>JAYESA010000011.1:148353624-148718624 GCA_036927795.1 Iris macrosiphon
AAATTTTTTTCAGTGACGAAATTTGACTTTTAGTGACGATTTTTTTTTTATATTATCTATGCTCTCGAAAACACTGTTTTTCGGAAAAAAAAAATTTAATATGCTAAAAATGACGTAATATTTTTTTTTTAACGATGAATCATGTGATACGCGTTTTGGGTCTCAAATTTCAAATTGTATAAACTTTATGCTCTGACACAATATTAATAAAGTTTGATGCTAAATATACGAATTTTTTGTTTTGTTTTGAAGTAGCAGTACCTGGCAATTGTTTGTTGCGAAAGCACAAAGTTCAAGCTTGTGGACTGATTTTCTTGAGTTTTGGGATTGACAGGTGAGAAGGAAGCGCACAGCCTCTGGAGCTCCACTTGGAGATGACGTTCTGACACTGGTGGTGGAGCCGAATGTAGACCATCTGCTGATGATGGGGCTTGTTATTGTGTGTGGGCTCATTAATAAAAGCATGTGAAATTATTCTCTTCTTTCTTTGAAGCTGCTGTGTTAAGGTCTCTGCTTCCCTTTTTGATGACTACTGAACTGTACTGATCGGTCCCATTTATTGTGAGTAGAAGATCTCAATGTATGCTAGAGAGCTGAAGATTTTAGAATTAGAGGTGTAGATATTCTTGTGTTCGTGCTCTATATATTTTCTTCTATTTTCCTTGTTTTTGTCATATATAACCCAAATGGCAGAAGCTCAAAAGTGTACTATATCTTAAACATTTTGTTATAAATTTGATTCATTCTTTTATGGCAACATTGAATTGATGTAGTCACAAGACATCTTTTTGTTAAGAGTTATATGTATTTTCTTTTATTTAGAACTTAGATGAATTTCAGTTCATATCAGACACGTTAGGAAAATAGGAATCATGTTAGCATGTGAGTATTGAAATTACATAAGCATGTTCGTATGTATATCATTGAATCCCTTAAGTAGACTAGCATGTTATACTCTATAACATCGAGAACTTTACATATCATATTTGGTCGTCTCGATCGATAAGCATGTTATATTTGAATCGCATCTGTAACGCATGAAACACGTTGAATCGCCTCACTCAATAGCGACTTTGAATATATAGCCGATGTGCACACTCTTGCTTGACGCAAGGCGACATTCATCCTCCTGGCTGAAACGTTCGATAGTTTACCGCATCTTATCTATATGAATGTCACTGGTAACACGAGCTCCATCTTGGACATATCTTGACATTGCGTCTCCTTCGAGCCCAGGAGTGCGAGTCCTGTTGGAAGTCCACAAGCCATGTTCATTCGTGGCGCCTCTCGTTCGAGTCGACCGGAGGTTCCCAATGTCTTTTCTAAGGTACGCGATAATCATTTCAGCGCTAGGTAGCAACCCCGCCTGAAAGCCCCGCTAATACCCTGCTAGGAGAGCACTCTCAAATTTCTTCTAGGCCGAACGATTTCTGCCGAGCTACCCGGTCTTATTTCTGGGTAGCTCTGGTATATCTCGTTCGAGGAATACCACGCCCATGCACAGGCTATCCATGACCAATTATCCATGCAACATTTCGAATGTAAGTACGACGAGGTACGAGTCTTCTCGCCCCACTCGCTATTAGCATCTCTTTACTTTGTAAGTACGATAAGGTACGTGTCTACTCGCCCTATCAAAATATAAGTATGACGAGGTACGTGTCGACTCGCCCCACTATACCATACTCGTGGCACAGCTACTCTCCCGATCGATGTTTCGATCGGGCGACCTGTAGGTCCCAACAATCAAGGCAATCTGTAGGCACCAATTACTTCGAGCCACCATGTCGTTTCTCGATACATTGTTCCATGGTGCCCTATCCATGGTCGATAGTTCAATGCCACCATTCCACATCCGACACAGTTACACGGTTTTGAATTGCAACTGCAAGGTTCCCTCGACGGAGCATTCTATGATTCTCGTGCTCTAATGCATGCATCGATATACTTTGTTTCAATGTTCTATCTTAGTGTTCAACTATGATTCGACTTGTGTTTCTCCGAGTCATGCACGTTAAATCTATGATATCGCTAGCACACAACTGATATATTTTGTTAAGAATGAAGGAGTAGAGAAGAAGGGTCAGGGCCAGCCCATCTTATACTGATCTGCTTATCACCATTCTGCTGAGCTGACTGTAAACACCCAGATTTTTCAAAATTTTAAAACAAATTTTCAGGATTTTTCTGGAATTTTTAACTAATTAAAATAAATATTTTCTGGTATTAAATAATTTTTGTGATTTTATTAAATATTAAAACATTATGAAAATAATATTTTTGAGTGTAAAATAAAGAATTAGACATACTGTAATTTTTCTGGAATTTATTGGACCCAAAAACTATTTTTAAATGGCTAAAAATAATGTTTTTAAATAAACAAGTATAAACCCACCTGAACCGGATTAAACCGAACCTAATAAACTAACCCGAACCCATACTGAACCGGGCCCAAACCCTAGCGGGTCGGATTCTAATTTGAACCCGACCCGCAACTAAAACCCAAATCCGACCCGTTAATCCTAGCTACAGTAACCGTTCCAAAACCGATCGCCTCTCCGTCGACTCTCCGTCTTCCGCCGTGGCCGTTCTCCCCGCCGTTCATGCCGCAGCCGCCGCCGCTTCGCCTTCCCGCCCGCTTATCTCCCCACCGGCAGCCCCTAGCTCTTCTCCTCCCCGCCACCTGCAACTGCCGCCCTCCTCCCTATAAAACCCCCATCGCCACCGTGGTCACCATCCCAACCCAGCCGAGCCACCGCCTCTCCACTGCTAACGCCGAGCTCTCTCCGACGTCTCACCACCGCCACCGCCAAGCACAACAGCTCCGCCATGACCCCGCCGCCGATCAGCGAGCACAGCAGCCGCAGCAGCACCACCGTGCCCCGCCGTAGCCGCTTCGCGCCACCGCGTGTAAACGTCGAACAGTCGTTTCCGACGTCCTGTTCAGGTGAGAATTTCTCTCTCCTCGTTGCGCCGATGTTCAAACATGCTGTTGCGACCCGTTCCCTACGTGACCCTCTCAAACCTCGTATAATTACTTCGGGATGTCATGTCCTGTGTCGGTCGCAAACTGCGACGCAAAAACAGGAAAATAAACCCCCTATTTCTGGAAATCAAAAATTATCCCGAACTCACAAGTTCACAACCGTTTTGCGTGCAACCTATTAATTAATTCTAAAATTTACTTGAACAGTTATTTAGATAATATAACCAAGATTTTAACCCTGTAATTAGGTTATTTTGTTGTGTTATAGATTGTATTTTATTCGAGGGTAAAAATGATGAAAGACTTGGTCTTTAACAACCCTGAATTTTCCTGAACTGGGTGCGTCCCGCTAAACGAGACGACTTGGTCGTATGAGAATTATATCAAAAGGTGCGCACCATCAATACGGACGTGTGGGATTTTGCGAAAGTTGATTTGAATGTGCGTGCACACCGGAATCAACGCATATCCGTCGACAACGCCCCATATCGGCTCTATTATGAAACTCATTGTAACTTTATGTATGCTCGTCATTTCAAAACGAAACTTACGCCATCGGACTCATAACGATACGCTGGTCCTGTGACCCAAGTTTGGTTCGATTCTGAGAACGTTGACGAAATCCCGTATCGTGGGCCCCACGGCTCTACTTGACGGGCGATTTTGTGATCGGCTCATCGAAATCCAGTTCTGGACATTCTGTTGGGTTCGTATCGTCGTCCTGGACTTGTAGACACTAAGTTTGATGAATATGGAGAACTTTGTCTCTGGCACATTTTTTGGTGCGAAGTGGGCCACATGTGGATCCCGCTTTGACCAAAAACTGTCAATTTTGTTCCTGTATCCAAATTGGACTTCTGGATAGGCAATCATAGCTATTTTATATCTTCTAAGAATGATGGTAATGTTTATTTCAGCAACCGGAGGAGTACTTGAAGATCCCTCGGACTCCGGAGCAACTGTTGGAATACAAACCCCAGACAAGTGTACCTTGTCAATCTTGCAGTACTTGTTGCATAATATTCTCTTGATTTAATTATATGATGAATCTATTCAACTTAGGACCATGTGACATTACTTAACGTCCGAATAATATTCGGGTGTCAACGCCGCACGCGGAGTTGTGTAACGTCACTAGAGATTGATATTGCGACCCTATACATTTTTGTGCTTGCATTATCAAGTACGTTATACCACACGATACCTGACACTATTCATAAGACAGAATCTTCCTGAGATATTCATGGTGATTCTGTATAGGTTACATGATTCGTGACATAGATATTACATATGCTTAGCTATCATTATGACTCGTTGCATTAGTTAGAGGTCATGATCTTGCGTGACATGGACATGAGATATATGATTACATTGGGTGGGGAGAGACATACATGCTACATGTTGTTTATATTATTATGGTGCCGTAGCCACGCAGATCTAGGCCCTACATGATATCACTGCTACCAGCTCCTCGACACAGAGCTTGTAGTGGTCTCAGCCTGAGTTTTAGTGATGCTCTTGTTTGTATATCACTTAGCTGGTTACATAGTTTGCCCTATTGATACATTTTTATAGAGTGCATTTATTTGGCTTGAGTTATTCGTGTACCTTGCTATGTCCCCTGAGGACCTGGATCCGGATTATGTTCCCAGGTATAGCAGAGGAGATCTACCCCGAGGTATATGGGACAGGAGCAGACGTTGGAATAGTACCAGTACCAGAAGACGAGGTGATCGCCGAGGATTTTGCCTGAGTATCTGGTTTATTATACTCAGTTATTTCTATTATTGGACTCTTATTTCATGTCCATTGAACTGTTGTATCAAACTCATTATCGAGTTGTTCCCTGAGACTTTTATTGAGACTTGTTGATTATTATTTCATCTTGATTATTCTGATATTGATTGTATTTATCTTCTGTGGATGAGATTAGTATCGTAGACCTTTACTGTTGTTTTACATCTTAAGTATACTCTAATGGGTCCATTAAATTGGGTTTGCCCATGGGTGTGTGCTGCTGGCCATTGTCACGTGTCTAGTCCCTCGGTATTTTGGGACTGGGGCGTGGGAGTCGAAGGCTAGGGTTAGGGTTAGGGTTTAAGTTATAACATATATATATAAAGAGAGAGCATGGAGCAGGGGGTGAGTCGCGCGGGGTCAGGTATGTCTGGGAGTGGGTATGCTTAAGGGGGTTTATGGGCTGCTGTGGGTTTATTGTTTATGGGGAGGGGAGTTAGTTTAAGGACAATGGTTTTTTTTTTGTCTTTTTCTTTCCTTTGTCTTTTACTTTTCTTTTACTTTTTCTTTTTCTTTTTATTATCTATTTCTTTTTCTTTTATTTAATTCTATTACTATAATTACTACTACTACTATTATTATTTATTATTATTATTGCTATTATTATTATTATTATAACTATTACTTAATATTTCTTATTATTATTACTATTTATTTATTTGTATATATATTTAAGGTATAAAAAACCCAGAAAAATATATTTGTACCCGAAATTAAATTCTAAAAATCTATCACTCGTCCACAAGGATCCCAAAAATTATAGTAATAGTTTTTGCGCAATAATCCTAAATGAGTGATTATCTAGGTACTTATATAAATAATATATTTTCTAATTAACTACGAAATAATATAGATAAATTCAATAATTGATTAATTAAATATAATATTTAAAAAATGGGGTTTTACATTCTACCCGACTTACAAAAATTTTGTCCTCGAAATTGACACTAACCCATATTCATAATAAATCACTATAGCTATTATACTTCGTTGATGTCTAGCATTGCTTCCTAAAAGTCATAGTCAGTCATTCTAACACTTTTTTATTTATTGTCCATACACTATTCTATTTCTAACTCGTCTACACTATCCAACTTACAAGAATTCTACTAGTAGTCAAAGTCTCTTGAGGCTATTGTCTAGGTTGTAAGACGAATTTATTCATTGGGTCGAGAATTTTGGGATACTTGTCTAGAATCTCATAACTATGATTTTCCCCGTAACCGTCAAGTATCGTAGTCTAATACTGCCACACCACCTGGCCAGTATGGCTGCAAGTAATTCGACTACTCTACCATAATCGTCTAGCTACAGCTGTTGCTACCTCGCTAGCAATTTGTCATAGTCATCAGTTCATAACAAGTGCCTTCAACTCTTTCCTAAGCTTAATCTAAGTTTTAGGAAAACAATTTAGGTCTTGACTAACTTTATAAAACTATTAGAAGTATGTACTAATTCAACTATCCAACTAATTCCTGTTGGTCTAAGGGATGCTATTCAAGGTTTAAAAATAATAAGAGGACACAAATATTACTATAGTGCATATACATAAGGGTTATTATTATGAACTCATCTCTTAGTTATCAATCATTACTAACACATTTATGTTTTAACTAACAAAATAAATGGTGAGGTTGAAGTAAATCAAACAATTCATAATGGCACAAAAAGATGCAACTATGATAGGAAGAATTAAGCACGAGATACGGAATGGATATAGAAGAGAAGATAAGACACCCAAGGGGGCGATATGGTGATAGGAAAGAGAATACTACTACTACTACTACTACTACTACTCGCGTCATCCACTAGCATCGCGTGTATGCCATCTGGTTAAAATATCAACTTATCCTCATAACTGCTAAACCATAATATATATAATTCTACATCTACTTGTACACCGAAGATCTTGTGTCATAATGGGGTCATGAGTATGTAAGGACAATTATAACTAAAAGGTTATACCTGTATCTATGGGTTCCTGTGCCTGCGCTCCTATATTTGTCATAATGAGTGCTTGGCCTTGTCCTTGGTCATTCAGCTGGGGTCTAGCCTCCTCCATTTGTGCAGACTGTAGCAGTAGTGGTGGGTCCCTTTGGTATCCTATACTTGAGGGTGTATGCGGTATTCCTGATTCTAATGCCATAGACCTCTGGGTCTGTTAAGGACATCCTTGGGTTTGATGGTGACTTGATCCACATAACATGCACTGTCCTAATCAACGACCAATCTCTATGAATATGATCTGTTATACCATAAAAGTGACAAGTATGGTGCTCCTAGGTTGGATATGGTGTGGCACTATATGCTTGATGGCGTGTCAAAGGGTGTCTAATGGGTCCTCCTTGTTGTGTTCTTGCTGGTCCTTGGTGAATTCTATGTTGATTTCCGTTTCCCTTGCTGATAGCCTCATGGATCCTGGCCTCTGTCAATAACTCGGCATAAGAGATCCGGGACTGTGAGCTAGTATAGTGCTGGAGCTCATGAGTCAGCCCGCGGTGAAACCTCTTAGCCTTCTCCAAGCCAATAGGTATTAGGGCAGTGCCATACTTACTGAGGCGGCTAAACTCTGCATCATACTCGTTAACTATCTTGTTCCTGTCACGCCCCAGTCCCAAAATGTATGGAACCAGGCCATGTGACAATAGCCAGCTGACACGTCACCGAGGATATCCCAATTTAATGGATCCCCGAAGAGTGCTACGCTGTCCTAGAATACTAACATGTCCAATATCAGTCAAATACAGGTAGTCTAATCTCATCCACAATATAAAGAGCAAAAAAAATACTAAATAAACTGCTGGTTGATAAATACCAGTCTCAAGATATCATAGTACAACCAGTGATGTCTGGTGGGAACAAACCCACTACTATGACGAAATAAAGTACTGAAAGAAGATATAAAAGATAATAACTAGGGCATCAGCTGAGAAGATAATGCTGCACCCAATCTAGGCTAAAGGCCTACCAACTGATCACGGAAACTCTGACGGCTGTACCTCCAACTCCTCAGCTGTAACAAATTTCGTCTCCTGTCCTGGGCCGTATACGGTGGGGTAGTAAGCCTCGTCTAAATCTGGGAAGAAACCAGGTCCTCAGAGGGACGTAACAAGATACAAGAAAACAACATGCTATATATGAATACTGAATAAAATAAATACAATAAGGGTGTACTAGCCATCTAAGTGAATGCAATGTGAGGCCAACTCTGATGCGTATGAGTAGGCATAGGCATAGCGTCCATACTCCGAAGAGAATGGCATCTGTACAGTATATCGTCCATATCGCTCCGAAGAACGTGGCATTAGTGTAAAGGGAAAATCATTGGACCCGAGGTTCCTCCGAACTACGGTTCCAATGGGTGTATCCCATACGTCTCCTAGCTGTCCTTCCCGCCCAATGTAGATACACAAGTCGACTACTCGACGTACATACCATGCATCTATATGCCAAGTCTCTAATTTATCCTGACTACATGCTAACCGTGATGTAGGATGTACGCAACGATTGCTAGTCGAGTACGCAAACCCACATCCCAATATGAATATGTCTTAGTGAACGTGTAAGGTGTCAGGTCATAGACAATAAAAGAATTATCGTCCCAAGGGGTTGAGTCTACTAAGAGCTAAGTCTATGTATATACTAATCATCGACGTACCCGTCGAATGCACCCGAGACAACTCGGACGCGCACAGTTGTATCAACTACAAGCAACAACAATACCATACAACATGTGCATATTTAATTTAGACAATAAATATAGCAAGGTATCTTGCCTGTATCCGGAAGCTGTGAATGCCAGAAGCCTGCTCCGGCGATGTCTCATGTCTGATCCGATGATCCTGGCACACAATATAATATAGAATTCTATATCAGACAATAAGACCCAGTGTACTGACACTACGTTGCTCTTGAGGGTCTGTCTCAAGTTCACGGTTAATCGAATACAGCACCGTGTGTACACGTAGCTAGGGTGTATACGTGTTCTGTCATCGATCGTGTGCCTCAAGACATTAGTTCTAATTTATGGTTTTACGGAAATTATATTACGTCTAGTACCATTCCTGGTCCTTACCTATCCATGTTCAGTACACCTGGTTCGTCCAGGTTGTTATAGATGGTTTTACCAGTCATTTCTAACAATTTCAGTTATGAGGACAATTACTGAGTTATTAATTACCATCTATTAGTCATCTAAGCATTATGATTAATCCTTCACATAACCAAAATTAGGGTTTTCAATTGTTAACTCATATCCATGCAATGATACGACACAATGGCATAATGAGGTTAACCAATGATCGACGCTCGTTACCTGGTCGGGGTCGAGTGAGGCCTGGCTTGTCCGCGGCTATTGCTCCGGCGTGTAAGGGCTCTGTCCGGCGATAACTAGCAAGGCAGCAGCGGTGGCGACAGCAGCAGGCGCGGCAGCGGCAGCAGCGTGCGGGGGTCGGGTTGGCTCCGCGGCGGCTCGTCGCTCAGCGTGCGGCTGCGTCGGCTGAAGGGACAGCGGCAGCGGTGGGATGGCAGCGGGTCGGTGAGATGGCAGTGGGTCGACGGTGACAGCGGGTCGGTGAGATGGCAGCGGGTCGGCGGTGACAACGGGTCGGGGGAGAAATATGTGGCTCCGGTGATGGTGATGGGTCGGTGATGTTGATGGTTGGCGTAGGGGAGAGGGGAGTATGCGGCTAGGGTTTGGGTTTATGAGGGGTTGTTTAGTTTTGGGTTTACATGGAGGAAGTTGAGTACTTATATATAGGGAATAACATTCGGGCTTGGTCTTGGGGTTGGGCCGGCCAGGGTCCAAGGGTCTGGTTTGGTCAGGCCTAGCTGGAGTGGATTTGATTTCGAGTTTAATTAATTTAATAATTGCAAGGTGCTCTCTAAGGAATATGGCGTAGCTAAGTTGAGACGCAACAACGAGCATTTATTTTTGCACAAAGGTCCGAGGGGTAGTCCGACATATCTAAAAGATGTTCGTGTCATTGGGTCGAAGGTATTTGCTAGTGTGGCTTTCCAACCTCGTAGCAATGGTGCGGTGTAATAAGACATATAGTTGTTTGCACAAAATCCTAATTAAATTCGATTATCCCTATTCTCTAGTTTATTATAAATTTATTTATTTCAAATAAATCCCTAAATTGGTTGAGGGGATTTACAGTTCCCCTGCTCCAGATGGAGGAACTGATCGTACAACGCATCCCTTACAGTGTCCGGGAAGTACTTCCTCTCAAAGCACTCCAAGAATTGCTCCCAAGTCTGACGCGTACCCAACTGACGCTCCATTTATTCTCACCAGTGATGAGCGTTACCCTCTAGCTGGGTCCTTACGCCTATCATCCATAGATCTGTAGGTAGTTGGGATGCTTCTAACAACTTCTTGGTATTGGCAATCCAGTTCGTGGTCTCCTCTGGACTCTCAATGCCTTTATATGGCTTGGGGCCCATCTGCACAAAGTCCTTGACTGAACCAACCCGAGCTTGCGGTACTGAAACTAGTGCCTGGGCTGGTGCAGGGGCTAGTGTAGCCATTCTCTCAAGTGCTTCCAGAAATTCTAACCTCTGTTCCGCCACTTGATTCCCCTGCTCTGCAGCCTGTGCAGCTGTTTGTTGACTCTGTTCCTGCATTATCATCTGGAAGAATTGGAACAGCTGCGCATGGATATCCTGCGGTGCTAGTGGAGCTGGAAAAGTCCCATTAGGCACCGTAGAAGGAGCTGATGGAATTGGATTGTTAGTCAGTCCATCCGGTCCCGGAAGAAGAGGAGTCGTTGAGGCCTTTCCTGGTGATTGACCGTTGACCCCTGGAGATACGTTATCCCCGGTGGCGGCATGTCCGTTACGCAAATTCATCTCTCTGCAAGAGATGGGCGGAGGATTAGGAAAAGTACATGAATCAAGTAGGATGCAAGGACTTGAGTAGGACATGTTGGAAGGAAGGTGAGTTATAGTCAAGTGTGGATGAGACCTAAAATTCTAATCCTAGGTGCAGACCCGCTCGGTACAGTTACGTAACTGAAACGGCTAACTCGACCTACATAGGCTACCACAAAAACATGTTACGCCACAGTCCCAAAATATGCAGGACTAGGAATACGTAAGCATGCCAGCCGTATGTATATGGCAACTCCAATATATGGAAGCCATAACACATACGTACGCTGTATTATGAATAATAATTCACAAGTGGTATAGTTTTGTCACAAGTCACAGAAATACTAATCTCATCCACACAACACGTCATAGAAAAGAAATAACTAAACTAGGATGATGAGTCTGAATAATCCAAAAATAATAGTCGGGTGGAGACAAATCCACTACCAATGACTATATCAAAACTAAAATGAGAGAGGAGGGTAAATCTCCAATATAAAATAAGATGATGATATAAGAGTATCAGCTAAGAGATCCATCACTAGAGATAATCAAAGATGCTCAGAAGGTAAGACCTCCTCGGCAGAAAATAATGCGTCAGGTCCTAGCACGTACTCCTACGGATACTCCTGGTCGTCTATACCTGGCAAGGGACCAGGTCCTCAGAGGGACATAACAAGATACATAGAAGCATGCCAATTGAATACAGTAAATATGCATAATAGACAGAAAATATATAAGTATGTTGTACAAGACAATCTATATAAAATGCATAATGAGGACAACTTTTCGACGTATGGGCATGGGTAGGCTACTCTATCTAATCTCACAACTCACACACACGTCAGGAACATCAGAAATCGACATACCTCAAGGGTAGCGACCAGCGCGACACCAGAAATTGACATACCTCGAGGGCAGCGACCAGCGCGACACAACTACCATAGTGCGTGCTAGTTACTATGGTTTACCAGAGTGGTTATAGCCCATACGCCTACTGATTGTCCTCCCCTCCCATGATACTATGTGTCAAGTGTGTGTTAACATATATAATATATAATTATGACTGAAAGAAAATACACATGCAATGAATATATAAAAATATAATAAGCATGCAAAGTACTGTAAGCAATTTGGCAAGGTATACTTGCTTGGCAAGGAAGCTGCAAAGTGTAAGCGTCTAGATGTCAAGCACCAAGGGTCAGAAACTATGGTCTCAAAATAAATTTTTTCGGATGCTGAAATAAATATCACCAACGTTCCCAAAATAAGCGAGAGAGCTAGAAAACACTACCCTTTCGTCCAATTTGGACACAGGGGCAAAACGGTAATTTCGGGTCAAAGCAGGAACATGTGGGCCACTTTGCACCAAAAAAGTGTGTCAGGGGTAAAGGTCTCTAAATGGGACAAATTATAGGTCAAAAAAATTTTAAACGTTAATACGAACTCAACGGAACATCCAATTTTGGATTCCGGTGAGCTGAACACAAATTCGCCCAAAAAGTCAACCGTGAGGCCCACAAATAGGCGGTTTGGTCAACTGTCTCAGAATCGCATAAAACTTGGGTCACAGGACCAGCGTGATACCATGAATCCAATGGTGCAAGTTTTATCATATTCCAATAAGCGTACACTAAATGGTGCGGTATTTTGCAAAAGTCACGATACTGAGACTTTTTACGGATACGGGTTGATTCCGACGCGCACACACATCCAAATCAGTTTTCTCGAAAGCCCACACGTCAGGATATACCATATGCGTCTTTCGGTAAAATTGGTACTCAATGGGGCGGTACCGTTTGGCGGGGCGCGCTCCGTATCACAAGTTTTAACATTTTTAAAAACAAGTTTTTCTGAATTTTTAACCTAATTTATCTCTGGTTTTAACATAGAATAAAATAAAGTAATTAGCAAAAAGTGATCTTGGTTATATAGGCTTTACACAGAAAAAGGTAGATCTCGATTTGGATATCTACGTTGGGAGATATCGACCTCGGAACATAGGTCGATGGGACAGTTTTTAAGCAGTTTAAAAGTATGGTTTTTTTTCCTCAACTTGGCATCAATTTTTACCTGGTCTTTAACGTTGTTTGATGGAAACTAATTAACAGAATTTAGAGAGGGATATTTGGTGATCATACCGGCGAAGACGGATCCGAATTCGGGCGAGAGACGAGACGAAAAACTACACGTGAAGGAGCGATCGTCACTGCCCGTAGTCGCCGCGGTTGCTGCGGGAGTCCGCGCGGTCGCGCGGGCGGACGGCGGCTGCGACGATCGCCGACGGCGTTCGTGGGTCCAGGCGGCGGTCGGTACGGGGGTTCTCCGACGACGCGGCTGGGGTGTGGGAGTCGAAGGCTAGGGTTAGGGTTAGGGTTTAAGTTATAACATATATATATATATATATATATATATATATATATATATATATATATATATATATATATATATATATATATAAAGAGAGAGAGCAGGGAGCAGGGGGTGAGTCGCGCGGGGTCGGGTATGTACTGGGAGCGGGTATGCTTAAGGGGGTTTATGGGCTGCCGTGGGTTTATTGTTTAAGGGGAGGGGAGTTAGTTTAAGGACAATGGTTTTTTTTTCTTTGTCTTTTTCTTTCCTTTGTCTTTTACTTTTCTTTTTCTTTTTCTTTCTTTTTCTTTTTATTATCTATTTCTTTTCTTTTATTTAATTCTATTACTATAATTACTACTACTATTACTACTATTATTATTATTACTAACATTTATTATTATTATTATTATAACTATTACTTAATACTTATTATTATTATTATTACTATTTATTTATTTGCATATATATTTAAGGTATAAAAAAACCCAGAAAAATACTTTTGTACCCTGAAATTAAATTCTAAAAATCTATCACTCTTCCACAAGGATCCCAAAAATTATAATAATAGTTTTTATGCAATAATCCTAAATAAGTGATTATCTAGGTACTTATATAAATAATATATTTTCTAATTAACTATGAAATAATATAGATAAATTTAATAATTGATTAATTAAATATAATATTTAAAAAGATAGGGTTTTACAACTATTCATGAGACAGAATCTTCCTGAGATATTCATGGTGATTTTGTATAGGTTACAGGATCCGTGACATAGATATTACATATGCTTAGCTATCATTATGACTCGTTGCATCAGTTAGAGGTCATGATCTTGTGTGACATGGACATGAGACATCGTGGACATGAGACGTATGATTACATTGGGTGGGAAGAGACACACAGGCTACAGGTTGATTATATTATCACGGTGTCGTAGCCACGCAAAGCTAGGCCCTACATGATATCCCTGCTACCAGCTCCCCGACACAGAGCTTCTAGTGGTCTCAGCCTGAGTTTTAGTGATGCTCTCATTTGCATATCACTTAGCTGGTTACATAGTTTGCCATATTGATACATTTTTATATACTGTATTTATTTGGCTTGAGTTATTCTTGTACCTTGCTATGTCCCCTAAGGACCTGGATCCGGATTATGTCCCCAAGTATAGCAGAGGAGATCTACCCCGAGGTATATGGGACAGGAGCAGACGTTGGAGTAGTACCAGTACCAGAAGACGAGGTGATCGTCGAGAATTTCTCCTGAGTATCTGGTTTATTATACTCAGTTATTTCTATTGTTGGACTCTTATTTCCTGTCTATTGAACTACTGTATCAAACTCATTATTGGGTTGTTCCCCGAGACTTTTATTGAGACTTGTTGATTATTATTTCATCTTGATTATTCTGATATTGATTGTATTTATCTTCTGTGGATGAGATTAGTATCGTAGACCTTTACTATTATTTTACAGCTTAAGTAAACTCTAATGGGTCTATTAAATTGGGTTTGTCCATTGGTGTGTACTGCTGGCCATTGTCACGTGTCTAGTCCCTCGGTATTTTGGGACTGGGGCGTGACACTGACACAGCCTATCGCTTTACTTGAGTCGATATAGCCTATCCCCAATTTTTGTGGTCTGATGCGAAGCACGATTTACTTAACTGGTATAACCATGCGAGTAGGTTGTGCTTCTCAATTATCCGACCCGAACGGATTCAAGGAAGACTGCACTATCGCTAAGTCTCGCTATCTCTGTACCGCTCTGAACTAGTGTACTTATTCTGTTGCATGATACTTGACTCCGTGCTTCTGCCTGCATTGGGGCGATATATCGACCTCAGAAAGTTTTGCGTAAATGCCAGTATGAAACAAAAACTTGAATCAATACTTATTCCCAATTTTGACTTATTGAAATCAACCAACCTAATGCCTCGTTTTAATCCGACTTAGCGTAATGCACCGTACTGAGCGGGATATTACATAATATACCACTCAAAACAAGGTTCATCCTCGAACCAAAACCCATGTTCGTTCTTTTTTGATAATACTAATACTTTGTTTCAAACATTTCCTCAAATTTATTACCTTTATTTCATGTGCAATGCTCGCACAAGTTGCTTAACTCCATATCGCTTTCCTGCAGCTCAATTCGAGTTCAGCATATCCCTTAGATTGGATTCATACACATATTTAAGATGTCCCTAAAATATATGCATTTTATCCAAGCTTAGTCATAGCAAAGTCGGGCAAGTTATGGGTGCGACTTCATTTTCGAAATACCAATTGTTTCATAATTTTAATTGAACTGGCCTTAGCGTCTATTTCTGAACATCAAATTATTCTCGCCACAAATCTCTGAACATAAATATGATTCACACCGCATCCTATCTTTATATGTTTTAAACTGACAATCCGACATGCGCATTGCATCGAGTTGTTACGCAATCCGAACGTAAAGAGTCTCCGCAATACTTTTTGTTCCTCAAATCTTTTGCATTTATATTTCTGCGTATGCGCTGTGTCAATCCCTTGCGCATCCAATTGCAATAAATTTTTCGCATATCACACTCGTCCAACTGTTAGCCACCTCTTATCCAACTATTTCTAAAGTCTTGCTTGATATGGACTAAGCCCAACATATTCAAGAATTCTCTGCCTCAAATCACACTATCGTTCACGCCATTTCTTTATCACGACTATCCTGTCTGAACTGCCGACGCATCGACGACCGAGATCACCCCCGCTAGGTGACTTACTTAGACACCATACTAAGTCTTTTAGATGCAAGGGACTAACTTAAACCGACCATACCTACGTTCATAAAATTTGCAATACGATTACATTCCTCAATAAAATTTTGTATATCTCATTTCTTAAAATACTCTGATATGTTGTCACACCGTCCCAACATATATCGCTAGCATTGATCGAATCGATGACCAACGCTAATTATCCTTCGGTTCTCGCTATAAAATTGACGATGCATAAAGGCATCACTTTATCCGATACCAATATTTTATCCGGCACATTTGATGTTGCATCCTCTATCGTGTACGAAATCACCAACCATCAAAATCTCTCTATGTTATTTTCAGCCGAAGGCAATTCTATCGAATTCTGAAATTAATATTCGATTGCCTAGACTTATCCTCAACATGCACACTCAATCTTATCCTCGACAAAAAAATCTTTATGTGTTTTCTTTTGGGTCATCCTATGGGTCTCCAACGATTGCTTTGATTCATTAATTTCTATATGGGTTGCCCGGGACTCGAACTCGATCAAGTCTCTAGGGTCATCTACCCCGAAGCTACGCTCGATAATTATGGATCATCAACGATAGACAATTACTAAGAACCATGCTATATCTTATTCCGAAGCCAAACCAATTCCGACAAGTTCTATAGGATTCTACCCAAATCTGAGAGTACGTTTCTAGCTCTAAACATGCATGCACTACCTGCCAACATATTCATTAACCAAGGAAACATCTAGCCGTATAAGGTTCGAGTCTTCCTACCCTTTGATCGATATTCGAGATACACTATACTCGGTAAAAAATCCTTAATCGAACCGCCAATCCCGATAGCTCATTCCGCTAACTCTATCATTCTGCCTTGAACCCATTAAGTAAATTTTTGATCGATCAGTACCATTTCTCGTATCGTTAATCACAACTTTCTAAATTATAGCCTTGCTCTATTTTGTATCCTTACATCTCGCTTATGTTTACCTGCGCAACTATTTCGCTCGAGCGACACCGTAAATCATCCAGATGTCAAGTCCCGTCGAGTTTTCTTAAAGGTCTATCCCTTATGATCCTTGCTCCCATTTCGATCCTTCTGTATCTATGTCAATTTTCTTGCGTTTTGATGTATCGCATAGTCCCAATGACTTGCGCACCAATCCTTGTGGTAGGGTCACTCCAACTATATCCATTCTGATATGCCACGTCTGTTTACGATACCGTAAGGGTCAACTTAGAAATCTTCCTTAATGTTAACTTGACTAGCGTCGTATTCGTTTATGTTTTATGAGAAACATTTCCACCCTCGTTGCACCATCTCGCTAATATTCACCTTCGTCTATGCCTCAATCACGTAACCTAGTTACGGATTATAAGTCACTAGCAACAACGATCAAGTACTCGATGTTTTATGTGACATGAATTATTTTTAAATCCTTTATTCTCAAACGAGTCCCTTTGCTCGGCCAATAATTTACTTGCTTTTATAAATCCACGGACTATACATGTGGATTTGCATCGATCATTCATGCACGTGTGCGCATATACTCGCTATCTGTTTTCTTAGGCTTAACTCTCCATATCAACAACCGTTTCCATCGAACTTCCAACTCGTGTGACCCGATTATGATATTCTAAGTTTCTTTCCAACTGATTTCAGTCATTTCCTCGATGTATGATTCCCTTCGTTATTCTCAACCAACTATCCATCTTACACTTTCTGAATTCTCGATCGACATAACATTCGTTCTACATGACTCTGTCCCAGCCATTCAAACATAATGCATCAAAGAATATTTGAGTCACATGCCTTTCATTTTTCTCAACCGAGTCTCTGCATTACCCCGTCTGTTACGGGCAATCTATCGTTATCCATGCAAACATTTTTACACATTGATCACTTTGTGGTATGGTATATACCACTCATAAATTGAGCCACTCTTCGCATCAAACTTTACTCTGCACTGATCTGACATCTATTCTGAACTTTCCATCATTCGGTGATCCTACCGACGACGAACTCTACGTTTGCTTACTTAAAGTCTGACATGAACCCAGCCAACATATACCATCACTTACATATACTATCACTTATTATATCATTCGAGAGATCGACTTGTTGCACCGATGCAACAGACATCACTCGAATTGACTTGTCGTACGCTATACAACAATATCGTGTGATATTACTCGGTATTACGATCAATAGAAATCAAATGCAGCTAACACACAGAACATTTTAAGTTTATATAAATTTATTGTACGGAACATCAAGTGTAGCATTGAGTAGATTCAAGAGTCGTTCGATCGTGGCGACAACTTTAGAGTTTGTGATAAAATGAATGATTGTCCAAGAAAGTAAAATTGGGCGCTCAAATACTACTTTGTCACATCTCGACTCCGTAGAGTCAACAGTCGCCCCCCGGGCGTAATATAGTGTAATTCTAGATTTCTCTCGCAAGAGGCAAGAAGATAAAACATAATAGTTTTCATAGAAATCATTGAGTCGCAGCAGAAGAATTATAGAGTTACAATAAAACACTCAGAGTATGCGAAGCAAAGATCTTTTATATATAATTGTAACGATAACAAAGGCTTGAATATCCTCATTGAATATGTTGAGTTGCCTTACAATACATATTGATTTCTCTTGCTCATAAAGTATCCCATTATTCCATATATTACATCTTTGTATATCAAGTACACATCCTGGCCGAACACCTGTATGTTGCCATTCCGAGTTTCCAACGCCTATGGTACGTTCGAGGGATCTTTCATACCTGTGGGGTTGGGGGATCAGTACACATCTTGTAGTGGTTAGCAAGATAGCCCACTCGCCTAAAATGATACTAAGTAATTATGTGAAGCATATATATTTATATGGTGATCTTTCTATTTAGAACTTAGAAGAATTTTAGTTTATATCATAGCACGTTACGAAAGCAGAAAATTATGTTACGCATGTGAGTATTGAAGTTACATAAGCATGTCGCATTTATAACATTGAATACCTTAAGTAGACAAGCATGTTATAATCTATCACATCGTGAACTAAACATATCATATTCGGTCGTCTCGATTGCTAAGTATGTTATATTTGAATCGTGTCTGTAACGCATGAAACACGTTGAATCAACTCGCTCAATAGCGACTCTGAATATATAGCCGATGTTTACACTCTTGCTCGATGTAAGACGATGTTCATCCTCCTGGCGAAAACGTTCGATATCCCATCGCATCTTATCTATATGAAGGACACTGGTGACACGAGCGCAATCTTGAGATATCTTGAAATTGTGTCTCGTTAGAGCCATGCAGTGTGAGTCCTGCTAGAAGTTCATAAGCCACGGTCATTCATGGCGTCTCTCGGTCCTAGTCGACCAACGGTTCCCAATGTCGTTTCTAAAGTACGCGATAATCATTTCAACGCTAGGTAGCTAATACCCTGTTAGGAGAGCGCTCTCAAATTTTTCCTAGGCCGAATGATTCCGGCCATGCTACCCAGTCTTATTTTTGGGAAGCTCCAGTACATCTCGTTTGAGGAATACCACGCCCATGTACATGTTGTCCATGACCAATTATCCATCCAATGTTTCGATTGTAAGTACGGCGAAGTATGAGTCTTCTTGCCCTACTCGCTTTTAGCCTTGCTTTACTTTGTAAGTACGATGAGGTACATGTCTACTCGCCTTACTATTAAAATATAAGTATGGTGAGGTACGTGTCGACTCGCCCTACTATACCATACTTATGGCACCGTTACTCTTTCAATCGATGTTCCGGTTGGGCTACTCGTAGGTACCAAAAATCAAGGCAATCTGTAGGCACCAATTACTCTGAGGCACTATGTCGCTTCTCGACACAGTGTTCCATGGTGCCCTATCCCTGATTGATAGTTCTGTGGAACCATTCTCCATCTGATACAGTTGCACAATTTTGAACCGCAACTACACACTTTGCTTAATGGAGCATTCTATGATTCTCGTGCTCTAATGCACGCATCGATAAACTTTGTTTTAATGTTCTATCTTAGTGTTCAACTATGATTTGACTTGTGTTTCTTCGAGTCATGCATGTTATTTCTATGATATCACCATCACACAACTGATATATTTTGTTAATCATAAAGGAATATAGGAGAAGGGTCAGGTCCCACCCATACTATACTCATCTGCTTATCGCCGTTCTGCTGAACTGATACAGCCTATTGCTTCACTTGAGTCAACACAGCCTATTCCCAATTTTTATGGTCTAATACGAAGCATGATTTACTTAACTGGTATAACCATGCGAGCAGGTTGTTCTTATCAATCATCTGACCTAAGTGAATTCAAGGAAGACTACACCATCGCTAAGTTTCGCTATCTCTATACCGTGCTGAACTAGCTCACTAATTATGTTGTACGATACTTGACTTTATTCTTCTGCCCGCATCAGGGCGAGATATCAATCTTAGAAAGTTTTGCGTAAAAGCCTGCATATGAAACCAAAACCCGAATCAATACTTGTTCCCAATTCTGACATATTGAATGCAACCAACCCAATGCCTTATTTTAATCCGACTCAGCATGATGCACCGTACAGAGTGGGGCATTACAGGCAAGAAGGACAGGAATTGGGCTCAAAAGTAATCTACTTTTGATTCGTTTGGGAAGCACAGTCCCTGCTATTTATAGTCATTCTCACTGTAATGGCTATATACGCCTGAATATGAAAAGTCACTATTTTCTGACACTATCGCATAGAGTTTGGCTGGCCTCATAGGCCTCTGTAATAAATTGGGCGCATAATCCGGATATAAATATAAGCGCATAACCCGGTCGACTTAATATCTGGTATGAGTTACAAAACGATTCAAAAATCCGAATTAATACATTTTATTATCATATCGAATGCACTATTAATGTATTTAATGCACATAATTGTCTATTTGTCTTCACAATAGTCACTGTCAGTTAAAGAGTTAATGTAGCATAGCTTGTCTTGTTGTATAGGAAGATTTGTCGTACATATACGTGGCACTGCACAGTTGTATACTGACATAAGTAATTAGGACGGTGATGTAAGCACTAACGAATGTCTCGTAACCATCGTCTGCACAAATTTTGAAGCATCTGGAGCAATTAATGTTGTGTCAGATGTATGCTGCTTGGACGCATAGTTGCCTTGGTTGCATAGTTGAGAACTCTTTTGGTTGACTGCCTCAAGACGCATAGTGTTTTAATACCTGGGTGTATGCGACCTGAGGTATATGCGGCCCGACTTTAGGCCATTCATTTCCTTAGCCGCATAGCTATCTGAGATTCATGGACTTAGATATTTTTCATGCTTCTACAAGACCCCCTTCAAAGTTTTCAAAACTTGAACAAGTTTGAAATACTTTGAAAGAAGCATAGATGACAATCAGACGCATAGAGTCTTGAGGCCCATAGCACGTCATGCCGCGTAGGTGCTCTACCAGACTGTCACATCCTCCTTGATCTCCACATGATTTTAATCGACGTATAGGCATGACATTTAAGGCATCTTTTCAGTGCCCCATTAATGCACATTCTCTTGAATCAACCCATTATTTAATGTGTGTACGAGAATCAATACGTTTGATTCATCACCATTAATGTAATATTTATCATATTAAATATTAAAACACTGTCTGTAGATAACTTTACGTAGCCTTGAGCCTATAAATAGCGGGACTTGGAGAGAGAAATATAGTACTACTCATATTTTTCTCTTCTTCTATGCTTGAGAATTCTTTGTCTTCTCATGAATTCAAGTCTTTTCCTACATCGACGAGTTCTGTGAGAGCCGTAGTGACCTTTGACTCCACACTGTTGGTGATTCGATTACCCGAAGAGGGTATGGAGAAAGTGCTTGTCTTAACACAGAGACACCACTTTGCACGATCTTTTGCATAGATAAGAAATTATCTAGAACATGCATAGATTATTTCACCTGGTTCTGTCGCATGGTCGTTGCTGCAAAGCTTCGTCATAAACATGTGCCGATAGAAAAATATCCTTTTATGCCCATTGACATGACTGTCTTGAGGTACTTTGTCAAGAATATGTGCACAAGGATTACTCATTTCTGTCATACACTTGGTTGTTGCTGAGATTCTACATTCAGGAATATATGTGGCAGTTGTGACAGAATTTGATTAGGCGCATAAGATCGATTTACTTATGTGCATGCATACGCTTCATAATACTTATTGGAATTGATGTGTATTTTCTTCATGCAGGTTATATCCCCATTTGTGCTGCTTATGATGGAGCATGATGGAGGGATGACCCATAATGCGTTGGGCTCTTTCTACTACCAAGTTTAGTTGAGTCGGTAACAGAAACAACACAGAGGGTCATTCGATGGAGAAGGTTCTGAATGTAATCATATGTATCCATGGTCTTGAATATCAATAAAAACCTAAATGTAATAGATTTTTATTATATGTACTCATGATCTTGAATATCAATGAGATTCTTTTTAGAACTTTTTCTTTTACCACAATTATGAACACATATATTATAATAGAGGTAATATGGACATAGTATAACATTGCCTTATCTTGAACTTTCTTCTGTGGAATTTTAAGTAGACTTACTACCCAAGGTGCACTTAGAGCTAAATACGGGTAATAAGTTGAAAAAGGACACTATCAGAGGTAATATAGACGTAATAGGAATTTGTGGACTCATTACCCATGGTGCACTTAGAGTTAAGTACAGATAACAAGTTGAAACGGCTGGCACTATCAAGGGTTATACTAACGTGATAGCAGAAATTCAATAGTTTAGATCATTTGCTTAGAGGTAATATGGACATGGCAAACTTTCTAAATTTAGGATTCCAAAAAAATATATTACTCAGAGGTAGTATGGACATGGTATGATATTACTCTGTGGGAATAAGAAAAATAATGCAGAGGTTATGTGGACATGATTATTTTATTTTAATGACACGTTCGCTCTACTGGGGTGAATAAACAGATAACAGTTCAGAGGTAATATGGACGTGAACCATTTATAGAAAATATTTTAGCCTAGCTTGGAATGAAATATTCGAAAAGATAGTATCTTCAATCCAACTGGGGATTGATAATAAGACATCCTTAGAACGCCTAGGCTCTAAGTGTAACAGCCCATTTTGCTCAGTTCTGCAAGATGACTCAAACGACATATCGGCACGATGAACCTGTCTTTGCTTGGCCAGTACACCTAAGAATTTTGGATATACATGCTAGATCGCTTGGTGATAAACCCTTTCATGTTAATAAGAATACAACGCACCTAGCTAAGGGAATAATCCTATATTATATTACTTGCATAGAACATGGAAATGAAATATGGTTTATTATTGGTTCCTCGCACTATCCCTTAGACCCGTGCTAGCATAATTTATTATGTTTCAAGTATGACTATGTCGCATGTTTCCTTAAAGTTATATTCATATTGTTCAATGCTTAACTTCTTTACATATTCGCTATGATCGTCACTTAAATGCATATCACGAATTAATGTACTTTACTATTAATGGTTCGCTCAGTTAAGGTAGGAAGGCTATCAAGATAGTCATTCCGAGCCAAGTTATGGAAACATTGAAAGGCTTCAGGATAGTTGGGTCGCAAAGGCAGTTCTCTCACTAGGGGACTGCAACATGGAAAGTTAAGCAAGAAAATGTCATGACATCTCTGGAATCAACACCCGTTCTGTACTGAATTTGACGGCTCGGGGAGTCGATAAGTTGTGAACAAGATCCTGACTTGTACCTGATAGACCCTGACTTGAACCTGTACCAAATGCAAGAATCTGGATGACTTGAGGATACGCGTGGTCACGGACAACTTTGTGCACAAGGGAGATTTTCGAATCTCGTTCCACGGACGGTCACCGGAGCACCGGGGACAAGGTCAGAACCACTTGACCATAGTTGCCTGCTTCGGGCAGGGATGGGTGCAATGCCCCATGTTCTTGCTTTCACCTAATCTTTGCCCCGAGACTACACCGTCCTCTATAGCGTCGTGCCAGTGACATGTTCATATAGATTAAGTTGGCTCGATTGCGGTAATCCTCGTGCGAGTTCTTGCTTTGTGGCGACTGTTCTAAGTATCATATCTGTATCTGATACCACTATGTCATGTCCATTGCTCATCCCACAAGGTCTTTCTTATAACTGTCCTGATCAAGCAAAATAACCACATGAGATCCATTCAACTAGCTAGACTTATTGTTTGCAATATCCCAAGGAACATTGGTATCAGAGCATCGATTTTAGGCCCTTGGTCTTGTATCGATTTATCTCTGCTTGAAACTTCGTTCATGGATTATACGTTAGACGCTCTCTCTCTCTCTCTCTCTCTCTCTCTCTCAATGTTCCTCGGGATGTTCCATACAATAAGTCTAGCTAGTTGAATAGATCTCATGTGGGTATTTTTCTTAATCAGGACAACTATACGGAAGACCTTGTGGGCTAAGCAACGGGTGTGACACTAAGAATACGATTATTTATTTTGGGAAGATTAAATTTTGTGATCTTAACGAGAATGTTTCGTAGAATTTGAGGACTATTCCATTAGAGAATTTTGGAGGATCTATTACCCATTGTGTATTCAAAGCTTTTGAATACAGATAATAGCTCGAGGTAATGTAGAGTTTCACTGACTCCTTTGGAAAAATTACTAGCAATAAAATATGCTAAGGGTAGCAAAATGTCTCCTAGAGATGCATTCGATGAACTATCTGACCACACTGTGAAAGAGTAATTTTAAAGTGGCTCTACTATCCATGTTGTATTTTATGGATAATAGATTTTTACAAGCACTCTACGTAGAGTAAATATCTCTTGTTAGGGGTAAAAATATAAACACTGTATATTTAACTTGCTGGAAAAAAATAAACACATGTATTTGCGATCAGTTGGGGATAGAAAGACATGGGTTTTTAAATGTCCAGAATTTAGACATAATACTTCTTCAGGAATTTACCGTTGATCGACATCATTAGCAAATCTTCATTAGGTTTTGCGAGTCTATCTGCACCTTTGGAATACACTAACTCCACTACGAGATGGGTCTTCCCATTTAGGTTGGAACTTGACCTTTGGTTTATGTGTCATGACCATTGGTCTTCTGACTGCTAAATTGAGATCACCGACTTGGAACACTATTTTCTTCACCTTTCTGCTAAGAGCTTTAGAAATACGTGTTTGGTATAACTCAATATGTTATTGAACTAAGAGACATTTTTCGTCAAGTACCTCCAACTCTTGTAACCTTAAACGATTATTGTCTTCCGTTGTTAACTCATTGGAAAGGGCTATCTAGAGAGAAGGAATCTGAATTTCCAGAGGGAGAATTGCTTTTCTTCCGTAGACCAAAGAAAATGGTGTACTACCAGTTGGAGTTTGGATCGTTGTGCGATAGGCCCAAAGATATTCATCAAGCTTCTTATTCAAGTCATATTTGTTGGATGAAACAAACTTTTTGAGAATTTTAATAATAGTCTTGTTGAAAGCTTCGGCTAATCCATTTGTTGCTGGATTATATGACATTGAAGCTATATTCTGAATTCGATTTTTATCGTAAAATTGATAAAATATGTGACTTGCAAATGGTGGAATTTTGTTATGGATGATCATGCGAGGAAGTCCGAAGCGGTAGATGATGTGATATTTGATAATTAAAACTAATCACATTCGATGTCTTCACTTCAATGAGCGGTATAGCTTCTGCCTATTTAGAGAAGTAATCGGTTATAGCTAGGATAAACCGATGTCCTCTTGATGATGGTAGGCTGATCGGACCTATAACATCCATGCCCTATGCTTCAAATGGTCATGATACGGACGTCGAATATAGGAATTTTGAGGGTTGATGTATGAAATCGGCAAGAATCTGACAAGCCCTGTATTTTCTTGCATATTCTATGGCTTCAGCTACTATAGTAGGCCAATAATAACCTATGTGTCGAAGACGATCTTGTAACTGAGGACTAGGTTGATGTGCGCCACAAGTACCATCGTGAGCTTCATGAAGCGCTTGCTTTACTTCTGTATCTGATAGGTATCGTAGCAAAAGCTCATCATAAGAACGTTGATACAATATTTTGGTGGTTGTATCATAGTAGAATCGAATGGAGCATCTCTTTACAGAAATGGGTTCCTTTGGGTCATCTAGAAGAACTACATAGACATCATAATCTATGAAAGAAAATCACCAATCTTTAAAGTCAATATTTGCTTCTATAGTATAGCTTTGACAAATATACAGATTATTTCTGGCATAAAATATTTTTTGACCAATCACTGTGACCCATTGTTGAGTTTTGATTGGGATGGCTAGGGATGTTGCTAGCCCAACAAGGCACATGCTCGATGAGGAATCCTGAGAAGGTTGACGCTATATCGATGGTAGACTTGTAGTAGGGAATTAAGTCTTCATGGCGAACCATATACTCTCCTCGAACTTGGTTGACTATCAATATAGAATCACCATAAGCTTCGAGATAGTTTACCCCTTGCTGCTTAGCTAGTTGAAGTCCAATAATTAAAGCATTATATTTGCCACATTGTTTGAACACGGTTCCATGAGGGAATAAGTGCGATAGATGACCAGGTTATCGGGAGAGATGAATATTACCCTTGCTTGTACCACAATGTTGCCTTTGGGTTCCGTTCTTGAAGCACCGTCGAAGAACATTCACCAAATTAATTTGTCTATTTTTAGCCAATGAGCCATTTTTGAGCAAAAATTATGCGAGAAGCCTATTTTTAGCCATTTTTCAACAAAAGTACGCCAATGAACCATTTTTGAGCCAAAATTACGCGAGAAGTCTATTTTTAGCCATTTTTCAACAAAAGTGTACCAGAATCCTTTTTTAAACAATAGTGCACTTATGAGCTATTGTAGCCTGTTCTTATCCATGTTTGACTATTTTATATGTAGAAAGCTTATTTTGCCTATTTTTAGCTATTTTTGTCATTTTCTCCAATTAGTTTGATTTTTTATCAAATCTCGTAATCTTGTATGTGATAGTGAATTTAAGAACTTATATGATTCCTTATTATATGAATAATTTTAATTTGCTCGATGTAACCTATGATAGAATTTTAGAAGCCAACTCGCAATAGTCGTATACCTGACCCGACATCCCTGCTACGATGTGAGCAGAGAAATTTTATTTGATTAACTATTTGACCCTAGATCCTGACTTAAAAACTTGTATCTGTGTTGATAGTCCTTAATATCGCACTAAGTGTGCTATCTTGCTCGTGCACTGTGGTGCTACATATACACTACGGTGTTATGCTATAAGTATATTCTTGTTACCTGCTCATTATGTCACGCCCCAGTCCTAAAATACGTAGGACCAGGAATACGTGACACGCCAGCTACGCATTCGACCAGACTCTGGTCTGACTCAAATACGTATAAGCTGTAATATAGAAGGGCACTATCTAGATATCCCATAAATGTAAACCTCTATGTCTTAATCCATAATGTATAACAGTATACAAGAAAGAGCTATATGTGCTAGAGTCGGCCGTCCAATAACACACTAACTCGAATAGACTCGAGAAGAAGTATGAGTCTATAAAAACTAGGCTACAATAGCAGATGAATAATTAATATAAAATAAGTAACCAATGCCGGTAGAAATGATATGAGTACCTGGTACAGTGCCTGCAAGACATGCCACTCCCTCAGTATCTCTAAGTGCTCCGTAATCATCTATGCTGCAAAACTGGCAGGGAACCAAGTCCTCAGAGGGACGTAACAAGGTACAAAAATACAGCATGCTAAGTATACAGAAAAGTACAAGTGCAACAACAGGGTACTCTATCATAACCAAACAAGTGTGACACAGTTTAAAGATAATGTTCGATGCGTGGGCTGTCCAAAATAAAACCGTAGCTCCGGACACGAAAACACACGGTACGTACCGCAGCTCCGGGCAAGGAGTCACACGGGTGAAACAGCTACACTAGATACATGATCACTATAGAAACAATACATATATATATATAAGCGCGTGCAGAGTAGCCCAAACGTCTAGTAACTGTCTTCCCCTTCCCAAGCGGTAAACGATTGTGCGCTGAACCTGAACTTCTATCTATCAGTCTCGACACACGGAAGATAACTCAACAGACGCGACCCTAAGGTCGTCCCAGTCTCTGGTCATGATGTCAGTATCAGGATACAGGAATCTGGCACAATCACAGTGTATGAGTGTGTCCTGGGGTGTCGATATACTCAGGTACGTACATCGAGGTGCTACTAAGCATCTAACAATTTTTCTAATACGTTACGACGAATGTCAGCACCCGGTTATGATCCGGACGTGAAGTATCGAGCGTCAACCTAAGTACGTGCACAATGTACATAAAGAACAACAAATATCTGTAATCTGAAATACAGGGTGGCAAGATACACTTGCCTGCGTGAGGCTGCTAATGTCGGGGATCTGGTACAGCGTCCAAGTCCTCGGGTCCCGCAGTACCTAGAGATGAGATACAAACCAGAATCAATAATCTATTTTACGACAGACAGGGATGCTACACACATCTACACCTAAACTCAGTCTCAGCTACGACTCACAGGGACATGTCACTAGGGGGTTGACCACAGTTAACTATCGGTACGATACGTCAAATCACCTAGTCATTCGTACTACATCATCAAACCATCCTCAAAACACAGTTTATGATTTTAAGTTCCTCGTTTAATATCGTTGTTACCAATCACCATATGAAGTACTCTTCAATTAACTCTTTATTATAAGCCAGCTCTTATCTAATAATCATTGTCTATCAACCCTCATGAACATTACTCAAGTATTCCATCCCTTCTCACTGTGTATGGTACACAATTACATATTCGTATTCCTCAATCGATTTTTGTCACTAGTTATCAAGTCCTCAAAATAATGAGCATCTTAATGATATCACCACCCCTTTACCATAAATTACCTGCTCTTCAAGGATAATTAACTTACATGTAAAAATAACGTAATATACTCTAAATCTTGATGCATTCAACCTCAAACTCAACAAACCATAGTTAAACCTTAAACCAAATCTAAAATTATTCACTTCCATAATATTCATAATATCTTATTAAAATTCAAATCCCCAACCTTCATGCGAATCATTGAAATCCATTTTAATTTATGCAACCATAAACCCTAAAACATACTAAACCTCATTAACACAAACTCAAATCATTAAAATCCATATTCGCATTGATCATCATTAGCCTTAACCAATATAAACCTTAATCACATAGTTCAGGTATTCCCCACACTAACCATATATATCCATATTATATATACACCACCCTAACTAACATTCACACATCTATACATATAAATAAATCTTATTTAAAATGATATTAAATTCTGGAATTAAAATAAGAGAGGGGAGAGTCGACCTCGACGAGGTTGTCGACGCCGGAGCACGGCCGGTGGAGGGTGGCCGCGATGGTGGTAGTAGTGTTGAAGTTGGTGAAAGCTAAGGGTGGTGATGGTGATGCTGAAGTCGGACGGAAAGGAGCGGGGAAGTCGGACGGGGATGTACAGCCGACGGGTCTGAAATCCGGACAGCGGGTCGGTCGGGAAACACAGGACGGCGGGGACTGCTGCACCGTGGGATGGTCGGTTGGCCCGAACTGGCCGGAGCGGTCAGTGCACAGCCTACGGGGAGAAGTCGGTCAATCCGGTCGGGTGCGTGGAGCCGCTGCGGGGGTCGACGACCGGAGCCGAGTTGGTCGCTCGGGGAGACAGTTGCACGCACTACAGCTGGGTGAAGTGCACAGCAGCGTCGAGGAGAAGCTTTCAGTCGCCGCGGGGGATTCAATCGGCTGGACGGATGAGATTGCACCGGCCGGATTGGATACTGTCGGCCGGAGTCGTAGAGAATAGGGACAGACGTCGGTTGGTGAACGGTGGTCTCGGCCAGATTGGATGGAGAGCGCGGCTCGAGCGGGGTCAGCCGCTGATCTGGCCGGAGAGGGTCAGCTACTGCTCGGTCGACGGAGAGAAGCGGGGTACGACGGACGCTGTAAAGTCGAAGAACCGCTGCACAGGCCAGAGTCGGTGGTTAGTCGCCGGAGCGGGTGGCCGGATGGAAGGATCCCTCCCAGGAAGAAGGAAGGAAGAAGAAGAAGAAGAAGAAGAAGAAGAAATAAAATGGGATTCGGTTTTTACATGGAGAAGGAGGGAGGAGATTTGTCATGAAGGAATTGATTTCTTCATGAAAGGTGGTGAGTGTATGGGTGAAATTTGGACCCTATTTTGTGACCTCTCCATTGTTCATGGCCAATAGGGTGATGACACAATTTTATTAATTGCAACTTAGCCCCCTTAAATTCGGGAAATTGCATGAACACATAAAATAACGCAAAAATTATGGAAAAAATTGTGTTTAGTAATTTTCATGGTGAAAGGGTGTTGTGCGTTAGGCACCAGTTTAATTAAAATAGCATTGGAATTAAATAAGGATTAAAAATAGAATTGACAGAGTTGGTATCCCCGATTTAAATAGAAATAAAGTGTCCCGCGCTTTTAAATTAAATGGGGGCACTTGGGGTCAAAATCCGGAAATGACGCAAAGGTCAAAAATGGTGGGGGCTTGGAGTCTGTCTTGGACCCTTTAGTTGGTCTGGCTCAACGGGTTAAGTTGGTATCCCAAAATTTAGGGTAACAACACAGGTGTCCGACACGAAATTAAATATGGATTATCATTTCGAAAAATTATGCAATTAATTTAGAGCACAACAAAAAAACTAATTTTAAGTGACGAAAAAGTCCAGTGCCTAATTTGGCGAGTCAAGTCAAAAGTATAATAGCCCGATGAAATTTATGGGCTGATATTGGGCTCTGATTAATTTAGGAATGATAGGGCGCGCCAAGGGTTTTAATTAAATGATTTAAATACTAGATAAAATATTCTCCACTCTAAACCTCGATATCTGCTACCAAAACCAATTTTTTTCAAATCCACCCTAACTATCTACACAATAAATCGAGGGGGTTTACATTCTTCCCAACTTAGAAAAATTTCATTCCCGAAATTAAAAGTAAAGCACGATAATATCTAAAAAAATTTAAAACAATTAGTAATCTAATGCCGTACGGAAACTCGTACCTTGCTCCTCAAATAAGTACGGGAATCGCTGCCGAATAGAATCCTCGCGCTCCCAAGTAGACTCACCTAGTGAATGGTGCTTCCATGCTACTCTGACCAGTCGAATCGTCTGCCCTCTCAAAGTCTTCTCGCTGCGATCGAGGATCTCAACTGGCTGCTCTACGTAAGACAGACTGGGCCCGATTGTAATCTCCGAATGATCAAGCATGTGGCTAGGGTCTGCGACATATCTCCTCAGTTGCGATACGTGAAATACGTCATGTACTCCCTCAAATGATGGAGGTAATGCAAGACGGTAAGCCACTTTGCCAACTCGTTCTAATATGTCAAAAGGCCCGATGTACCTCGGACTCAGCTTGCCTCTGCCTCCGAATCTGATGGTACCGCGGGTGGGCGATATCCTCAAAAATACGTGGTCACCCTCCTTGAACTCCAATGGTCTGCGGTGCGCATCTGCCCAGTGTTTTTGTCTCTCCTGAGCTGCGCGCAGGTGGCTCTGAATCTGCTTGACCTTCTCTACTGTCTGTATCACCAACTCTGGACCAAGTATCTGACGCTCTCCCATGTCACTCCAATAAACTGGCGACCTACATTTCCTGTCGTACAGTGCCTCATAAGGTGCCATCGGTATGCTGGCCTGGTAACTGTTATTGTAGGAGAATTCTACCAAGTGTAGGTGGTCCTCCCAAGATCTTCCAAAATCAATCATTTATGCTCTCAATATATCCTCCAATATCTGTATCGTGCGCTCTGACGGTCCATCAGTCTGTGGATGATATGCAGTGCTGAACTTGAGGCGAGTTCCTAGGCTCTCCTGCATACTCCGCCAAAAATGTGACGTGAATCTGGAATCACGATCCGATACGATGCTGACAGGCACTCCATATAATCGTACTGTCTGCCTCATATACCTGTCAGCTAGTATCTCTGTGGATTGCCCAACTCTGAAGGGCAAGAAATGTGCAGACTTGGTGTGTCTGTCTACGACAACCCAAACTGCATCCTTCCCGCTAGGGCTCCACGGGAATCCTGTGACGAAGTCCATGGTAATGTGTTCCCACTTCCACTCGGGAATGGGAAGTGGCTGCAATAATCCTGCAGTCCTCTGATGTTCAGCCTTGACTTGTTGACAAACTAAATACTTTGCCACAAATCTTGCAATTTCCCTCTTCATCATATGCCACCAGTCGGTACATCTTCGTAACCCCGGGATGAATGAAATAAATTTAGCTATGAGCCTCGGTCATCAACTCTTGGCGTAGCTCGCCACTCAGAACATATAGGCGATCTCCGCACCTCAATGTTCCGTCTTTATAAATCCTGAGTCTCGCCTGCATGCCAGCTTCTGTCCTCTCTCGTAGACGTCGAAATCTCGCACCGGTAAGCAAAGCTGCCTTGATCCTCTCGATCAAAGTAGACTGAACCTCAAGACTAGCCATCTGTCCATCCATGTCTGGCATTACAATCTCTATCCCAAGCTCCTGGAGATCCTCTAGCAATTATCGCTGCGTCATCAAAAAGTATGCCATGGGCTTTCTGCTTAAGGCATTTGCTATGACATTCGCCTTGCCAGGGTGGTACTGCAACTCAATGTCATAATCTGTCATCAGCTCTAGCCAGTGCCTCTATCTCATCTTGAGCTCTTTCTGGCCCTTAGAATACACCAAGATATTATTGATAATTACCACCAAGAACTTAGCCTGGTACTGGTGGAAAATATTGTTCCTCAAACTCATAAATACTACTGGCACGTTGGTTAAAACAACATGACTAGAAACTCACAGGGTCCATACTTTGTCCGAAAAGCCATCTTCGGAATGTCCTCCCTCCGTACCTTGATCTGGTGATAACTTAATCTCAGACCGATCTTCAAGAATACATATGCGCCACTAAACTAATCAAATAAATCATCGATGCACGGCATAGGGTACTTCTTCTTTATTCGTTACATCCCTCAACGCCCTGTAATCGATACACAAGTATACTGTCTCATCCTTCTTCGGCACGATTAAGATAGTTGCTTCCCATGGGGAAACACTAGCCCGACTGAAACCCTTGTCTAAGAGATCCTCTACTATGGATCTTCAACTCAACCAACTATATCGGTGCTAGTCTGAAGACGAGAGAATAACTGGCTCGGCTCTAGGAGTCAACTCTTTAACCAAACTCCATCTCTCTGTCAGGTGGCAGGCCTAGAAGATCCTCTAGAAAAACATCCTCAACTCTGATATAACATGGTGGTACACTGGTTCACCTCCTGCATTGTATACTCCTAAGGTAGATGGGCACCATACTCCTGGGCTCCCTGAACTCAACTCAGGGTAACCTGGTGGCCAAAAAATATAAATGCAACTACGTCGACAACCTAGTGTCGCGTGGTATTGGCTCAATCAACTCATGTTAGGACGGTGTCATCGTCCAGACTTAACCTCAAAATAAATTCTCCTGTTCTGTTTACCACACTAATCCTACAAAAAAAAAATCCTTTCTTGCCTAATGTATAATTTTCTCTTCTCCTCAAGGTTTTCCCTAAAATTTTATTCCTCGAATTTCTTCTTTTCGTTATTCCTCTCTCCAAGTCACAAGTACAATAATGGTATCACTCAAGCACATACTAGAATTTCCTGGAATCCGATTATTATCTCCCAAGTGAGATCCTAAAATTTTATCTTCTCTAGTCCATAATATCATTCCTGGTATTGCTATCATATACAACCACTAGTTTCCATCATCAGGCTATACATTCCTATAAATCATTCTAGGTCATGATCAACAATCCTTCTAGCTCAGTACTTCTAAGATCACTGTTACCTCTAGCACGGGTAGGGTACTACTGGGTCCAACTCTGTTGCCAACCTTCCACACTAGTTCTAGAATCCAAAGAATCCATCAATCTATCCTGATAAGGTAACAATCTTCTCAAAGAAAGGTGTACGAATCCTGTCTTCTGTCGTCTGGTCTTCGATCTTCTTCTGGAGGGAAATCATCTGTCGCAAGCATTCGTCTTCCCTCCCAGGAAGAAGGAAGGAAGAAGAAGAAGAAATAAAATGGGATTCGGTTTTTACATGGAGAAGGAGGGAGGAGATTTGTCATGAAGGAATTGATTTCTTCATGAAGGGTGGTGAGTGTATGGGTGAAATTTGGACCCCATTTTGTGACCTCTCCATTGTTCATAGCCAATAGGGTGATGACACAATTTTATTAATTGTAACTTAGCCCCCTTAAATTCGGGAAATTGCATGAACACATAAAATGACGCAAAAATTGTGGAGAAAATTGTGTTTAGTAATTTTCATGGTGAGAGGGAGTTGTGCGTTAGGCACGGGTTTAATTAAAATGGCATTGGGATTAAATAAGGATTAAAAATAGAATTGACAGAGTTGGTATCCCCGATTTAAATAGAAATAAAGTGTCCCGCGCTTTTAAATTAAATGGGGGCACTTGGGGTCAAAATCCGGAAATGACGCAAAGGTCAAAAATGGTGGAGGCTTGGAGTCAGTCTTGGACCCTTTAGTTGGTCCGGCTCAACGGGTTAAGTTGGTATCCCAAAATTTAGGATAACGACACAGGTGTCCGACACGAAATTAAATATGGGTTATGATTTCAAAAAATTATGCAATTAATTTAGAGCACAACAAAAAAACTGATTTTAAGTGACAAAAAAGTCCAGTGCCTAATTTAGCGAGTCAAGTCAAAAGTATAATAGCCCGATAAAATTTATAGGCTGATATTTGGCTCCGATTAATTTAGGAATGATAGGGCGCGACAAGGGTTTTAATTAAATGATTTAAATACCAGATAAAATATTCTCCACTCTAAACCTCGACATCTGCTACCAAAAACAATTTTTTTCAAATCTACCCTAACTATCTACAGAATAAATCGAGGGAGTTTACACATTAGTACTATAAATAAGAATTGCACAGACCTTCCTGTAGCTAGTCAGAGTAGCTTGGCCAGATTTCTTGATTGTTGCATTTCGCTTGGAATAAAGCTGATTGGGACCATCAGGAACCAATGAAGATTTATACTTAGCCTAATTGTACTAAGGTACGACATCTAACGAGGATGATTGTATAACCACGACACAATATTCCGGTTAACCACAGGGTTAATTAAGTAACTAAAAGTTGTAGTAGCATTGGGAGGAAATGAGATTCCGAGATCATGCCTGCCAGCCAACCCCAAGATACTAGTCATGGCATGTCGGGTTAGTCCCCACCAGATATCGTATATAATCTGCACTAGCAGAGTGCAGTATCTGATTATACTATTGTGCTACCTAATATAATATTTAAAGGCATGGTGGCCCTAAGGGGGACCAGTGTATAACTACATGCTCATATTATTCTTGGCTCGGCTAGCCCTACTTGGCAATGGCAAGATTTGAGAATCCCTATAATTCTATTTTGGGATAACCCAGATACCACATATTAAGCCATGGTATATGCTTGGCCATACTCAAAACTGCTTGATAGCCAGGAAAGTGGGCTATTGTGGCATGATGGTTCAACCCTTGTCTTTGTTTGGCTGCGGGGTTGTGTCATTGTGTTACAATAGGCCATAGACCGAAGATATATTATTTTATTATTATTATATTCTATTATGTTCTGGTTTGTGTAATGTATCCCTATTTAGTAACCTAGGGACTTGGACTATCGTGGTGCGGTGGTCTAACCCTTGTCCTTGTGTGGTTGTGGGGTTAGATTATTGTGCTACGATAGCCTATAAAATGAAGTTATGACACAGATTATCTAGCCTAAGCATAATCACAAGTGGTATTTCGTCTTGGCGTAGTTCGACACCTCTTATCCTTGTTTGGTTGTAGAGGTATCCTACTGCCTCGATGACAGTATACGCGCTTATGGCTATAGCGTGGGGTACTATTATTATCATTATACCTACTTTTGGTTCTTCTTTTGTGTTTCTTTATGGTACTTGCTATCAGGGCCTGACCTCGCAGGTTTTGTCTGGCCAGGTTTGGTAGCAGTGCCCGAAGATCCAGTATTACATCCATCCCATGGCGCGCACAAGGATCATGGCCGCCAAGGGATATGAGTGGGTTTCTTCTTCACCACTCTGATATCATTTTGCTCTTTCATAAGCGTTTAGCCCCCGACACCTGTTTGGCTGGTTATTTTTGACTTTCTGTCTTTCCTTGCATAATTTTATATTCTGAACGCGGCTGGCAAATGGTTATGTAATATTGACACTGTAACTAGTTTATTATTTTGGGTAACTAGTTCATGATCATTCTGATGAAGCATCGGGGATGCCTTATTGCTTTATCTTATATGTTTATTCTTATCCTTCATTAACTGATTGATTGAGACATGGATGATCTGTGAGACCATAGGATCCTTGATTGTAGTATGCACCCCCTTTTCTTCTGACAGTCATTATTGTGGTGCGACGTATTATACCTTATACGGGGTAGCTGGCCGTCTCCGTATTTCGGTACTGGGGCGTGACAAGGTTTTATTGGTGGCCCATGCAGGTCTATTTTTCATACTTATGGGGTATTATTATTATAAGAGTCTCAACCAAAAAATGTCCTCTTGATCTCCTGATCTGTCCTCTTCATATTACTTGACCTGATAAACTGCTTGTTTACTTATTTCCTTCTTGTACTGTCCTTGATGCCTTGCGGCATTTTCCTTCTTGGATAAATTTTCCTCTTCTGCTAGATAAGCTGACATGGTAGAGCAGTCAACGGGACAGGTTTCTATGGAACATCAGCAGGAGGCAGTACCTACTCCTGGTCAGATCAGGATCGAGCCAATGATCGAGCAGGTTGGGGCAGAGGAACCAAAAGTTGGGCAAGACGAGCAATATTTGCCGCAGACCCTGATATCCCCGACAATACCAACATCACTTAACGCCCCTGCACTCTTGGAAATAGTCAGAGTGATGATGGCTACTCAGCAGCATCAAATGACAGTGCAGCAGCACTAGTAGTTGCAGCAGTAGGAAAAAAATATTTTTTTGCACTAGGGTTTAGGAACGGCTTTGGAGAGGAGTGAGAGGATGGATTCAAGCGCATCGATCAGATTTTGCAAACTTAACCCTAGATACTTTGATGGCACGGAGGACACTATTATAACGGATGATTGGCTCTAAGATACCGAGGTCATCTTAGCAACAACTAGGGTTCCGGCTGAGGAACGGGTTGACCAGATTAGATTACAGCTTCAAGATCTTGCTCGTGACTAGGGGGATTCAGAGGAGGTTGGTTTGAGGCATCATATTTTTTGGGACGACTTCAGGACTTGATTCAAAGCCAAGTTTTGGGTGTGGTGGCAAGGTATGACTTGCAGCAAAGGTTTATTAACCTTAGGCGGTCTGGTAGGATAATAAATGGCTATGCAAAGAAGTTCTGTAGGATGAGCTAGTTGCTCCGGTGATGGTAGCGACAGAGCTAGAGAGGGCAATGAGGTTCCAGCATGGACTTCATTTAGAGATTATGCAGATGGTAGAGGGCACAACTACCAGACATTTGATTCAGTATTGATTACAGCCAGGAGGCAAGAGCTCACCATTAAAAGGTTGGCAGTAAGGACTCGAAGTCAGAAGAGGTCCTATGCACAGAGTAGAGAAGGAGGAGCAGTACCACGGTCGTCAGCACCATTATCGGGCATCTGTATTCGTAAGCCAGCACCACAAGGATATGTAGCACCCGTTTTGAGGCTGCAACATCCGAGGCAGCAACAACAGCAACGTCAGGACATAATGGTAGGGTGTACTTATTGTGGCAAGGAAGGTCACATATGGGATATATATAGGACGACGAACGGAATATGTTTAAGGTATGGTAGTCTGGACCACAGGATTGCCACTTGTCCATTGATGGAGAGGTCAGGAGGGCCAATTCAACAATTTTCGGCATTACCAGCACCAAAGACAGTTTCGTTCCATGGGCCGGTATTATATGTGAGGCCACTAGCTCAGCATCCAATGTTGATTGAGGCTGAGATGTTCCGGCAGAGGCAACATCAGTTGGATCAGCAGCAAGATCAGCTCCTGGTCAGAAAGGCAGCCCAAAAGCATGAGCAGGCAGAGTTGGGTAAGTCTTGAGGTTCTTTATGTTCTATCTTTTAGGTTCTATATATTCGGCGAGTGAGGGCGAGTATACCGTCTCACTCTTCTGCCTTCGTATCTCGTGATACGTGACATCTATCATGTGTCCCTGTTATGAAGGTATGTCCTGGGCAAAGTCATGTTCTTAACTAAGTCATTATCGGCTTACCTCAAAACCTGACCCTCGTCCCTTTTGGGAGTCAGTGTAGGCCATCGAGGACAGATCCCTACTTAATTGACTCGGAAGATATATTTGTTCTTATATCTTCAGCTCTTTCTTCCTACTTATGTTGTTGTTGCATGCTTATTTATTTTGCGGTTGATTATATTGTTTATCTATATTATTGTTGCTATCATTTCTATTTTATATTTCTGTTGCTTTCATTACTTATATCACATGATTTGTTTTAGATGTGTCTTCTTGAGCAAGTTATAGTATTTGGTGTGCAGCTCAATTGGTCTTAGTGAAATTTCGAGGACAGAATTGTTGATATTCAAATTTTAATTTTTCCTAAAATGTACTTATATTGTACCCAGTATCATGGAATATCTTATTGCCACATATTTTTGTGACTGGATTTCTTGTTTTATTATGAGAGACTACCAGGGACCAATAGAAATCTATTTGGCAATTGCCATAGACCCGTATTAGGACCCGAACATAGATGTAATCCCTAAAATCGGTTCACTATATGAACCCCTAGACTTGTGTTTTCTTCGACGGTTGAGATGAGTTGGGGTCATGGATTCATGAGGTGGATTGATGAGATTAATTCCATCTCACATATAGGCATTCACATTTTCTCTCTCTTCTTCATTCCTTTAATTTCTCTCTTTCTTTTTCTCTCCTCCTTCTCCAACCTTCAAGCCCCCAAACCCCATATCTATCCTAGGACTTTTAGTTTTTTCTTTCTCTTTGGAAGAGATTAGAGCTAGGGTTCTCTAAAACTAAGGCAAGTACATCTTGCATAAAGTGGAGAAACCATAATTTTTCGAATATTTTATTTCTTTAATTTTCTTGCATATATTTAGCTTATAATGTGTATCTAGTGATCCTCAACAGGTTTATTATTTGGCATTTTTTATTTTAATGAACGATTTGAAGTAGATCTAAGTTTTAAAGTTAGGGTTTTATGAATTTTGACGATTTAATCTCTACAAACTTGGGATTTTCGAAATTAGATTATCCTATATTGTGGGTAATTTAATTTTATACGATTTTGTCTTTTAAAATATTAAATTTTGAGTTAAAATAAAGTTTTTATGGCCAACACAAGTTTTAGAAAATTTTATGTCGGCTAGAGAAGAAGAACAGTGTTGGCGTAAAACTGTGCAGAAGTCCCTGCGTAAAAACTGTGCAGAACCCCCCTCACGTTCAAAATGTGTAGAAGTCCCTGCGTAAAAACTTCACAGAAACCTCATGCATATAACTGCGCAGAAACCCTTCCTTTTGCGTATAACTGCACAACAGTCCCTCCTTTTGCGTATAACTGCACAACAGCCCCTCCTTTTGCGCAAAAAGTGCGCAGAAGCCCTCCCCTTGCATACTTGTTGCACAGAATCCTGTATTTGCGTAAAAAAGTATGCCAATGAACCATTTTTTGACCCAAAATTATGCGAGAAGCCTATTATTAGCCATTTTTTAACAAATGTATGCCAATGGACCTTTTTTGAGCCAAAATTATGCGAGAAGCCTATGTTTAGCCATTTTTCAACAAATGTACGCCAATGAACCATTTTGAGCCAAAATTATGCAAGAGGCCTATTTTTAGCCATTTTTCAACAAAAGTGTAACATAATACTTTTTTTTAACAACAGTGTACATATGAGCTATTGTTGCCTGTTCTTACCATGTTTGAGTGTTTTATACGCAGAAAGCTGATTTTGTCTATTTTTGGCTATTTTGTCGTTTTCTCCAATTAGTTTGATTTTTAAGCAAATCTCGTGATATTCTATGTGATAGTAAATTTAAGAACTTATATGGTTCCTTATTATATGAATAATGTTAAATTGCTCGATGTAACCTATGATAGAATTTTAGAGGCCAACTGGCAATGGTCGTATACTTAACCCAACATCCATGCTACGATATAAGTAGAGGAATTTTACTTGATTAACTATTTGACCCTAGATCCTGACTTGACTACTTGTATCTATATTGATACTTCTCAATATCGTACTAAGTGTGTTATCTTGTGCATTGAGGTGCTACATATACACTGGAGTGTTATGTTATAAGTATATTCTTGTTACATGCTCATTAGTAATGTAAATGAGAATTGCAAGGACCTTCCTGTAGCTAGTCAGAGTAGCGTGGCCAGATTACTTGATTGTTGTATTACGCTCAGAATAAATCTAGATTGAGACCATCAGGGACCAATGAAGATTTATACTTAGCGTACTCGTACTAAGGTACGACATCTAAGGAGGAGGATTGTGTGACCACAGCACAATATTCTAGATAACCGTAGGGTTAATTAAGTAACTAAAAATTATTGTAGCATTGGGAGGGAACGAAATTCCTAGATCATGCCTGCCAGCCACCCCCAAACACTAGTCATGGCATGTCGGGTTAGTCCCCACCAGATACTGTATATTATCTGTATTAGCAGAGTACAGTATCTGATTATACTATTGTACTACCTGATATAATATTTAACGGCACGGTGGCCCTACGGGAGATCGGTGTATCACTACATGCTCGTATATTCTTGGCTTGGCTAGCCCTGCATGGAAATGGCAATATTTTAGAATCCCTTTAATTCCATTCTGGGATAACCCAGACACTACATATTAAGCCATCATATATGCTTGGCCGTACTCAAAACTACTTGACAGCTAGGAAAGTGGGCTATTATGGCATGATGGTTCAACCCTTGTCCTTATTTGGTTGTGGGGTTGCACCATTGTGTTACAATAGGCCATGGACCGAAGTTATATTATTTTATTATTATTATCTTCTAGTATGGTCTTATTTGTGTATTGTATCCCTATTTAGTAACCTACGGACATGGACAGTTATGGTACGGTAGTCTAACCCTGGTCCTTGTTTGGTTGTGGGGTTAGATTGTTGTTCTACGATAACTTGTGAACCAAAGTTATGACACAGATTATCTAGCCTAAGCATAATCGCAAGTGGTATTATGTCTTGGCGTAGTTTGATACCTCTTGTCCATGTTTGGTTGTAGAGGTATCATAGTACCTCGATGACAATATACGCGCTTACGGCTATAGCGCAGAGTACTATTATTATTATTATATCTACTTTTGGTTCTTCTCTTGTGTTCCTTTGTGGTACTTGCTATCGGGGCCTGACCCCGCTGGTTTTGTCTGTCCAGGTTTGGCAGAAGTGCCCGAGATCCAACGTTACATCCGCCCCATGGCACGCACCAAGAGCATGGTTGCCGGGGGACATGCGTGGGTTTCTTCTTCACCACTCTGATATCATTTTACTCTTTCATCGATGTTTAACCCCCGACACCTATTTAGCCGATTGTTTTTGACTTTCTATCTTTTTTTGCATAACTGTATACTTAGACCGGGGCTGGCATATGGTTATGTAATATTGATACTGTAACTAGTTTATCATTTTAGGTAACTAGTTCATGATCATTCGGATGAAGCGCTGGGGATGCCTTACTAGTTTATCTTATATGTTCATTATTATCGTTCATTGATTGAGACATAGATGTTCTGTGAGACCATAGGAGCCTTGATTGTAGTATGCACCCCCTTATCTTCTGACAGCAGTGATCATTGTGCGACGTATTATACCTTGTACGGGGTAGCTGGCCATGTCCATCTCTGAATTGTGGTACTAGAGTATGACACTCCCATTGGGTCTCCAATTTTTTAGGACATGGTTCAACTTCGAATGGATGAAGAAATAGACTAACATCTTCAATTTGGTCTATTTATACCATATTAACTGATAACTTTGTTTTAAAGATTTTTTCGATACTGGAATCGGAGTCCCAAACAGAAGACTCAGATGAGTGAGAATGTGCTTTGGCTTCTACCTTCGAACATTCGGGCATGGTTTTAGGATTAAAATATCCTAGACCAAGATGAGTTAGTTGATAATAAATTCCAGGCTTACCTTTTAGAGAAAATGACGCAATGGCAGACCTCACCATTTGTCGTAGTTAATGCTTTGGTTACTTTTTAAATTGTAATCCATTTTCTGGATGAGATCCTTTGCTTGGGGGCTATAACGATAAAGTTGTATTTTACCATTATCAGGTTCTAGATCTTCGACGGGAACATCTCTTTTTCCTTCAACCCTGCCAAAGATGATATGTTTATATCCTTTTCTCCTTGCTAAAAGTTCAAAGATGAGACCATCATACTGAAAGATGTCGATCTTTGTGTGAGCTACCATTACTGGCATACGGAGATGCATCCCTAAGCCAAACTCTAAATAATATATAATAGTTAGACATTAGACATCAGATTAGTTCAAAGGTAGCCCTTTGTTCAGAAAGTATAATATTTTCTCCTCGGGAATAACATCGTCCAGGGAGGGTACATCAGGTTGTTTGCCTATATAGCCTTTAAGAGCAACATATTATGTGGTTTTCGTCGTAGATTGACACATGAGAGTCTCTACTATTAGAGTTTTAGAAAGAAAAAGGCTGACCACTAACGGATCTGAATTTTTTGGCTATGACTTCTTCGATAGCTTAACTTGAAAAGCTGGTTCTCTTTTTTCCTTCGTAAGATGTTCTCCGAAGATTAATCACAAGTGGCTCTAGGGCATTGTGATTGGTTTTCTTATGGATATTTACCACAAAGGGAGCGGGAGTGTACTCAATATGACCCTTTACACATATCTTTAAAGGACCTTCTGGGGCAAGACTTCTTTCTGCTTCATCATCAGCATTGTTACCTTCTTCATCTCGGTGTATTTGTTTGTATAACACTGAATCTAATAAGTAAGCTTCTATACCCTTGAATGGGTCAATATCAACAAACTCGGTTCTAACCACACCGTCGTAATCAACATATTTGATACACTTATGTAGAGTCGAGGGTACAATCATGTTTTCATGTATCCAAGGTTGACCCAGCAGGACATTATAGGATACATCAACTTCGATGACGCAACAAGTTTCTTCAATCTGTAGATCATCTGTCACGATCCACACCCGGTGTAAAGGCATGAGTACTTGGGTACGTCCAAACTATATCGCAGCATCGATGGTAGAACGTTGTCTAGGTCAATAATACTATGTCACATAATATATATAATATACCTATCAAGATATCTTAACCCCCAAATGGAGGATAATATGATAATACGATAATGGTAAACAATACTCAATAACAAAAAAAATTAGAGAAAGATATATCACAATATGGAATAGAGGAAAAGAAATAAAGTCATAATATATCACAAGTCCAAGTCTAATCTCAACACAAGACATCAAATAATAATACAATGCTAAAAGTCTAACTGACATATACAATAGCATAATGAAACTAAGTCTCCTCGACCGCTGGTACTATCTCAACATGCTCTACGGGTGATAACTCAACTGGCTCACCATCTTATGGCCCATAGTGCGTAGGACACCACTCCTCTAATGAATCATCTGAAAAATATATACAGTCATGATTGGAGCGAAGTACAACCAAAATAGCAGTTCCAATAATTGACAGAAACTATGAAATAGCAATAGCAATAAAAATAAATAATGGAAGTAACTAAACTAGCATATATCACGAGAAAGGGCATCATGATAAATAATGGTAAGAACTGAGAATAATATGGTGAGGAACAATAATGTAATGAATTAGAATAAAAGAAATAATGTATATAAATGTGCCTTGAAATACTAGTAAGATAATGCGATCGGCTTGGGCCTAATACGGGCTATATATAAAAGGTGAGCTAGCATGATCATGCGTGAGTTGCATGATCTGCTAACTATCACGGGCTACACTAAATCACGGACTATAAGGTATGATCACATATCTACTAATACTTTTTCAACTTTTGACTAGTACACGGATCCAAATTATGACATGTTATAACACGTATATCACACTATATTGTCTATAATATCATGCATTATGATCACGGTCTATATAATCATAAAGATATCACGGTAATCATAGAGTATTTACGAAGCACGACACGGCGATCACTGAGTAACCATGACAAATAACATCTCATGACCAAGATTCATGTATACCAATCCGTGAAACCATCGTGTCAAGAATTAAATGTATGAATACTAAATACATGAAACATAGAGGCTATCAAATAAGAAAACTATCAGAGAATGTACTCGTCTATGGTCCTGAGCAAATAGTATATCTCAGTATCCGAGCAGGTGTCACACACACACATAAATATGAAATTCATGTCAATAGGTATAAAGAATGATAAATAAGCTAAAAATACACTAAATATGATTTTCTAGGTCCATACTCGGTCTCACTAGTCAAACTAGGTCAATGTTGACTTTTATGGTCAAACTAGTCAAACTTGGTCAACTCTAGGCCTACACTAATGTATTAGACTCATATGAGCTACTAACTAGCTATATTAGTTAATAACACTGATATCTATATATTAAGATACTCTACGTATCTACATATACTAACTTACCTAAATGTACTACTAATGAATAAATAGTAATCTAATATCAATATACCATCTAATAACCACAACTGATACCAACAAGTACCTGGCCCCCTACTCCTCTAGTATGGGATTTGACTCATATATTTATAACTGATACTAACTTAACTTATATTACTAACTGATACACACTAATAACTAATACTTATCAATACTCTAATACTCTAACTGATAACTACTAAATAGTACTATTATTACTATACTTGCAACCCAAATCCTATTGTCTGATATACCACACCAAATTGCAGTTGCTGCTAGTTCATAATTCCTCTGTTACAATACAATACTCTGGTATTGTTGCTGCTACATTCACTTCCTTCATCAACTTGCTGCTAACTCCAACCTTCACATACTGTACTGGGAGTGATTCCTCTTGAGTGCACATGCATGTAGATGCTCATACCTGAGCAATTACCTTATCAGTAAAATACAGTAATTTTCCTCCATCTACCAACACCTGATACTTCACATGGCTACTACCTGGTGCCACTGCTACTGCCTACTAAATCTGTGTAGTTGTACTGTACTAATGCACATATGACTAATGGTGCAGCTATTGCTCTAACATACTGGATGCACTCTTGTAGTGCACGAGTGTGCACTCTCTGCAATTGGCCTTACACTTCCCCCTTTAAACTGAAATACACCACAACTAACATCAAGATATAAACCACACACTCATGTCTAATGCCACCACACAACACACCATCTGATACTCATCCCACTGCTAACAACAATCAGTTGTTGCTACTGCTGTATGATCCTAATATGCAGCTGCTGCTGCTGTATCTAAATGACAGTGCACACAGTGCACTGTCAAATTTTAAAACTTAACGCAGTCTCCTTATCCCCCTTCTCTTCACCTCTGTCATACAGGTACACACACAAATATATATCATCACTTATAAACATGCACACAATATTTCATATACCTATATAAATATATATAACACACTAACACTAAATCAAACACTTAACATACAATGATGTGATACACTATGATACTTACCTGATCAATATGTCAAAACTCATAATTATCTATAATTCACATTCCCACATATCAAATAGCTATTACAACTAGTTACAATAGGAATTAAAAAAAATTAACATAATTTACCCAAAATGAGCCATGTGTCATAGCGTATCCTAAAATACTATGAGACGACCTACTCATATCTATTTATGGATACGTACCTAGTCCCACAACCCTGATCTAAGTCTAATTAGATCTAATTAATCTCATGACACACACTTGATGTGTCAATCTCAAAATTCTTCCTAATTTAACACAAATTACCATGTAGATTACATAATATAAGTTATGTGAACCTAGTTTTTGATCCTATGGGTAGCCCTAAGCCAAGGTGTATATTCTATAATACAAGTCATGTGAACCTAGTTCTTGATCCTATGTATAGCCCTAAGCCAAGGGATAATTCCTAATGGTTAAATGCATGAATTAGAGTATAAATTAATAGGTGGATTTAGAATTTACCTATTGGGAGATGGATTCTTAATAAAATGCTCAATAGACACAATTAGGACACAATCTTCTTGCCAATTCCTCCTCCTTCAAGTGTTCCTTGTAATCCAAGCTCTAATGCTTCTTAAATGATAAAATTTAGAGGGAATAAGAGTGAATTGAGATGGATTTGATGGAGGGACGAGTCAATTTAGGGAAGAACGCAATTGAGGATTTCTAATGGAATAAACTAATGAGAGAAGAGAGAGTAAAGACCCTCAATAGTGGTCGGCCCCCTCTTTCCTCCTTCCCAAGTAATGTACAATGTCTATAGTACCCCTACTAGCTAGTCATGAGGTTTGATTAGGGAGGGCTATATTAAAAAAAACTTTTAATTCTATATAAAACTAATCTAATCTCCTTAATTAATTAAGAAAATGGGTCTAATTGACCTAGTCTAATGTTGGGCTCAATTATGTCATGATAATTAATGGGTCCACTAATGAAAATTCCAAATAAACATAAGCTAGCCCACTAACAATTAATTAAATAGCATAACTCAATATAATGAATTAGTAGCACTATATATAAATATTTAATCACTAAATAATAAATATGCTAAATGATAAAAATATCCTCATCCAGAAATATGGTAGTGATAAGTCTACCCTCCTTAGAAAAAATTTGTCCTCAAAATTTAAAGAAAGAACTAGCACTACAACAAATAATCACAGCAAGCAAGAAAAATGATACCTTAAGGCTCAAAAATATAAGGGTATCTCTCGAGCATCTCGGCTTTCCTCTCCCAGGTAGACTCTCCCGGACAGAGATATCTCCACGCGACGCATACTAAGGGAATCGTCTGGTTCCGCATTACCTCTTTCCTGCGATCCAGAATCTTCACTGGCTGCTCAGGGTAACTGAGAGTCGGACCTACCTTCATCTCCGAGTGATCCAATACGTGACTAGAATCTTCCATATACCGTCTCAACTATGACACATGGAACACATCATGCACTCCCTCTAGTTCAGGTAGACTCTCCCAGAGAGTGATACCTCCACGCGACGCGTACTAAGGGAATCGTCTGGTTTCGCAATACCTCTTTCCTGCGATCCAAAATCTCCACTGGCTGCTCAAGGTAACTGAGAGTCGGACCCACCTTGTTCTCCAAGTGATCCAATACATGACTAAGATCTTCCATACACCGTCTCAACTATGACACATGAAACACCATGCACTCCCTCTAGTGCAGGTAGACTCTCCCGGAGAGTGATACCTCCACGCGATGCGTACTAAGGGAATCGTCTGGTTCCGCAGTACCTCTTTCCTGTGATCCATAATCTCCACTGGCTGCTCAGGGTAACTGATAGTCGGACCTACCTTAATCTCTGAGTGATCCAATATGTGACTAGGATCTTCCATATACCGTCTCAACAATGACACATGGAACATATCATGCACTCCCTCTAGTGCAGACGATAAGTCTAGTCTGTAGGCTACTGCACCGACCCTCGTAAGAACACTGAAGGGTCCGATGTACCGTGGACTAAGCTTCCTGCCTCCACCAAAGCGAATAGTGTCCCGTGTCAGAGAAATTTGCAAGAATACCAGATCGTCAACCTAGAACAAAATATAGACTTAACACTCAACCTAAAATAAAATAATCACAAGCAAGCAAACAAAATCTATACCTCAAACTCCAAAGGTCTCCGGTGGCTATCGGCCCAATGCCGATGTCTGTCTTGTACCACCCGAAGTCTATCTCTGATGAGATTCACCTTCTCAGCTGAATCCATAATCATCTCTGGTCCCAACAAGACTCTCTCACCAATATCATCCCAAGATAGAAGAGTGTGACATCTCCATCCATATAAAGCTTCGAATGGTGACATCTCGATATTGGCCCGGTATCTATTGTTGTAAGAAAACTCTATCAGGTGAAGATGATCCTCCCAAGAGCCTCTAAAATCCAAAACATAAGTACGAAGCATATCTTCGAGAGTCTAAATAGTCCTCTCTGACTGCCCGTCAGTCTGAGGGTGATATACGGTACTGAACTTGAGCTGGGTGCCCAAGCTAGCCTGCAAACTCCTCCAGAAGTGGGATGTGAAGCCACTATTCCGATCCGAGATGATTCTCACAGAAACTCTATGTAATCTGATAATTTATCGCACATACATCTCTGCTAGCTTCTCCGTAAACGTACCCACTTTGAATGGCAAGAAGTGCGCTGATTTGGTCAACCTGTCTATGTTGACCCAAATTTTGTCTTTACCTCCTGGAGAACACGGAAGCCCCCCAAAATAATCTATAGTAACATGCTCCCATTTACACTCTGGAATGGGTAAAGGATGAAGAAAACTACCTGCCTCTGCCTCTCTATCTTTATCTGCTGGCACACTAAACATCTGGATACGAAATGTGCTACCACCCACTTTATTTCATACCACCATACATGCTCCCTCAGATCTCTATACATCTTGTTGGCACATGTATACGCCTCCTGAAGAACCTTCTCGTGCAACATCCTACTTGGCACACACAACCTGGTACCGTGTTGTAGTGATCCATCCTCAACAATAGTGAAGTCCTCGAATAATCTCATCTGAACCTGTGCTCTGATGCTCCTCAGAGACTCATCGTCATATTGCGTAGCTCGGATCCTGTCCATCATCTCATACTGTATCTGCAGTCCCAACATCTGTATCTCGACACCTGGTACCAGCACCTCAATGCCCAAGCTCTCAAGATCGGCCAATAAATATATGTTCGTAGTCAAGCACATAGCCACTGGATACATGCTCAAGGATTCAACAACTATATTGGCCTTCCCTGGATGGTACTGCAATGATATATTGAAGTCTTTCATCAACTCCAACCACCACCGCTGTCTTATGTTTAGCTCTTTCTGTCTAAATACGTATTTCAAGCTCTTATGGTCTTTGAAGATCTCCATACGCTCTCCATACAAATAATATTTCCACAGCTTTAGAGCAAAGATAACTGCTGCCAACTCCAAATCGTGGGTAGGATAATTCTTCTTACGAGGACGTAATTGCCTGGAAGCATAGGCAATCACCTTTCTGTTCTGCTGCAAGACATAACCCAAACCCTTCCCTGAAGCATCACTATAGATAATGAATCCACCTAATCCTGATGGCAACGTCAATACTAGAGCTATCGTCAACCTCTTCTACAGCTCCTCAAAAGTGGCCAGACTTTCCTCTGTCAAAAAACTTAACATCCTTCTTGGTCAGCCTAGTCATCGGCTTCGCAATCCTGAGGAAGTCCTGTATAAACCTCCGATAATAACCTGCTAGCCCAAGAAAACTCTTGATCTCTGCCACTAAACTTGGAGTAGCCAACGACTCCACTGCTAAAATCTTCTTCGGGTCCACTGAGATCCCATCTCCTGTAATCACATGCCCAAGGAATTCAACATTGTCAAGGAAGAACTCACACTTCGAAAGCTTGCCATAAAGCTTCTCCTTCCTAAGAGTCTCCAGAAATTTCCTCAGATGCTCCTTATGCTCCTTCAGGGTCTTCGAATATACCAGAATATCATCAATAAATATCATCACAAACTTATCAAGATACTAGTAGAAAATCTTATTCATCAGATTTACGAATACCATCGGGGCATTGGTCAACCCAAACGTTATCACCATGAACTCAAACTAGCCATACCGAGTCCGAAAATCTGCCTTTAAAATATCCTCCTTCTTTACTTTCACCTGGTGGTAACCTGACCTCAAGTCTATCTTTAAAAATATGTTCGCGCCGCTCAACTGGTCGAAGAGATCATCAATTCTCAGTAGCGGATATTTGTTCTTGATAGTGAGGTTGTTCAGAGCTCTATAGTTAATAGCATATGTACTGACCCATATTTTTTTAATACAAACAATACCAGAGCACCCCATGATGATGAACTAGATCGATTGAAGCCCTTGTCCTGCAACTCGTCCACCTACTTCTTCAACTCTACCAGTTCGCTGTTGTTAACTTTATAGACGTGCTGAGATATCGGCTCTTCGCTTGGCACTAAATCTATAGAGAACTTAACATCTCAGTCTGGCGGCAAATCTGGCAACTCCTCTGGAAAAACATCAATGAACTTTGCTATCAACGGATGTGGCAACTCCTTCTCTTCCACCATGGCTCCACAGATGGCATCCTCGCTCTACTCTACTGCTCCTCTGCTCCTCTAGCAATCTCAAACTCTGTCTCTCCTAGCAGTCGAAACAAAACTCTGCCTCCACGATAATCTATACTAGCATGGTGCCTACTCAACCAATATATCTTAATTATAATATCGTAGCTCGGAAGTGGCATTATGAGTAAGCACGTGCTCAACTCCCAGCCTTCCAGTATAACTCTTTAATTCTTGCAAACATCACTGACCATGATAATGTCTCCCCTAGTCGTGATCTTACAAATCCTAGCCAAAGGTTCAGAATCTAATCGATGCTTAAGAGCAAAAAATACTGATACAAAAGAATGGGAAGCACTGGAATCAAATAAAGCATAAGCTGGAATAGAATCAAGGAGAACTAAACCTGATATCACATCTCCAACTAGATCCTCCTCCTCTATAGTCATGGAGAAAGCTCGCCCTCGCGGTGCACCTCTCTGTTGCTGCTGCTGCTGGACAAAATATTGATGCTGAGTCTGTAAAGGAGGTCCCCTCTACTTTCCTGCAGGTGGCCTTGCTGGTGCTCTATGTGCCGATGTTGCTCCCTGGCATGCTTGAACCGGAGCCACTAGACACTCCCTCAACTGGTGGCATGGGTCTCCACGGTAGAGGCACATTTCAAGCCTCTTCTTGAAGACCTCCCATGTATGTCCAATATTTCCACAGTGAGTACACTGCGAGGCCTGTTGTGTTAGTCTCGGGTCCTGGTATGTTTGTGAAGCGCACACACCATCTTGCTACACATGATTAAGACTGTATGAGTTCCATCCGGATCGGATCGTCCCCGGTGCCCCAGAGACCGTCCGTGGAACGAGATCCGAAAATCCTCTTGTTTCCAAGTTGTCCGCGACATGCAAGTCTTGGTCTTCCAGATTCACGAGATTCACGCCATGCTTAAATCTTGATTCTTGCTCTGAACGAGTATTGTTCCACGAGCTGTGTTTCTTGCTTTACTTGACATAATTCTCGTTCAGTGTTTAACTTGACTTGATGCAAATTCTCTAGTTCGGGAACTCCCTTGGCGACCTAACGGTCTCGTATACTTGCAGGTTCATATTGCACAGAAGAACTATTTGATAGTCTTCTGGCTAACTAGATGCATGCACGATACGAATAGTGTTACTTAATTATGGCATGATTTATGTGACAAGCACTGAAACGAGGCAACGAGTACAAACTACAAAGTAAGCAGACAAGCATGCATTTATATGAGACATAAATATTTATGTTGGCACGGTCTAAGGGGATAGTGTGAGGAGTTCAACCGTATAGGGACATATCGAGCGACATAATCTATGGACGTGCAGTATAAATAAGTGAAACAGTGCACCACGAAGAGTATATATCGATCTACTCGAGGCATAGCGGGGTCTACTTGCACGAAGCAAAGTTAGCATACGAGGGTCCAAGTTATAAGCCAAATTTTATTTCCATGTTCTAACACAAGCAATACAAGATGGGATTATTCCCTTAGCTATGTGCGTTGTATTCTTTATTAGCATGCAGGGGGTGATTCACCTAGCGACTAGCATGTATCATCCATATTTTAAGTGTGTTGGCTAAGCAAAGACAAGTTCATCGTAGTCACCCACCTAAGCGATGATTCGCCTCGGTCGAGCGATACTCCGAGCAAGCCTTTGAAAGTCTTAAGTCTGAACTCTTGAAGGGACAAGTCTAAAAATTATTTTCCTCAAACGAGTTTTCTCGCTGAGCAAAGCGGGTTGGGTCGTTGCACTTGCGCCGTTTGAATCGGTTGTCCGCTTGAGCGGAACGGGTCGTTACAACGACCGCTTGGGGTCTCCGTTGGCAAGGGGGACAAGCGAACGAGGCTGGGGTTCTCGACGTCGTCTTCGTATTCAGCACTGGCGGGGATGATGGTTGTCTCATCGAAATGGAGGCGGTTACGAAGTCATAGTGAGGAGCCTTTTGGGCCCAGAACTTGAGGTAGAGAATGGTGGAGCCGTCAGCGAGTTCGACGAAGATCGTAGATGGAGGTGGCACCTGGGGTCTCCGGAGGCTTAAGATGAGGACGGTACTGTCGCAGATGCGGCCAGTGTCACGAGGACCGAAGCAGCCCAGATCCTTCCTGGAGGCGGTGTATTCGGTTCTGCAGTCGAAGTTTGGGGTCTCTGGCGATAGATTGGGGACACGACTCGTCAGCACTATAGAGGAAATTTATGTGAGTATTCGCGACTCGAGGAGGCGTCTCCATGCGACTCTGGCTGGCCGATCCGAGCAGAGACGCGAACACAGTGTCGGAGCCGAAAACGTCGGGAGGACGAGCTTGAGGTTCGACGACATGGTACAGGACTTCGTTGGGGTTTAGGGTCAGACCTGTAAATATTGGACACGGTTGTGTGATGTGTCTGTTTGAGACTGGACACGGTTGGGGTCGGATCTAAAAATATTTTACCAAACAAAATTTTTAAAAAAAATTAAAATAACTATTTTTCAGATGAAAGTAACCAAACGCAAAGTCAAAATTTCTATACTCAGAAAACAACTTTATAACTTACTTTCAAAAACTGTTTTCAGAACAAAATTTCATAAAATCTATCCAAACGGACCCCAACACATTTTTCAAATATAGAACAAGTAGACCCATCAACTAAGATAATGTTATGTTTTATAGGACTACGATTATGTAAGAGTTTATACCAAGCATGTGAGAAATTGTTCCTGAGTCAATGATCCAAGAGGTGAATGGTGAATGGGTTGCCACAAAGACAGGATTACCTATATATGACATGGTTGTAGTAGGTTAGGAGGTTGTACTAGCAAGCGCGTTCAACTTCTAGAGAACATGTTCAAGTGGAGGAGGTATCGAAAGTGAAGTCTGAATGAAACCAGAAGCATCATATCTAGGAGCAAAAGTGGTGACATGGAACCAAGGTTCAAAAACTCGGTATCGATATCGGTATCGGACAGTTTGTATGAGTAGCCGTATCAGCAGTATCGGCAGTATCGGCGGTATCGGATCGGAGTATCGGATTTGTTGGTATCGGATGTATCGGCAATTTAAATAATTAGTAATAAATTAATAAAAAAATAGAAAAAATAATTTACATATTTATGCATTATTTAAGTGTTTTTTATGTTTGTTTTTTTTAATTATAATTGAATAAAACAATAGTCATCCTTGGCTCCTTGCTGAATGGTTTACCTACGATATATAAGTTTTCTTCTTTTATATATTTTTAGTTACAATCTTACTATGTCATTATATTCGTACTAATTGAATCTTGTATTGTTCTGTAGGTTTCAATTTTGACGAATTAAGGCACATAGAGGGAGGCACAAGAGATTAGAAGAAATACAAATGGCAGGATGAGATCATGAGACAAGTCACAAGACCCATAATTATATTTGTCGAGGACTCGAGATATTTTTTAATTTTTGTAAAAAAATAAAGATTTAATTGTATTTAGAAATTTAGTTTAAGTGAATAGTTATAAATTGTTACAATGTGATCTATGACACCAATTATTTTGTTTCATAATATATCAAAATAAAATTAGCAACAAGATTTACATGTTTAAATTTAAAAGTATGACAAAAAATCACTTGGCCAAAAAAATTCATTGGGACTCTAGCCTATCCCTTCTTTTAAATTTCATGAATAATAGTCTTTTTACAATAAGTACGAACTACATAAAGCATACAAATACAAAAATGAATACAAATACAAAAAAAATATAAATATATCACTAAAATTGTTCATAATTATCATAATCGTCACAATATGGTTCATGGTTATGAGGGTAGTAGCGACTGATATCTGTATTATGAAAAAAATTTGTCATGAGGCCATCAAATGTTGAATGTTCTTCCGCCTCTGGAGTGTTGTGTAAATAATAACTTGTGCATGAACTATCATATGTATTATTGTAATTGTCTGAAGGAGTAGGTACATCATGATGGCTAGATCCTCCAGCATATGTATCATCCATGCGGTGCTCTCTAGGTTGATAATCACTTGACCAGTCTTCAGAGTATTCATGAGACTGATATCCAGGACTTTCATATGCATTAGTATTGTCAGCACCAGCAGCGAGTGTAGCTCCATTGCCTCCACTATCAGTAGTGTCGTCTTTATCACTGTCGACCTGTCGAGATTGTACACCTGGTGTTTTCTTTCTTTTTCCAAGCCTTCGAGCATTTTCGGCAATATCTTGTGGATCGACATCCAAGTTATCATCTAACCACTCATTTTCTCTACCATCTAAGAGTGGTGTTTCCCTTTCTCTATTCCAAGCTATGAGTGGATCTTCTTCATGAAATATCTCATCCAAATCTATAATATTTTGTTTATCTCGTGATCTTTGCATATTTTAAACCCTCAATCTCATATTATAATGGACAAAAACTAATTTTTCTAGTTTTGTCATTAAAAGTTTATTGCGGGGACGAGTATGGATGAGAGAAAATGTTGTCCAATTCCTTTCACAGTTGGAAGAAGACATTGTTTGACTTAGGATGCGCACAGCTAATCGAGTCAAATTTGGGGTTCCTCCCTAGCATGTATGGACCACCACTCAGCTACAAAATAATAAAATATATTAGCTTTGTAACTATATAATTTTAATTAATAAATATTTTAAAGTATTAACTATTACTACCAGGAAGAAATCTATTTACAGCACTTTGGATTTGATCTGAACTAAATACACCATATTTCTCAATCTGAACTTTTCTGCCTGCAAAGTGATATTACAACAGTTATGGGTCTTATGACATTAATGTAAAGTTATTAATAAATCCAATATCAAATAATAATTACCTCTTTGTTTATATTAAGGCATGTTGTATTGTCATTCACATTCTATTAACGACGCGGTGGAAACCATTCAGTACCTCGTCATCATTTATAACATCATTAGAATATTGGTATTTAGTGTTCAAGAAATAACCTGCAATATTGAATAAATAACTAGTTTTAAAATCCCTACAAATATTATAAAATAATATTTAAAGGATATTCAATTTATAGAGTACTTACCAGCTGTATGTATATCTCGATGTAGTTGAGAATTCTATCTGGTATCAATCATTTTCCACCACTTCCTATATCCTTGACCAATATTCTTTTTTATCATTTCTTTAGTCATGTCCATAGCTTCGTAAAGATGACCCATCTCCGCTTTATCATCGCTATCCATCATTCTTAAAACTTTTACTAAAGGTTGAAATATTGTAGTGACCCCTGCAATATCCCTCCAGTAAGTTTGACTATCGATTAAACTGACAACCACATCTGCCTTTTCTCTATCTTTACGATTGAGTTTCAACATGTAGTTATCTGTCCAACCCCTTGTCACGCCCCGATCTCCCGCAGGCAAATCGGCCGTTCCCGCTAGGCAGGAATCACCCTCGCCAGCGCTCCCGCAGAACGATCGCTTGACCCATCCGGGCGTGATGCTGCACGAGCGTGAACCACGCCCGTGCAAGGCTGTGATTCATTGGCTGGCGGTAAGAGTTCTAAGCCACAGAGTCGCACAGATTGCCCGAGTGCAGCGGAGTCATAAACGCATAGCAATTTGGTAACAGGTTCACTGAGTCAACAATATAGCGGAAGCATTGAAACACAAGTTGAAGTAAAGCAAGCTCTTTTATTGATATAAACATGTGTACAGGCGGCGTATAGCCGAGATTACAAGTTGCTCAAGCCACTCTATCTGAAACAGTAAAAGCGTGCCAAGTGGCTACAATTGTGGAATAATTGTACAGGCAATGTTCAGGCGAGTTCGGGCTATGTTCCAATATTATGTCTTGTATATGTGCTTCTGTTCCGGACGCACCATTGCAAGGCTTCAGAGGGAACTCTTGGCCTTAGCACGTACGAAGGAGGCATCCGCACCGAACGAGGTTCTCCCGCACCCTGCATACAAACTGGTGGATTATCATTACATTAAATGCACTGGTGGGAAAGCTACTCGCCCGCTCGATAAATCCAAATACGTAATATAAGTTTCGTGCACCAACTATTAAGTTGTCTTTCTAGTTGCCTTAGGATCAGTTTCATGTAATATTTGAATAGCCTAACTCGTGTGGCAGTGCGCCGTGCAACATGAGAGGAAACACGGCAAAACTTACCAACTTACCATCTCCTTCCCTGTCCAAGGCAAACATTGAGGCAACATTATTAATTTAAGCACGGCAAGTATAAGCATTCAGGAGGCAAAGCATATGCAAACACGAGGGTCGTTTTAACATGATCGTTCAGGTGTTTAGTTGTTTCTTGATGCGATGCAGTGACTCGTACGCGGATAGCCGCTAAGCGAGGATGACTTATCTATATGAACAGTTGTCGCTGGCATAGCCATAAAGGACCAGTTGTAGCACATGAAAGGAAATAAAATACAATGCACAGATCAGGAGCGCTACAGGTCATTCCTTCCGAGTCAGGCGGCTACTTAGTCTGTGAGCAAGAATGACGTGAAGGATAAGTTCACAGGCGCTACACTCCATTCTTCCCGAAGCAGGCAGACTAACAGGGGTTCCTGTCCGGATCGGATCGGCCGGTGCCCCGGAGATCGTCCGCAGGAACAGAGATCAGGAGAATCTCACTTGAAACAAGTTATCCGCGACATGCAGGTCAGGGTCAGGTTCAGGAACAAGTTCAAGGCAGGATATATATATATATATATATGAACAAGTTATATGGAACAAGTTTGAGTCAGGATATATATATATATATATAGAACTTGTTGAGGCAGAATCGTTGATTCAGTGTGCTGGTGCTCGAAATAGTGCATGAAACTATTATCTCTGCTGTTGGAAGGTCCTCTATTGCCGAAAGTGGGGTCGTTTGGCTGGACCCGTACCACTGCTAGCTGCTCCTGACGTGTATCACATCCTCTTCGATTTGAGCTCCAAGTCATCATCTGCCCTCTGTGCGTCTATCAGGATATCCTCAAATGACGATGTGTGGTGTCTGATAGTGAGATATTTGATCTCCCTGATCAAACTATTTCGAAACATTTGGGCCTTCCCTAGAGGATTTCGTCCGTCTACAAATCTACCTAGTCTGCAGAACTCCGCTGCGTACTTTTCCACTGTCACGTTCCCCTGGACGAGATCTAGGAATTGGTTCTCTAGAGCACTCAGAGCCTCATCTAGAAAAAAAAACTCCTTGAAAATTTCTTTGAAAGCTTCCCAAGTCAGTCCTGGCATCGTGATCCTTGGGTCTATGTGAAACCGTGTTAAAGCAATATCGAATATTTGGCTGCCCGCTGACTATACATGTAAGCCCTCTGGAATCTATGCTAGCCTCAGGGCCCTCTCTACATCCTCGATCCAATCGTCGGCGTACAATATCCCTTCGATGCCCTTGATGTCCTTGGTTCCCATCCTCTTGAAGTCATTGATGGTACCCGACCTCGGCTGGTACGGTACAGGATAAAGTTGTACAGTCTGTGGCTGAACAAGTGCTACCTTCTTCACCGTAGCTAGTGCTAACTGGTGAGCACTTTCGATGCCCTGGCATATAACATCTGTCTTCCTCTTCTACGTCGCCATTATCTCCTGGAACATATAGAATATCTGCATCCCGACTGCTGGCATAGTTGGTGGGGATGAAAGATCCTCCGTGACAGATAAAATAGTCCTCGGGACTGGTGGTGAAGCACCCCAAAAAAGCTACTGCTGAAATACCCACATGGACTGGTCTAGTAATCCTCTGAGTGGAAGAAGGAAGAACAGTCGTTATTGTCTCTCTTAGAGGTTACGAAGTAACGGTCCTCACCGAAATTGCTCCAGAGCACTGCGATCGAGTCTTCGACGACATCCTGAAGATAGATTCAAACAAAGAAATCAATATTGCACAAGATACGATATCATCAAGGAAGAAAAGTAATATTTCAAAGAAACAATTATTCTGAATGATAAAGACAATATATTCAATTAGATTAAAAATGTTTCTAGTAGTGATTGAGTATCCTCTCATCCTATATTCCTAGTCCTATATCCTATAGAAGGCTTGTAGTAATACTCTAAGTCTAAGTACTACTACTGAGAAGACTTCTAGACCTGCATGGGCCACCACAAAAATGTGTCACGGCCCGCACCAGGTGTAAGGGCACGAGTACGTGGGTAAGTCCAGCCTACTCCGCAGCATTGGCGGTAGAACATTGTCCAGGTCAACAATACTATCTAAACATCTCATATAATATATATAATATACCTGTCAAGATATCTCAACCCCCAAATAGAGGACAATATGATAATATGATAATGGTAAACAATACTCAATCACAATAACAAACTAGAGAAAGATATGGCACGATAAGGAATAGAGGGAAAGAAATAAAGTCATAATACATCACAAGTCCAAGTCTATTCTCAACACAAGACATCAAATAATAATACAATGCTAAAATTCTAACTGACATATACAATATCATAATGAAACTAAGTCTCCTCGACCGCTGGTAATATGTCAACAGGCTCTACGGGTGATAACTCAACTAGCTCGCCATCTTGTGGCCCTTAGTGCCTAGGACACCAGTCCTCTAATGAATCATCTAAAAAATATATTCAATTAGGATTGGAGCAAAGTACAATCCAAATAGCAGTTCTAATTATTGACAGAAACTATGAAACAACAATAGCAATAAAAATAAATGATGGAAGTAAGTGAACTAGCATATATCACGAGAAAGGGCATCATGGTAAACAATGGCAAGAACAGAGAACAATATGGTGAGAAACAATAATGTAATAAATTGGAATAAAGGAAACAATGTATATAAATGTGCCTTGAAATACTAGTAAGATAATGTGGTCGGCTTGGGCCTAACATGGGCCATATATAAAAAGTGAGCTAGCGTGATCACACGTGAGTTGTATGATTTACTAACTATCATGGGTTATACTAAATCATGGGCTATAAGATATGATCACATATCCACTAATACTTCTCCAACCCCCAACTAGTACACGGATCCAAATCATGACACGTTATAACACATATATCACACCACATGGTCTACAATATCATGCACTATGATCACGGTCTATATAATCACAAAGATATCACGGTAATTTTAGAGTAATCACGAAGCATGACACGATGATCACTAAGTAACCACAACAAATAATATCTCATAACCAAGATCCATGTATACCAATCTGTGAAACCATCGTGTCAAGAATCAAATATCTCAATACTAAATACATGAAACATAGAGGCTATAAAATAAGAAAACTATCAGAGAATGTACTCGCCTATGGTCCTGAGCAAATAGTATTTCTCAGTATCCGAGTTGGTGTCACACACACCTAAATATGAACTTTATGCCAATGGGTGTAAAGAATGATAAATGAGCTAAAATGCACTAAATATGATTTTTTTTTTTTTAGGTCCATACTAGGTCTCACTAGCCAAACTCGGTCAAGGTTGACTTTTGTGGTCAAACAAGTCAAACTCGGTCAACTGTAAGCCTACACTAATGTATTAGACTCATACGAACTACTAACTAGCTATATTAGTTAATAACACTGATATCTATAAAATAGGATACTCTACGTATCTACATATACTAACTTACATATACATACTACTAATGAATAAATGGCTATCTGATATTAATATACCATCTAATAACCACAACTGATACCAACAAGTACTTGGCCCCCTACTCCTCTAGTCTGGGAAATGACTGATACAATTATAACTGATATTAACTTAACTTATATTACTAACTAATACACACTAATAACTAATACTTATCAATACTCTAACTGATAACTACTAATTAGTATTATCATCCCTATACTTGTAACCTAAATTCCATTGTCTGATATACCACACCAAACTGCAGTTGCTGCTACTTCATAATTCCTCCATTGTAATACAATTCTCTGGTATTGTTGCTGTTGCATTTACTCCCTTCATCAACTTGCTGCTAAATCCAACCTTAACATACTGCACTGGCAGTGATTCCTCTCGATTTCATATGCATGTATATGCTCATGCCTGAGAAATTGCCTTATCAGTAAACATAGCAATTTTCCCCCATCTACCAACACCTGATACTTAACATGACCACTCTCGGGTGCCACTATTGCTGCCTACTAAATCTGTGTAGTTGTACTGCACTGATGCACATATGACTAATGGTGCAACTACTGCTCTAACATACTGGATGCACTCTTGCAGTGCACGAGTGTGCACTCTCTGCAATTGGCCTTACACACCTCCTCTAAACTGAAGTACACCGCAACTAACATCAAGATACAAACCATGCACGCATATCTAATGCCACCACTCAACATACCATCTCATACTCATCATACTGCCAACAACAATCATTTGCTGCTACTGCTGTGTGATCCTAATATACAGCTACTGTTGCTGTGTCTAAATGACAGTGCACACAGTACACTTTCACACTTTAAAACTCAATACTGTCTCCTTATCCCCCTTCTCTTCACCTCTGTCACACAGGTACATACACACAAATATATATCATCACTTATAAATATGCACACAATATGTATACCTATATACATATAACACACTATTATTAAATCAAACACTTAACATACAATAATGTGATACACTATGATACTTACATAATCAAAGAGTCAAAACTCACAATTCTCCATAATTCATATTCCCATATATCAAATATATATAATAATAGCTATTACAACTAGTTACAATAGGAATTGAAGAAAATTAACACAATTTATCCAAAATGAGCTTCGTATCATAGTGTATCTTAAAATGCCATGATACGGCCTACTTGTATTCATTTGTAGACACGTACCTAGTCCCATAACCCCGATCTAAGTCTAATTAGATCTAATTGGTCTCATGACACACACTTGATCTGTCAATCTCAGAATTTCTCCTAATTTAACATAAATCACCATGTAGATTCTATAATACAAGTCATGTGAACCTAGTTCTTGATCCTATAGGTAGCCCTAAGCTAAGGGATGATTCATAATGGTTAAATGTATGAATTATAGTCTAAATTAAGGGGTGGATTCAGAATTTACCTATTGGGTGATGGATTCTCAATAAAATGCTCAATAGACACAATTAGGACACAATCTTTTTGCCAATTCCTCATCCTTCAAGTGCTCATTATAATCTAAGCTCCAATTCTTCTTAGATGATGAAATTAAGAGCGAATGTGAGTGAATTGGGATAGATTTTATGGAGGTATGAGTCAATTTGGAGAAGAACATAATTAGGGATCTCTAATGGAATGAACTAATGAGAAGAAGGAGATTGAAGACCCTCTATAGTGGCCCGCCCCCTCTTTCCTCCTTTCCAAGCATTGTACAATGTTTATGGTACCCCTACTAGCTAGTCATAAGGTTTAATTAGGGAGGGATATATTAGAAAACTTCTAATTCTACATGAAACTAATATAATCTTCTTAATTAATTAAGGAAATGGGTCCAATGAACCTAGTCTAATATTGGGCTCAATTATGTCATGATAACTAATGGGTCCACTAATGATAAATCCAAATAAATATAGGCTAGCCCACTAATAATTAATTAAATAGCATAACTCAATATAATTAATTTATAGCACCATATATAAATATTTAATCACTAAATAATAAATATGCTAAATGATAAAAATATCCTCATCTAGAAATATGGTAGTGACATCACCAATTTGACATTTTAGACGAATATTTCCCAAGGGATAACTTCTTCCATCGTTGAAGCCACAAGTAGACTCCTTGGAATTATGTTGAGTGATGAGTCAGGATCGATGTACATGAGATCAACCTTGATAGCACCACTATGCCCAGTATAGTATAGAGGCCTATCATGACAATTATTTTTAATAACATATCCTCTTGAAAGAAGGTAATATTAGGAATCCTCTCTCTATCACATTATGGCAATGGGGACATGCAGCAGAGTCTTCATCTGGCTTCGTGATTTCAGCTAAATAGGAGTCAATATGTTGTAACACCTCCCTTAGATTATCTTAAGTCTCTTTGGAGAATCGAAGGAGCTTAAAAATTGATAACCTCGTCGACGTATTAGCAAACTGTGCTAATATGTCGAAGTTATAAGGCTTATCGAGCCTTGGAGAAGAGTTTTTCTTTAAAGAATTTTCGAAACGAGTCTCTTTTTGTTTTAAAGGCTTTGATGGACCTGCTTCAGATGCTACCGGAGAAGTAGGTACATCGGTGGAAGGTACCATATCCTCTTGTACTGGATCATATGTCCGCAGGTAAGTTTTGCAAGACCTAGTTTTACCAGATAAGGCTTCGTCGATGGTGGTCAAAAAACCATGTAACATATTTTATGATTCCTTTTTCCGCGGATCTTCTTAGTCTTGTTGGGGTAAATAATATAGCCCAATCCACTGCGAGTTATGTTGTAATGATTATCTTCTAGTAAAGGAAAATGTCGTCCCTTTACAGAGTTTAAGCCTTCGGCCTTCTGAAAGTCATCGCCCATATTTTGCATAAGATGAACTACCTATTGACTGTAATGATAAAACTAGGGAAAGTCACCATCTACTATAAATAATCCAGTTTGTGAATGACGATAGGCTCTGCTGCTATATGCCCTAGAAGAATTTAGACGATAAATCATACTAGACTCTTCCTCTTCATTTAGCCTTATATTGTAGGCTTGTTGAGATATATATAATGGAGCACTACCTATCCTACGCCATTGTTGATGGGTCATGCGAGTCTTGTTTAACGAGGCTTATCGATCAATATTGAGTTATGAAACCTGGGTAGCATACGACTATTATTTTCAAGGTTCAGAGGTTTACTACCCTTAGTTATGTAGCATGATATAACAGGTAAGTCTTCATCATCACTTATCAGTTGATCCCTGAAACCCTGCGGGGTTTTGTCAACTATATTGCATGATTTGCTCTTCTTGCCTTTGCCCTTTTTCTTTGGATCTTGAAGTGTTGCTTCTTGTCACATATCTTGTAGTAGGTCTGGATAAATCCATATGATTTTACCATGTGGAGTCGTGAGTGGTACCAACCCTTTTTCTTGATTGTGGGCTGATGAAATATTAACAATCTCTATTGTTGCCTTTAGAACAGGTACAACGCCATCTTGGACTTCCATCACCGAGAAATTACCAAACTAGAGTGATACCATATTGGCAGTGATTGTCTTGTCATCAGAAGTCAATGTGATAGCCTTGTAATCTATCAGTTGTTGTATGTATCTCTTTAATACATAACAATCCTTGGTGAAATGACGTACATATCAATAAAAGAGAGAATATTTGGGGTCATTAACTTTGTTTACCTCCTTCGGTCGTCTGATGTCAGGTAATTTAAGTTTGTTACCTTTCATTAGGACATTGAAGATGTCAACAACATCATCGTCATCGAAGGAATAAGTTTTCTTTGGCTTAGACTCTTCAGCAGGCTTGGCTTAGGTGCTGAAGAGCCTTTGGAGACATTAACAGTAAGAGCCTCATTTCCTATATCGTTGCAGTTGCTATTGTTGGGGGAACTTTCCCCGGTCGTCTAAACTTGGTATTTTAATACCTAATACATGAACATCCTTTGCATTTTTCTTAGCAAGGTCAGCATTTGCAATAAACGCAGACCATTCTTCGAATTGGGATGTGCCTATACAGAGTTACACTGCTAGTAGTAAATTTTGTCTGCAAGTATCCATAAGCATAGACTCTGGGAAACCTGGAGGCATTTTCAAAGCTGTCTGTCTAAAGCGCTCTATGAAGGCACGCGCAGATTTTTTCTCCCCCTGGGTTATGTCAATGAGGGTGGACATAGTCATGCCCATTCCACCGCCATAGAATCTGGAAAGAAAAAATCGGCAGAGGTCATCAAATGATGTGATATAATTGTTCGAAAGGCTACAGAAACATTCATAAGCTATATTGTTTAAGGCTCTATTAAATAGCTTAGTGAGGAAAGCATCATCTCATGGTAGATGTCCTGTCATAGATTCAAAATAGTTCATGTATTGACGGGGTGGCTTCTTTCCAGCAAAAGGAATCAAGGATTATGGCTTGTATTTAGGTGGAAAGACAATGTTATTCTACTCAGGAGGATAAGGTTGTCTTATTTTTAGCTTCTGAACCTTTTATCGGTTGTTCAAGGCATCAAATCGAGCATGCAAATCCTTGATAACTTCTTGAGTGTCATCTGTTGATGAAGTAGCAGCTGATTGTAAAGTAGTTGCTGGTAGAACTTGATGCATTACTGAAAAAATTCCACCAAATTTAGGAGGGGAAGGATAATTGGTAGTTTCTACAGTCTTATAATTTTTTATTGAAGGCTGCAGTTGTGGTGGTACCAGTGCTTCCTTTATCTCCATTAACGCCTGATTCATTGTTTGAACCAATGTTTCTAAGGCATCAATACATTAACGATCACTATTGCCTTCCTTATTGTTATTAACAACCATATATACTGCCATTGTATGAGGGCTATTGGAGGGAGCATTAGAGCTTACACTTTCTGCTTCTGATTCCTGAGGCGACCGTCCTCGAAAAAAGTTGTCATTCTTGTATCATCCTTAGAATAAAGGAAAATGCTACCCCCAACTTTTGAAGCTTCACTTGTTGTCATGGTGTGTAGAGGGATACTACCCCCTGTCATGTCATCTTCCATTCCATGAGATACATTATCTTCTTGGAACATAGGATTGATATGGACCACAGGAGAATTGCTACCCCATGCTTGCGGTACCATATCGGGTATTAAAGGAAGACTACCCCCTGCTTGTGGTTCAACTTCCTGTGACAAAGACCTCAACCTTTGATGAGTGTTTTGAAACATGCCTTTGATAGGAGCATTCTCTGGATGACTTAGAGGTGTCTGTGCCCATTGTGATGATGGAACTAAAGTTGGTACCCTTGCATGACTTCTTGATGCACTAATTGGAGGGTCGAATGTACCCTCTTTTGTTGACTTCTTCTTCTTTGGGTTTGATCTCGCACGAGGGGACCCCCAAGATGCACAACACAAGACAAATGGTAATACGTCTTCACTTTTGTTATCACTTGGCACCTGCTTTCCGAGACACTGTTGGACAAGTGGTGCTTGACGTATTCGTTGAAACATGGACTACCTTGTTGGAGTTTTCGTTGTCTTGGAATAGCAACAGTTGATAATTATGCTAGCACATTGATGCCCTAAATGGGGCTTTTCATGTGTAATAATGGTTTCCCTCATCTTGCATTTATGACACAATATGTCACGCAAGTCTGAAGAGGGAAATTTTACCTTTAAACCCTTGGTATGTGCATGGATCGAGTCCTGACATGGATTTGTTGGTGCTTTCTAACCATGCTCATAGCTAAATCGACCGCATAGGTCATTTTTGAGAGACTTTTGAGCAACTTCCTTAGAGAGCATAGCTCGAGTTGGCTTAGATTTTTGTGACTTAGCACCATGTGGAGCATAATACAGAGAATCCATATCTAATCCCATCTGTAAAGCTGGTCGCATAGAGTCAGAGAGTCTATCAAAGACAGAACCCTTCCTTGGTCGCATACACTGATACTTTAAGGAACTTGGTCCGGCCTTATGATCATTGGTGCATAGACGAAATGTGCCCTTCATATGCATAGTTTTGGAGTAAATACTGTTCATCCCTTCGACATTCTTCTTTTGCCCATCTCGCTTGGTGTGCATAAACTAAGTAGAGAACTGAACACCTAAGTCATTGGCATCGTAGTATTTTCCTCTGCCAATACCAGGACAGGCTCTTGGCAGCTATCACCTTCATGGGAGGCATGTCTTCAGCTATCTTCGGGTTCTTAGCACGTACACTAGGAACCCATACTTCAGTTTTTGTATGCTCATGTGCCTTCAGAGCAGCTGAAATATTTTTTGAGATAAAAATACGTTTTCCAACAGACTTTTTCTCTTTGTCCACATCTTCTTCAACACTGGCAGGATATGCGGCACGAGCCTTAGGTAGCCATGTCTTATGAGATTTCTTCATCATCGTAGCTCGTGGTGAGGGAGCTAAGTCTTCTCCTGAAAGCATAGCTTCGTAGGCTTGTTAGTCGAATTGCACGACCAACATCTTTTGAGTAGTTCCAATCTTAGACACATATGATTGCACCACCACCTTCTCTTCGGAGGAGAAAGAAGTCTCCAACAGAGTCGTCATTTTTGTAGACATTACAAAAGGAAGTTTTTTTTATTGTTGTACAAAGTAGGTACGAAGAATTATTTTACTAATAATCTAAGTACAAAATAAAAGATCTGGGAGTGTGTCGATGAAGATCAAGTCACAAATGACTTATTTATTCCATTGACTATCCTATGGTAAAGATTTGAAGAAAAATTTCTAACTCTCAGTTCACTAGCAAGAAGGACAATAATTGGGCTCAAATGTACTTTGCTTGAGAAAACCCACAGGGCGGTGACCGTGCCGGGAGGTAATAGAGATCGAGATGTCGATTTGTTTCAATTTATTTGGGAAGCACATGTCCCTATTATTTATAGTCATTCTCATTATAACGGCTATATGCCCCTGAATCTGAAAAGTTACTATTTTCTAACTCTGCCGCATAGAGTTTGGCTGGCCGCATAGGCCTCTGTTATAAATGGGGTGCATAATCCGGATGTGAACGTAAGCGCATAACCGGTCGACTTAATATCTAGCATGTGCTATAAAATAATTCAAAAATCCAAATTAATACATATTATTATCATATCGTATGCACCATTAATGTATTTAATGTGCATAATTGTCTCTTCATCTTCACAACGGTCATTGTCAGTTGAAGAGTTGATGTCGCATAGCATATCTTGCATACTAGGGAGATTTGTCGTACATACACGTAGCACTCCACAGTTGTATACTGACAGAAATAATTATGACGGTAATGTAAGCACTGACGATTGTCTCGTAACCGTTGTCTGCACAGATTTTGAAACGTTTGGAGCAATTAATGTTGTGTCAGATGTATGCGACTATGAGGCATAGTTGACTTGGTCGCATAGTTGAGAACTCTTTTGGTTGACTGCCTCATGACACATAGTGTTTGAACACCTGGGTGTATGCGGTCTGAGGTATATGCAACCTGACTTTATGCCATTCATTTCCTTAGCCGCATAACTATTGAGATGCATGGACTTAGATATTTTCCATGTTTCTACAAGCCCAAAAAAAATGCCTAGTTTTTTAGAATTTGGGGTTAGTGCTAATTAAAAAATGGAGGGTAGTAGAGATATGATTAGCAATTGGAGGGATAAATACAAATAACTCTTTTGCTAAAGATGAGAAAAAAGATTATCTTCAGTTGTCACAAGATGTGCAGTGGCTTACGCACACGAAGGAACTGTAGGTCTTATATTTTAAGATATATATAGGTTCACCCAAAGAGACATGATTATTTTGGAGTAGATTTGAGCCCAAATCTTTCTTATGCAAAAAAGTAAGTAATAAAAAAAAGGACATGTTCATATTGAAAACAAAAAATTAAGGAGAGAGAGAGAGAGAATTTGAGAGATTTGGAGAGGGCGAGAGAAGTTTGAAATTTTTTGGGTTGGGGATACAATTCTCCAACTTGGTTGACGAATTTCAAAAAACTTTAAATTCGTCAATTAAGTTAGAAATTTTGGAAACTTTTCTTTGAAATAGCATTGGCCCGCAGTCAAAGTGGCTTTGGGAGGTGTATAAATAGGGATGATAGCACAGGGATGGAGGAAGATAAAGAGAATAGAGAGAAGAGAAGAGAAGAGAAGAGAAGAAGCAGCAAGTAAGCAAGAGCAGTAACAGCAAAATTATATATATATTTTTAGAAAAAGTAGTTATTTTATTTTTTCGATAAAATTAGTTTTTTTATTATTGAATTTATTTATTAAGTAATATATAACTTAGACATAAACCTTAAAACTATAAACCTAAAACCTTAATCCTAACCCCAATCCTAACCTTAACCGTAAAGCCTTAATCATAACCCTAACCCTAAAACCCTAATCTTAACCCTAACCTAAAAACCCAACCAAAAATCCTAATACTAACACTAATCCTAACCATATACCTAAATCTAAAATATCTATTACTAATCGTTTTTTATAACGATCATTTTACAGATGGCAGGCCAAAATAATCGACATATTTCAGGTGGACACACTACTGACGCCATTATACAGCAATGTGAGATCCACGTATCTATCTTGATATTTTATGGACAAGTAACTTTTATAAACTGAATTGATTTAGTTATACAATTATATATTTTTCACATATCTAGCAATAATCAATTATATATATATATATATATATATATATATATATATATATATATATATATATATATATATATATATATATATATATATATATATATATATATATATATATATATATATATATATATATATATTCAATAAGTCCCTTTGGGAGTAGCCCAGTGGTAGGGCTACGGGACATAGGAGGATAGGAGGGGTTCGAGCCCCGGGGGGGGTGGTCTTGGCCCCGTTCCTTGCACTGGGGGTGGGGGGGGTAGCTTAGGTTAGATTAGAAGATATATATATATACATACATATATATATATATATATATATATATATATATATATATATATATATATATATATATATATATATATATATATATATATATATATATATATATATACATATATATATACACACACACACACACACACACACACACACACACACACACACACACACACGATTCTAGTGTTGATCTACGATTGTGTGTGAGAGCATAGCACGTGGAAATACCATAGAAACTACGACAGATGGGAGCATGCCTTTGGATTTCAATATTTAGACGAGCTGGAATTCCTACAACATGATAAAGACTTGATCTTAAGTCTCATTGAGTCTCTTTGAGCTTTGGTGGCTTCAATGCAACACCTTCTAACTTTCGGTGGATGAGATGACGATTATGCTAGCGGATGTGAAAAAAATTCTAACATTACCCATTATAGGTGACCCTATATATTTTTATGACTAGTTATCTGCTGGTGAGCTGGTCATAAAATACCTTAGTGTGGAACCGCCATCAGATTTGGGCTCTACCATCTTAGTCAAGTTTAGTTGGCTTCACAATAATTTCATGGATCTAGAGTGTACTACACCTGGTACCAAGTCTATAGAGAACTCAACGTCTCTGTCTGGCGTCAAGCCCGGCAACTCCTCTGGAAAGATATCCAGGAACTCTGTAATCAAAGGATGTGGTAACTCTTCCTCTTCCACCAGGGCTCCAAAGATGACTCCATCGCTCTGCTTCGCTGCTCCTCTGGCAATCTTGAACTTTGACTCTCTCGGCGGTCGAAACAAAACTCTGCCTCTACGATAATCCATACTAGCATGGTGCCTACCCAACCAATCCATCCCAAGTACAATATCGTAACTCGAAAGTGGCATTACGAGTAAGCATGCACTCAATTCCTGACCTCCCAAAGTAACACTCTGATCTTTGCAAACATCACTGACCAGGATAATGCCACCCCCAGTCATGATCATCCAAGTCCTACTCAAAGGTTCAGTCTCTAAATGATGCTTAAGAGCAAAAGACACCGATACAAAGCTATAGGAAGCACCGTAATCAAATAAAGCTAATGATAAAATAGAATAAAAAAGAACTGAACCTGCGATGATATCTCCAACTGGCTCCATCTCCTCAATCATCATGGCGAAAGCTCGCACCTGCGATGCTCCCCTCTGCTGCTGATGCTGCACGAAATGCTGCTGCTAGGTCTGGAGTGGATGTCCCCTGCAGGTGCTGCTGGTGCTCTAACTAGTGCTCTAACTAGTGCTCTCGGAGCAGGAGCTCCACCCTGACCTGGGCGAGCTGGTGCCAAATGACAGTCTCTTAGCTGGTGCCCTGCTGCTCCACATAACAAACACAATCCCAATCTCTTCCTACAGACGTCCCATTCGTGTCCTGGCTTCTTGCAGAAGGGGCAGATAAGAGTCTGCTGCTGATGCCTCTGAGGCTGCTAATGTGCCTGCTGGAACTACTGACGCAAAGGCTGAAACGTTCGCTGTTGTTGGAACTAGGGCCGCTTGTAACCACCCTGATTTTTAGAAATAAAAATTTTAATTTATTAATATTGGTATTATGAAATTATTGTGATTAAGGGAAAATTTTTATTTATTTTTAGCTAATTATAATATATAATATTCATGGATTTATAATTATGTATATTTAATTAATTATTAATATTATGCAAAAAATATATTTTTAGGTGTACAACTATTATTAGTGTATTGTATAATTTTTTTTGGAATTAATTGAGGTCTAAAACTATTTTTAATGACCATACATGTATATATATATATATATATATATATATATATATATATATATATATATATAAAGAAAAGAAAAAGAAAAAGAAAAAAGAAATAAAACTCAAAACCCATTAATCTACCCAAACCCAAAACCTAATCTACCCAAACCTGACCCCTTCCCAGACCCCTTCTCTCTCCCTATATATATATATATATATATATATATATATATATATATATATATACAAAACCCTAACCATAATCCCACCTCCATCACCCACGCCGGTCCCCGACCACTGCCGAACGACCGCCGCCGACCTCCGTCGTACCGCCGCCCGCTGCAGCCGACAGCAGCAGTGCCGTCCCCCCCTCTCCCGCGCGCACACACGTACAACCGAGCGGCCCCCCTTCGCACAAAGATTCTGCCTTCCTCGCTCATCTGTTTCGTGCACCGTCTTCGCTGGTATGTTCGCAACCTAACCCTCTAGGATTCCCTTCAAGTGGAACGAATTTAGGCACCCGAATTTGATCGAAAAATCGACCGGAAGGTGGCAAAAAACTGTTCAAAAATAGTTCAAAAATTTAGTCCAAGTACCCTTGTTCATGTCCAATTTTCTACCATCTCGTTAATTATTTTTAAAATATAATTGAAGGGACTTCTTCACAGTATTACCAAGATATTTACTTTTTTTTATTTTATTATTTTGCTTTAATGGTAAAATTATTCTTGTTCCAAAATGACCAAAAACTTATTTTTAATACACCCAAAATCTCCGATACGAGGTGCGTTCCGCCAAACGAGACAACTTTGTCGTGTGTGAGTTGAATCAAAAGGCGCATAACATAAACGTGAATGTGTGGGCTTTTACGAAACTTGATTTGGATGTGCGTGCACACCGAAATCAACGCGTATCCGACAGAAAATACCATATCGGCCTGTTCTGACACTCGCCATAACTTCGTGTGTACTCGTTGATTCGTAATGAAACTTATACCATTAGATTCGCTGTGTTACGCTGGTCCTGTGTGTCACCCCCACATTTCAGATTAGGGGTATTTTCGTCTTTTCATAAATTAATGTATAAATGATTGCATAATATTTAATTATATTAATTGTCGTGATTTTATTTTATTGTTGCGCCTTACCATTGCTTCGATATTTGGAGCGCTACCCTAGCCTTTGCCTTTCAACAAATTCTACAACCTTGTCATAAACATGCCTGCCATCTTTTTTGACCCTTGTGTAACTTACAATTATGTTCACTTGTGCTGTATTTTAGCCGCACAATATTCGTCGCGGACGTTTATTTTAAATCCGAATAAATTTAATTTTGTATCGTTGTGCGTTCCAATCGAAATTGGAGATACAATCTCGACCTATTTCGTACAACCCAAATTAGGGTAATATTTTATTCCAAGTCTATTTCATTTATGATACTTTTGTCCCACTTAATTTCAGTCCCTTGTACTTCTAATTAATTTTAGAACACCAACTGTATTAATTTTTAATTAAATAACTGTAAACCTAATTTTGTGCAATTTTCTAATTGTTGGGCACTTTTGTGCAGAAGTGCATTAAGGTGTCCATCCCGTTGGACACGACACGTGAATAGACCCATTCCTCCTTCATGTGTATTTTTCTATGATTTATGGGAGTGTATAATTTACAATCAACCTCCTTAAGACCATGGCCCTCCACATCTTGAACCAATTGAACCCTAGCCCTTTATTTTGAACCCATTTGAATCATGGCCCATTGAAATCCTACATGAGACGCCCAATCCCAAGAGGGGTTGACCAGTCAAACTTTTCTAGGTCAAGCACCACCCTTCATATAAATAATTCTTTTCCTTTCCTTTTCCTAAAAACTAAACCTAGAATAAGCTCTAAGCCGACTTCCATCCCCTTCCTATTCACTCGTCTCCTTCCCCATCCACTCGTCGGAGCTCTCTACGCGGAGATCCCTCACCGCCAACTCGTCGACAGCCCCTTCCCCGGTGATCATTCGCCTGGCCGCAGTCCCGCCACCATTCCCTTCTCCTCGTCGTTCCTCATCTCCTCTGCCTTGTCCCTTGTGGAGACCCGACTCCACGACGCCGGAGCAGCAGCACCGCCTCTGCCATCCCGTCCCTGGATCCCGAACCTTCATCTCCCCGACGGCCATGAACCCCCATGACCGTCGAGTCCTCCCCCCCCCTCACCGGAGACTCCTCGATCCAGTTCCCCGCGGCCAACTCGTCGGCCTTCTCCCGCTGGACGACTGACAACGTCGGAGAAGCCGACCGTCGACCTGCCTTCCCCATCTCGTCGACGACCTCGACTGAACCCAACGCCGCCATCCCGGTCATCCTTCCTGCCGCCTTCGACTGAACTCGCCGGAGTTCATCAACCTACTGTCAGTCATTCGCTCGTCGCCGTCTCCTCCGAGCAGTCCCCACCGGAGAAGCACCCCGCTGTCCTCCTCGCCAAGCCCTCCAACTCTGGCAGCCCTGTCTCCTCCTCTTCGATCATCATCATCATCGACCCCACCTCGACGAACTCTATAACCATCATCATCATCATCATCTCTACCATGATCATCACGAATCGTCATTGCCTTCATCACCATCGCCATCGTCGTCGTCAACGTCGTTGACCTCGTCGTCGTCAACACCATCGTCGTCATCGTGCCCGTGCGCAGGTTCGTTCCTGCCCTCATTTTCGTTATTTTATGAACGTATGTATATATATATTCAAATAGGATATGTATGTAATTGGCATGTATAGTATAGGTATTCCATGAGTTTATGTTTAATAGGTATACCATTGGTATATATATATACATATATAAATATAGTATATATATACTCAATTAATCTACATTGGTATATGAGTATTGTTCAATTGGTATAGTATAGTATGTACATATATTTAGTATGTGTACATTATTCAATATGATATATATATATATTGTTCAACTAGTATATATTATATATGTAATTAATTGGTATACATGTATTGTATATGTATTTAATTTGGTATATATATATATTGTAAGTATTAATGCTAGTTAATAATAATATAATTATATATGTACTAGGTGACACGAGAGTAATTACGGATACCCGTAGCTATCTTGACCTGTGACCATGTAGCATGCTAGAAGACTGCCATATGTACATCGACGTACTGGCAAGACCCATATCACTGACTGTCTGATTGCACAGCAATTACAGACACGACACCCGTGCAACTTGATGCACACTTGACCCTAGTTGACCAGAGTCATACCTAGCATAGCCCTGAGTCCAGTATATTTATGATTGTGTGTTTGTGTAATGTCTGATGTAATGTTGTATTGTTTAATGATGTCTATAGGATTGTTGGATTGTTCAGACAAGACTTCAGAAATTAGGTTATTGGGATGCCAGCAGCAGGACCCCAGGCGAGTACATTCTCTGACAGTTTCCATTATGTTGATTATCTCTATAACTCTTTTTGTATAACGTACATGACTCTGACACTATTGTTTACACGAGTTGGCATCATTGAGACCTGTCACGAGGAGTTGTGATTGGAATCTATCGTGCTAGCTGGGGAAAACGGGGAAATATTAGTAGCTTATATGATCATACCCAACTTTACATGCATCATAGCTCACCCACACCTCACGTCGGTGCAACCTGACCCTTACATGCCTCATCGTTGTTACATGTGGTTAGCCTGACTTTACAAGGATGATCGCTAATCAATGTAATGAGTCTTATGAGTCCCAAGTCGATCACATGATATGCTGATATTTCACACACTTAGTTAGATGATTCTTGACATGTATCTCTAGTATATTGATCTAGCATCTCCACATGTTCTAGTTATTGTTCTTGTACACACTTATATACCAGTTCATTGTTCTTGCGTGTACTTGTATTTTTATTTCACTACTAGATGTACATTGATGATGACATGCTCCAGTATCCATTTATTCCAGTATTTCTATTTCCAGTATATCCATGCTCGTGCCAGTATTCATATCTGTCTTGTATTTCTTTACAGTGTGTTATAGTTTTGTCAATATACATGGAACTGCTGTTAGAGGTGTATTTCGTTCCAATCCTGACTGGATATTTTTTCCAGACTGTGACATAGAGGACTTATTTCCAGTATACTTGGAGATTGGATGTTACTTATTGCAGGTTAGACTATTTATTATTGTTTAGACTTGTCTTGTATTTCATTACTTGCTTCGATATCTCATCGTGCTTTATTTTTCGTGATTGAGTATATTCCGTATTATATGGTGATATATGTGTCTCCTTATGGAGTTGGATATTCATGTGAGATTGATTAGATAGTTACATGACCTAGACAGCGTTCTACCGTCGATGCTGTGGCGTAGGCTGGACGTACCCACGCTCTCGTGCCCCTATACCGGGTGCAGGTCATGACACGGTGACCCATTTTTGGTTCGAATCTGAGAACGTTGACGAAACATCATTTCGTGGGGTCCTACGGTTCCACATGACGGGCGTTTTCGTGACCGGCTCACCGGAATCCAATTTCGGATATTCTATTGAGGTTGTATCCTCATTCTGGATTCATAGACCCTAAGTTTGATAAATTTGGAGAACTTTGTCTTTGGCACATTTACGGTGCAAAGTGGGCCACATTTGGACCCCGTTTTGACCCCAAAACTGTCAATTTTGTGCCTGTGTCCAAATTGGACTTATGGGTAGTTAATCCTAGCTATTTCTAGTATTTTGAGAATATTAGTGATATTTGTTTCAGCATTCGGAGGTGTACGTGCAGATTCCACTTTCCCTGGAGCAGTTGACAGAGTTCAGAACCCAGGCAAGTGTACATTGCCATGATGTATCACAGTTCCTTGCCTTTATTATCTTATTTAGTTATTATAGTTATTTGATATGTGTGATATGTATATTTATCCTAGGACCGTGAGACGTTGCTTAGCGTCCAAACAAGATTCAGGTGTCGATGCCGTACGCGGAGTCGTGTAACGTCACTTAGAGAGTTAATTTTACGATCCTATTTTTACTTGCTTGCTTTACCAAGTACGCCATACCCTAGGACACTTGACACTATTTCATATGATAGAATCTTTCTTGAGTTATTCATGGTGATTCTGTATATGCTTACAGGATTCGTGATATGAGACTTTCATATTATATGGATATTATTATGACTCGTTGCACTAACTAGAGATCATGATCTTGCGTGTTATGGATATGAGACGTTGTGGACATGAGATGTGAGATTACATTGGGTGAGGAGAGACACACCGTACTACAGGATGATTATTGATATATATATTATACTACTGGAGTTTCTTTGGCATATATACTAGAGTCGTGATACTACTGGAGGTGTTTTGGCACATATACTGGAGTCGCGATACTACTTGCTGCTATGGGCTCCCCGACACAGAGCCTGTAGTGGTTTCAGCCTAAGTACGAGTGATGCTCTCACGTGCATATCACTTAGATGGTTACAGTAGTTTACCCTTGAGTATGTGGCATTATACTGTTTTACTTTTGGCATGTTGTTTCTTGTACCTTGTTATGTTACTCTGAGGACCTGGTCCCCTGCCAGTTTTTGCAGCATAGACGGTTATGGAGCCTTTGGAGTTGCTGATGGAGTTGCTTGTCTTGCAAGTATTGGTACCAGGAACTTATATCATTTCTACCAGAGTTATGATTATTTATTCATATTGTTTATTCATCTACTGATGTAGCCTAGTTTTATAAACTCATATTTCTTTCTCAAGTCTATTCTAGTTTGTGTTTTACTGGGCGGCTAACTTTAGCACATGTAGCTCATTCTTGTATATTTTGTTTATTGTGGATTTAGGCATAGATATATATATATATATTTACTTGATTATTTAGATATTGACCATTATAATACATCTTATACGTATTCGAGTCAGACCAGAGTCTGGTCGAATGCGTAGCTGGCATATTACGTATTTCTAGTCCTACGTATTTTGGGACTGGGGTGTGACATATTTTTGTGGTAGCCTATGCAAGTCCTGATTAAATCGTTTCGGTTACTTTCCGGTACCGAGCGAGCCTGTAATCAGGATTAGCAGTATTAGTATATCAATCCACAACTGATTTAAAAATTCCTTAGCAATTGATTATCGCCCTTGGACTTCATAATTGTACTTGTTTATTTCCTTCGACATCCTTATTATTGTTTATCATCTTTCCCTATTTCAGAGAGATAGACGTTCGTGCATGGTGTTTCCTCCAAAAGTAGATCCTTGTCAAGGCGGAAGAAGACATACTGGATATAAAGTTTTGAGAAGATGGTTAGCCTTAGTAGGGGAGATAGATAGGTTATTCTAATATGCTAGAGCTAGTATAGATTGTTAGCATGAGAATTGAATATAGTATTGAGTTTAAGGATTAGTTGTATTACCCCCTCGACTGCATCCCTATCCTTCCTATCAAATTCTTACCTTGTGTAGCATAAATGGCCTCGTGCTTTTGCAACAATGATCTTTCTAATTATAATAATGAGTAGATCCTTCCTCTTTCCCTAGTTGTGCCTTAATTACAAAATTAATCCCTTAGTTGGTACCACTCCTTGTGTTAATATCCATATCACCATAGGTATCAGTTCTTTTCTACTCTAATCCTATTGATCTAGTCACCATAACTCGATTCTCCAAATACCTACCTAATCGTGCCTTATTTAACCATGTAGACTTATCAGAAATTCTTCTTGTTGTGGCCTAAATTTTGGTTTCTTCGTCATCAATGCCAATCAATAATCGAAGCTTCTCTACTACCTTGCCTTAGTTAGATCTGCCTCAGTCATTTCTTCTGCCTTGTAGAAGCTTGACATATACAAGAGCAGTAATGGATGTGTAGTAATTTCTCTTATAAAGTTATTGATCAATAGCACCCTGATAGTTTCTAGGTTCCTTTAGAAAATATTTGATTATGGCCAATAAATCCTAGAATTCTTGTAACCTTATTTAGAAAATAGATAGAAAATAGGCCCTTCCAGAAATCTTGTTAGCAGGACCATAACCTTAGTTTTGGATACCAACTTAATTTTTATAAGTTTGGTAGATCGTAGTCCCTGGTTTTAGTGTAGGGTTATTTCTAAAAATTCAGGATAAATTTGAATTTATTTTGGTGTTAATTAGGTTAATCTCAAACGGATTAAATTACCTATTTAATTTATGTATCCTTGATACGTGTCACGACCCGCACCCGGTATAGGGGCACGAGAGCGTGGGTACGTCCAGCCTACGTCGCAGCATCGGCGGTAGAACGCTGTTGTAGAAGCATGAAAAATACGCTGGCAAAAGCTACGCGGCGTATTGATACAGAGCAGCGCAAACAAAGGCCTTCAGTGCCATCAGGCGTAAGAGCTCAAGGGTGCAGCGCATCCAAAACCGCTTCGGCGTAGACGGGACCCCCCCCCCCCCATCGCCTCCAGGGCATAAAAACTCAGCCGCTCTCAAAGCAGCGTTAAAATAGCGTACGAGGAATGCTTCGTCTTCCCCGAAATGAACCTGTCAAGTCACGCAGTGAACCTGGCCTCTGACTCCTGACAAAAAGTGCTGCACGGCGACCCAGATGACGGCTGGAAACAGGCACAGACCCCTCGGGACGCACACCACAGTATGATGGCGGATCCCTGCATTTAATGCAGAGGATTGGGTTAAGATACCACCGAACCGTCGTTTACTGACGTCCCCTCAGCATAAACCGCTCCTTTTCGCACAGAGGGATACGCTGCATTGTTTTACACAGGCAGGCATAAGCCGGTTTACGCTCCGCAGTAGACAAACCGCCTGCCACGTCAAAAGCTGCACATCGTACGGGGCTCGAGGCACGTCTCTACGTCTAAATTGCACGGAGCGGTGACAGGTTCAGTCAAGGCACGTCTCTGCAACGGATGCACAGAAGGGCTGCAGACCTTCGAAACACGTCTTCGCATTTAATGCACGGGATGATAGCAAATCTCTGTAGAAGATTTGATTACATCTTCGAAAGCCGTGATTCCGGCTAAGACGTCCCCGTCAGCACTCGGGCACGGTACGCAGCGGCTTCTACGCCCATTCAAGACCTGTGCCCCTTCGGCTCTCAACGCCTCTCCGGCTTCAACGCCTGTCCGGCTCCTACGCCTATCCGGCTTCAACGCCTCTCCGGCTCCTACGCCTATCCGGCTTTAACGCCTCTCCGGCTTCTATGCCTATCCGGCTTCTACGCCTATCCGGCTTCTACGCCTATTCGGCTTCTATGCCTATCTGGCCTCTGTGCCATGGTGACAGTCATTTGGCTTCTACGCCAACCGTTTCTACACACGGGATACCTACCTGCGTGGCTCTTACGCCGTGATCTTCGTAGCAATAGTACGCGTTGTATTCCCTTAGTTGGACCCGCGTCATACGCTCATTCAAAAGATCATCCATACGCAGGCATTGGTTACTTTAACCGTTGTGTAAAAGGGTGTTGTACTTCCCACTCCTCGGTTTTTACACCGACGGAGTGGTCACTGTCACCAAAACTCTATAAATAGAGACCCCTATCAATGGGGAGAGAGGAGGAAAAAAAGAATTATCATCCAGGAGAGAATTATCGTCCAAGGAGAGAGAGAGAGAGAGAGAGGGAGAGAGCCCGGAGAGCAGGCAAAGAGCAGGGATCGACGACCTTGGCCTCATGCGTCCAACCTCTTCTGCAACCTTCGAAGCTTCTACCTGTCTTCCACGGCACTTCTTCAACATCGTGTGGTCCAAGGGCTAAAGTGATCGACCGCATATCAGACACCTATAGCAATTTATACCCAGATTAAATAAATTGTACTCCCACATCCTCATATAGGATTATATTGTACAAGTTTGTTTGTAAACAGAAGGGCGCGGGTTTCGCATAAACCCCGTCATTGAAATATAATTTCATTCCTTTCGTTTAATACCACAAACAAGATGGCGACTCTGTTGGGGACATCTTTCTCTTCTGACGAGGAAGTAATTGCTCAACACGATACGGTATCCGTGGGAACCGTGAAGAAGACGCTGGTCGTTCATTTCGACCAGTCAGCCTACGAAGACATGCTTCGAGCCGGGGGTAGCTCTCGCCCTCTCTCCGTCCAGGACAATAGGAAGCTGCGCAATGTGTGGATGCCCAAGACATCCTCTACTATTCCTGTGGACTCTCCGATCTCTCCGGACTCTCCGATCTCTCCGATCTCTCCGATCTCTTCGGCCAACGAGGTTGTAGCGATGCTCCCTCCGTGCCCCGCACGTAAAATTCAGTCTCCCGCCACACGCGGTACAGACAAAACTTTGGGCGAAGCCTTAGCGCTAACCCCGAAGAATCCACTGTGCTTTACGCGTAGGAAACAGTCTCCCGCTACGTGCGGTAAAGACAAAACTTCGGGCGAAGCCTCAGCGCTAACCCAGAAGCCTTCACTGCGCTTTACGCGTAGAAATCTGTCTCCCGCTCCGCGCGGTACAAACAGAACTTCCGATGGTGCCTCGGCGCCAAGACGGAAGAACAGATCTCGCTCCACGCGCAAGACATCATCTGACCTCTACGATAAACCAGATGAGCGCTGTGATCTCCGCGAAGGAAAGCAAGCGGCAGGCTACTTAACCTCTCGGCCTTCACGCCAGCAAAGGAACAGAATGCCTACCCTCCGGATCACGCGAGAAACCAATAGCCGACTAAGGGCCTCTCCGACAATTCCTCCTGACCTACGCAAATATCTAGTCCAGAAGCGTAAAGAGAGGGGACCTTCCAATATGTCTATTACGCCTCCTAGCGAGCATCATTGTAATAGCCACAAGGTTGTGATTAATTGCTGCTGTCCCAAAACAAAACGATCGGTCTTCGACCGATTGGGCTACTCTCTGTCTTTCCAGGGAGAGGAACCTGCGCATGCGCCTGTAAACATGGCCTCATACCTGCGTAGAGGAGGGTCGAGTTCAAGACGTCATCCCTCCAAGCCCCCGAGCCGAAGGAGGTTCAGTGACACTGAAGCCGGAGTATTCCAGAACACTCGTGCAAAGTCACGACAGCCAGCTCCATCCTCTTCCGATTCCGACGCTGGGGGTCACCAAGAATCAGAAGCAGAAAGTGTAGAGTCGACTTCTACAGCGACCTATACTAGTCCTAAGCTACAGGATCGCATCAGGAGAATGGGCTATTATTGGCCTACTATGATCACAGATGCGATACGGTATGCAAGACAATGCAGAGCCTGTCAGATTCACGCAGACTTCATACACCGACCATCTGAGCATCTGCATCCTACAGTTGCATCCTGGCCTTTCAAAGCGTGGGGTATGGACGTCATTGGTCCCATTCACCCGTCTTCTTCCCGAGGTCACCAGTTCATACTGGCCATCACGGACTACTTCTCCAAATGGGCAGAGGCAATCCCTCTTGCTGAGGTAAAGGCGTCTAATGTGATCAGCTTCATCAAGCATCACGTCATTTATCGCTTCGGGGTCCCCCGAAGGATAATCCATGACAACGGGCCCCAGTTCATCAGCCAAGCGTTTCATCGATTTTGCGATAAAAATCGAATACACAATATCGCCTCTACGGTATACTATCCAGCTGCTAATGGTTTGACGAAAGCTTTCAACAAAACCATTATCAAACTCTTGAAGAAGTTCGTCTCTTCAAACAAAAGAGATTGGAACAAAAAGCTGGGCGAATGTCTCTGGGCATACCGCACAACGGTACGAACGTCGACAGGCTGTACCCCATTCTCACTGGTATACGGGAGCGAGGCAGTTCTCCCCATTGAAATCCAGATCCCGTCGCTCAGGATAGCCGTGGCTAACGGGCTGACTCAAGAAAAGAATGACCTGTTAAGGCTTCAGGAGCTAGAAGGATTAGACGAGAAACGCCTCCAAGCTCAACAGCGCATCGCGCTCTACCAAGCACGCATTTCCAGAGCTTTTAATTGTAAAGTAAAGGAAAGGGAGTTCAAAGTCGACGAGCTAGTTTTAGCCGTAAGAAGGCCGATGATTCTTACTCACAGGAGTAAAGGCAAATTCCAGCCCAAGTGGGAAGGCCCTTATGTGATCGAGACAACATTCTCGAACGGAGCCTACAGACTAGCCCAGCCCAATAGAGACCTATTAATGGCTCCTATCAACGGCAAATTCCTGAAGAAGTACTACGCCTAATCTTCTCCACTCAGGAGGAATACGGCGTAATCCGACGAAACTACTTCAAAGAAGAAACTAGTATAGGCCCACAAATCAGTCATGTCCATATCACCTCTGAACTGTCTTTTCTTGGAGAATCTGCCATGTCCATATCACCTCTGAACAGGCTTTCCAAGATTCTGACCATCGATTATCACCTCTGATATCGATCGTCACTTCAACTAACACCCGTACTAAATCTAAGTACGCCAGTGGTGTTAGGTCCACAGAATCTGCTACATCCATATTACCTCTAGCAGGGCTTGTCCTCAAACCTATTACTTGCACCTAGGTGCACAAAAAGCAATAGGCCCACAAATCAGTCATGTCCTTATCACCTCTGAACTGTATTTCCTTGGAGAATCTGCCATGTCCATATCACCTCTGAACAGGCTTTCCAAGATTCTGACCATCGATTATCACCTCTGATATCGATCGTCACTTCAACTAACACCCGTACTAAATCTAAGTACGCCAGTGGTGTTAGGTCCACAAAATCTGCTACGTCCATATTACCTCTAGCAGGGCTTGTCCTCAAACCTATTACTTGCACCTAGGTGCGCAAAAAGCAATAGGCCCACAAATCAGTCATGTCCATATCACCTCTGAACTGTATTTCCTTGGAGAATCTGCCATGTCCATATCACCTCTAAACAGGCTTTCCAAGATTCTGACCATCGATTATCACCTCTGATATCGATCGTCACTTCAACTAACACCCGTACTAAATCTAAGTACGCCAGTGGTGTTAGGTCCACAAAATCTGCTACGTCCATATTACCTCTAGCAGGGCTTGTCCTCAAACCTATTTACTTGCACCTAGGTGCGCAACAAGTAATAGGCCCACAAAACAGCTATGTCCATATTACCTCTGAGCTGTAAACTCTAGTAAAGCCTATCACGTCTATCTCACCTCTGATAGTACTTTACCTACAAAAACTTGGCCAAAGCACGTTCTATCATGTCCGTATGACCTCTGGATAGACGTGCCCTGCTGAAGTTTACCGAGAGTTTATCACGTCCATACTACCTCTGATACCACTCTCGCCCTAACCTGTCATTTACATTCCGAAATGATGGGTCCAAAGTTAGAAAAAAGTCTCTTTTTATTCCCAAGAAAGAACAAAATTACATCTGGGAAAGCAAAAAAAAAAAGAGAGAGTACATCATTGCGGCGGAGCAGTCATGTCACGGATCTGCCGCGCTAGCACGGCCATCCTCTCGTCCCTAATGGCCAGAGCATCAGCACGGGCCCGCTCCAGCAGTGCCTTGTTGTCACTCGAATGGGACAGCTCGGCTATCGTCCGACGCACGCCCGCACAGGCACCTTCCGCGCGATCCAGATCCCGCCGCGCTGTGCTCAGTCGACCGGCCACCACATCCAAGCCTGCCAACGACTGGGAAGCCCACTCTTCTGCCTGAGCGAGTTTCTCCCTCAACCTGTGAATCCTCGCTACATTCCCCTCGTGCTCGGATTGGCACGTTGTCTGGAGGGCGAGGATCTCATCCACGGCGGCTTTCCTCTGAATCGCCTCCAGCTGGCGAGTTCGAAGGAGTTCCTTCAGGTCTTCCATCCGTTTGGCAAGATGCGCAGTCATAAGACCGTATCTGGTCTGGGCCTCAGCATCAAAACTGCCCTGAGCCAACCGCAAATACTCGTTAATGGGTTGTTCTAAACCATTAACCATCGCCTCCAGGGCATCGGCTCCCCCAGAATCACCGAACTCCCTGACAACCCCGATCGAGAACTGGGCAGTTCTCTTCAGGCGCTCGAAATCCAGACTCTTCGCCAACACCATTGATATCATCGCTCCCAAACCGGTGTAAAAGAGGCTGGTATGTTGCTCAGTTAGCGCAACTAAACTCGACTGAACGCCAGGAGAGACCGCGATATCAGCGAGTCCCCCACCAGAGACGATTGCAGACGAGGTAGCCATAGCTGCCGCCTCGACGGTTGGTGCGACCAAAGGCAAGGTCACGGTGACAGGCTCATCCTCCTCTCGAGGCGACGAAACCACTCCGGGCGAGCTAGCCCCCGAAGGTATTTCCTCCTCAGGATCAGGTGCCTCCGTATCACCACCAGGGGCCGGAGCAGAGCCGGAAGGCGGCTCAACGCTACACTCCCCGTGGGCTCCATCCCCTGAGAAGAAAGAACCCGAAAGTCGACATCAGTACAACGGTAACCTTTCTAAAAGGAGACATGAAAACGATATTTACCCGGGGCCAATGGTATATATGGCGCATCTGCAGCCGAGGCAGCTAAACCTCGCTCTAAGGACGCAATGCGAACTATCATACCTGGGGAAGGAGGTGGACCAACTGACATCGCCCGTAATTCCTCCAAGTCTCCACCAAGACGCGGTCGAGGTTCGTCAACTGGAATCTCGCTAGGCACAGCAGGAGCTTTATCCGTTGCGGGTCCAGGGAAGGATCCTCCCATCTGCCATGGCCACCTAGGCGATCTCGTTCCACTATCCGGAGCAGTAGCCACAGTAGCGACCCCTAGCGAAGATCCTCCGGCGCCGCCAACCGAAACCATAGAGGGTCCCTCTCTAAAAGGCGAGGAACCTCCAGTCAAAGACTCATCCCCGACATGGGGAGATGTAGGCCCACTCCCGGTAGCTTCAACACCAAGAATGCGGAAAGGACGAGCAACTGTCTCCTTCCTCCTCTTACGAACAGAAGCCTCCTTAGGAGCAGGCGCCCTTCGCTTCTGAGGAACTACCAAAGCCCCCGCAGGCGGAGGCACTTCACACCCCGGCATCGACTCCAGGGGTTCATCCGGGGTATCAAACTCCTCACCCTCATCGGGAGAAACCGAGGGAACTTCAGCTCCTCCCCCGGCAATGGGAGAGGACACCCTAAGACTTCCGCGTATGTCAAAATCGCGGTGGAAGGTGTTGATCGCCACGTAAAACTGGGCGTAAGAATGAAGGATGCGCAGCTCCGTAGAGGGGGTGACATCCGGCACGACGAAGGCTGCTCCAGTGCAACCCGTGGTAAAATACCGCCATCCTCTGGCTCCATCAATGAGCCCGCCTCTGGACCTGAAGCTGGTGACGGCATTGCCCACGTGCAGCTGGCCGTACCCAAATTGCCTAGCGAACCGACTAGGCAAATAAGGCTCGAAGAAGCAATGGTCTTCACTCCTGTACAGGAGATGGGAGGGTCTAATGCAGACCAGCCAATTAAAAGCCTCCGGAGAAAGATCGGTCTTCTCTCTACCCGAGTCCTCAAGCCTCATCCCTAATTGATGGCGATCTACGGGAGGGAGAGTACAGAGGAACTTTCAGCCATGGCTGAGGTTCAATGCCAGCCGACAATCTAGAACGGTGTCCACGTTCCAGGGAGAATCCTTGTAGTTGAACAAGAAATTTCCCCCTGAGCTGCTACCAGAGCCAGGAGACATCACCCGGGGATTGTGGAGAATTAACCAACCCATCAGATACAGGTATGGTAATTCCACCCTGGGAAAACTCTCACGCCGGGCTTCATCAGCAAGCAACCCATCGGTCAGAGCTCTCAAGCCCGCCTGTATACGGCACACCATAGCAGAAAGCAAGCCCAGTCTTGTCCCGAACACCAGGCGCACTGCCGGCCACAAGATGTTCCGGTGAATGTGGTCCACGGACGCAGTACCAGGCACTACTACTCGACGCAGCCATAACGAGAGAAAACCAGCCAGCTGGGCTTCCTTGGATAGAGACCCGCGACAGCGCCTCAGGTAACTACGGGCCGTAGTACCTGCGGGGTACTTTCCTACCCTCTTAACGAGGATCTGGTCTGAAGCTTTGGCCTCCTCCATAAGGCCATCCACGACCTGGGCACTAAGCACGCCCAAACAGTTCACGGGCTCATTCTTGCCCCCCGAAACTTTCTCCAACCTGGCAGCTCTAGCTCGGTGGAAGAAAAGATAGGACATCCACTTGGTAGTGTGGGCCAAACCAGAGGGCTCGTTGTAAAAAGTGGTGCAGGCGAGATATTGGCACATCAGCTCCTGATACACATCCGCCACCCGAGGGTCCGAATCTACCAACTCCCGGTTGGTGGGAACATACTCTTCATACGGGGTATCCTCCATCGGCAGCCTCGAGACAACCGCCATCTCATGAAGGGCCAATCCCAACTCCCCCAGTGGAGTGGCAAAGGTCCCAGTGAGCGAAACGTATCGCTCCATCAGTGCCAAGAACAAATTAGGGTTGGGAGGCAACCCGACGCTCGTCGCGCTCACAGCGGCGTACAGTCCAATGCCCTCTAGCTCTTGCCGAAAGCGCTTCAAGGCCCAGTTAACTAGGCTGGTCCATCGGAGGTTTGCTGGGGTGACCCACCCATTACACCGAGGATTCTCCTTGGGGTACACCCCACCTCGTCCCATGAAACTGTTGCAGAAAGTCGACAGTTGGACCGGCTGGATCACAGAGCTGTCTTCGCTCGGGACGCCACCCGGGTACAATTCCCGGAACAACGTCACAGGACCAGAAGGACGACTGACAAACGATCCCTGGTCAGCTCCTTTCTGATGAAAGATCTTCCCCGGCTTGCCATGAAGGTCGGGAGTCAACGTCCACGACATCTTTCTGGGATGAGTGGCATGGAAGAAAGCCGAGATGGGATAATCCCTCGGCATCGTCGGCAGGTACAGAACCAAGCTCTCGACAGCAAAGACCCAAGGTTCCCTCTTAGGCTTCGTCTGGGACCGCTTGTCGATCATGTCCCCGAAAAGGAAAGCCGACTTTACGTACCACTCTCCGTCTACATACGTCAGGGGCTCCCCATTGATCATACTCAGCAGTGCCCGCTCGCCCTGAGCCGCCAACAAAAATCTCCTTCCCTCAGGATACTGGGATCCGGAGAGGGGAAATGCCACGTGGGACAAGTCCTCCAGGTAGTTCGAGTGCAGCATCTCGACGGAGGAACCCATCACCTCGGTCAGCGGAGACTCACCCAGGTTAACTACAAAGGTGCAAAGAAAGTATGTCATTACAAAAATCTTGCACAAATATACAAAACCAAAGAAACGACAAACTGTGCTCTACGCCAGGATTGTACGAATTCGGTTATTATACGCCGGGAGTCCCCTCCGCAAACGTAAAATGCTTATTTTACGACATACGCCAGTTTTCGGTAGCCAGAGCTTTTACGCTCGGAACTACGAAAATATGGCGCCTTTACGCTAGCACACGAGAAATGTGGGCATAAAAGATGAAAACGCCTCCGTGCATCATCTTCCTCAGAAGAGGCTATCAGCACAGAAGGCGACCTAGTGCGGTCACGTTCAATGTGTGCGAAGGATTTTCGTTATTCTTGTCACCCCAAAGGATCTACCTCTCAGACCGGGTGCGCTGCCCGTCGGCGGGATACTTCCGGAAGGAAGTCCACCTTGCCCGACCGAAGACTCCCTCGCTGGGGCAGTGGGAGAAGAAGAAGAACCTATGCTCTTTCCCTTAGCGGAGGAGGTTTGTTTCGTCGCCATTTCTGAAAGCTCGAAGTGCTCAGAGAAGGAATGAAGGAGAAAAGCTCGAATAATCAAGAACTCTCGTTCGCAGAAGACGGATAAAAAGTTTCTTTCTCCAAAGCTTGGGATATATATAGAGTCCGGATCGACTCCTCGAATCTTCGGACGGACTCCTCGAGACCCTAACCAAGTCTCGCATTGATAGTCGGATATGATTGGGTGCTACGTCAAACCACTACCCTCAAAAGACGGACAGTCAGCAAATTCGAAAAATTCTTCGCGCAAGACAGTTCAGCAGTTCTACGCTAAAAGAGCTTTCTACGCTCGACAGCAACAGATCTACGATTTTACGCTCGCAAGCTGCAAGTCTATGGTTTTTCTCGTCCGGATGCCTTTGTGCTCGGTAGCTTTTACGCTCGAGAGGCGACAAACCTACGGCTTTACGCTCAGCAGATACCAAATCGATGATCTCACGCTCGGTGGCGCTCAGTTTACGCTCAGAAGCAACAGATCCGCAGAACTTCACGCTCGAAGAAATTCTCTTTTCAGGAGCTACAAATCCACAAGTCCTACGCTAAAGGAGCTTTCTACACTCAACAGCAACGATTCTACGGCTTTACGTTCAAGCAGCTATAAGTCTATGGTTTTTCTTGCCCGGATGCCTTTGTGCTCGGTAGCTTTTACGCTCGAGAGGCGACAAACCTACGACTTCACGCTCAGGAACCACAAGTCTACGACTTCGTGCTCAACGGTGTCTTACGCCCAGACGCTACAGGCTGAGGATTTCGCACTCCGCGACTTTCCGCTTATCCAAAACAGTCCCCGACCCGGTCAAGTGCAAAGATTTCACACAGAAGATACTCATTCTTGACCCCAAGTACCCGAAACGGACAGAGTACAACCATTAAGAAATTACTCTTTTTGGGTCCCAAAATTGGAGGTTCATCCGGACTCCAGTCTGAATATCTCGTCTATCAAAGATGACAAAGCTCAGCCAGAATCCTCGACCCTGTTTCAAGGGAGTTCCGAGAGATCATTCTTGAAGACGAAGACTGAACAAAGTTCTGCTCATCAGAAGCAGCAGTTCAGAACTCTACGCGGTTCCTTAGCCCTAGCAACAGGACAGTTCTAAGTGTTCAAAATGCTAAAGCAGCGCTCTATGCACTATCCGCTGCACGTAAAGAACAGGACAGAACCTAGTACTCTCTATACAGGGTCGCGTAAAGTATCAGACGTGTCGAAGCTGCACACATTCAGACTTCACAGCAACGTATGGCAAGTGATCATATGAAGAAAAGACGACTTTATTGAAGATTAAAATCATGATTACATGTGAGGGAAACCCTGTCTACAGGGGTTTTTTCTTCACTTTTCATGGTTACATATGAGGGAAAATGCCTCTATTAGAGGTTTCCTCATCATCGTCTGAAGATTGCCCAGAAGCTGTACTGACAGGTTCTCGCTAGGCATCAATTCTTCATCCATCTTCTCCAGCAGTTCATCGGCTACCGCAGCCATGAACAAAGAAGATGATAGTGGCGGGAGGATACAGAATGGGCACAGACCCATACTCCAACAGAAGGCAGATTACAGACTGCTTTCCTGCCTCCAGCGCCATGACAGATCGCATTGGGATATTTCTCCCAACTCGATCCCGGACGGAGCCGGTCTATCTACTCTCGTCCCCGGAGACAACGGAAGAAGACGCCGCTTGCAGGCGGCATGGTCTATTGCGGCCCTTCCTCTCCCCTGGTGCAACGCCATACAAAGTTGCTGATTATCCCGAGCAAGGGAGGCTAAGATATCCTTCCATGATCCATCGCTGCAGTGGACACTTGCTCGAAGATGCCGTCTTTTTCGGCTCCCAACATGCTGGAAGAACATGATCTCCTTCTTCCTCAGATCGACCCGACGAACTCCGGCGATCATTTTAGCATGGTGATGGGAATATGGGGAAACAGGTTAACCCCCCGCCTTTTTATAGGCAAAAGAGATCACATCGGTCCCCAATAAACCCACCATAAAGGCCGTACCGACCGTTTCAATGCTCCATTCAGAAACGTTTTGAGTCACGAGGGGCCATTCATGCTTCATTCAAAGCGTTTCAAATTCCAAAGGATTTTAAAAGCTTTGAAGGGGGTCTAATAGAAGCATGAAAAATACGCTGGCAAAAGCTACGCGGCGTATTGATACAGAGCAGTGCAAACAAAGGCTTTCAGTGCCATCAGGCGTAAGAGCTCAAGGGTGCAACGCGTCCAAAACCGCTTCGGCGTAGACGGGACCCCCCCCCATCGCCTCCAGGGCGTAAAAACTCAGCCGCTCTCAAAGCAGCGTTAAAATAGCGTACGAGGAACGCTTCGTCTTCCCCGAAATAAACCTGTCAAGTCACGCAGTGAACCTGGCCTCTGACTCCTGACAAAAAGTGCTGCACGGTGACCTAGACGACGGCTGGAAACAGGCACAGACCCCTCGGGACGCACACCACAGTATGATGGTGGATCCCTGCATTTAATGCAGAGGATTGGGTTAAGATACCACCGAACCGTCGTTTACTGACGTCCCCTCAGCATAAACCGCTCTTTTTCGCACAGAGGGATACGCTGCATTGTTTTACACAGGCAGGCATAAGCCGGTTTACGCTCCGCAGTAGACAAACCGCCTGCCACGTCAAAAGCTGCACATCGTACGGGGCTCGAGGCACGTCTCTACGTCTAAATTGCACGGAGCGGTGACAGGTTCAGTCAAGGCACGTCTCTGCAACGGATGCACAGAAGGGCTGCAGACCTTCGAAACACGTCTTCGCATTTAATGCACGGGATGATGGCAAATCTCTGTAGAAGATTTGATTACATCTTCGAAAGCCGTGATTCCGGCTAAGACGTCCCCGTCAGCACTCGGGCACGGTACGCAGCGGCTTCTACGCCCATTCAAGACCTGTGCCCCTTCGGCTCTCAACGCCTCTCCGGCTTCAACGCCTCTCCGGCTCCTACGCCTATCCGGCTTCAACGCCTCTCCGGCTCCTACGCCTATCCGGCTTCAACGCCTCTCCGGCTTCTATGCCTATCCGGCTTCTACGCCTATCCGGCTTCTACGCCTATTCGGCTTCTATGCCTATCTGGCCTCTGTGCCAGGGTGACAGTCATTTGGCTTCTATGCCAACCGTTTCTACACACGGGATACCTACCTGCGTGGCTCTTACGCCGTGATCTTCGTAGCAATAGTACGCGTTGTATTCCCTTAGTTGGACCCGCGTCATATGCTCATTCAAAAGATCATCCATACGCAGGCATTGGTTACTTTAACCATTGTGTAAAAGGGTGTTGTACTTCCCACTCCTCGGTTTTTACACCGACGGAGTGGTCACTGTCACCAAAACTCTATAAATAGAGACCCCTATCAATGGGGAGAGAGGAGGAAAAAAAGAATTATCATCCAGGAGAGAATTATCGTCCAAGGAGAGAGAGAGAGAGAGAGAGAGGGAGAGAGCCCGGAGAGCAGGCAAGGAGCAGGGATCGACGACCTTGGCCTCGTGCGTCCAACCTCTTATGCAACCTTCGAAGCTGCTACCTGTCTTCTACGGCACTTCTTCAACATCGTGTGGTCCAAGGGCTAAAGTGATCGACCGCAGATCAGACACCTATAGCAATTTATACCCAGATTAAATAAATTATACTCCCACATCCTCGTATAGGATTACATTGTACAAGTTTGTTTGTAAACAGAAGGGCGCGGGTTTCGCATAAACTCCGTCATTGAAATACAATTTCATTCCTTTCGTTTAATACCACAAACAGCTGTCTAGGTCATGATACTAACTAAGCAATCTCACTCGAGCATCCAATCTCTATAAGGAGGCACGGATGACACAATACAATATGAACACATACTTAATCACATAACTACAGCACGATAAGAAATCGAAGAAATAAAATGAAATACAACACAAGTCTAATGTAAATAAATCTAACTCAACAATAAATCCAAGTCTCAACAAAAATGCCGGAGATAAATCCGGTACCAAAAACTACAGAAGAAACTAACCAGATAACTAGTGATTTCGACTAAACCTCCCGGAATCACGACTGAACTACTAAGTCCAAGACTGCAGCTACTCACCCTGTGGTCCACAAGTGTCGGATACTAGTCCTCTAGGCATAGTCTGGAAAATATTTTCCAGTCAGGAAGGAGCAAAGTACATTTCTAATAGCAATTCTATATCAATGATATAAACTATGTAGTAGTATATAGATGGAAATATACAAGATGCATGTATATGTACGAAAAATATACAATAAAGGATATATTGGAAATACTGTAAGTAAATGCAGGAAAGGAAACAATATGTCAATGAGCAAGAATACTATAACTAAGTATGTGAGTACTAGCTTTAACATGTGATCGGCTTGGAAACTTGATCAGGCTGGTTACATATGATTAGCTATGATTCATGTAAGGTCAGGCTAACCATTTGGTTAGCTATGATGCATGTAGAGGTCAGGCTAATCACATGTAACAGCTATGAAGCATGTAAATGGTCAGGCCGCACCCGACGTGAGATGTGGATGAGCTATGATGCATGTAGAGTTGGGTATGATCACATATCTACACTAAAATACTCTCCACCCCCGACTGGTATAGTAGATCCAACCATGGTACGCTATGGCACGGGATTCCCTAGGGAGGTAGCAAATCTCCCCGGGAATCAGTGTCTGTACATGCACAAGATAACAAGGAAACAAGTCTTGTACAAGCTACACCATGAACAAGGAATAACATCTCATGACGAGATCCGTATACACCAATCCGTGTAACCAGCGTGTCGAGAATATGGATATTTACACAAGATACAGTGAACATAGGGAATATCATAAATAAGAAGCTAATCAGAGAATGTACTCGCCATGGGTCCTTAGTTGGTAATGTCAAAGTCCTGTTCCAGAGTATCGCCTGGATGAACCAACAGTCCTATAGACATATAATAAAATAATACAACATTTGCATCAGATGCTATACTAACACAAACATAATCTATTGAACTCAGGGCTATGCCAGGTATGGCACTGGTCAATCTAGGGTTAGTGTGCGTCAAATTGCACGGGCGTCGCATCTGTGATTGCTGGGCAAGACAGACTGTCAAATTGATATGGGGCTTGCCAGTACGTCAGTGTACGTGTGGCAGTTAACTAACACTTACAGGGTTACAGGTCCATGCAAATACGGGGCATCCGTAATTACACGCGGGTCGCCTAAAACATTCGTTAATTAAATATATTTTTAATAATTATATTAATACGTATTTAAGGTTATACCAAAATATATACAAAATGTGTATAAGTGTATATACATTAATGGAAATATATATTATATATATTTATATGTTTTAAATATACATAACACCCATTATTTAAGAATATATATATTTATACATATATATACACTAATATACGTACATATACCAAAATACATATTAACTTATACTATATATGTATGTATACATGTACATATATACCAAAATAATTATATATACTACGTATATATATACACCAAAATACATATTAATATTTATTATTTAATACGTACACACAAAATATATATTGAATACATATATATATATATATAGGGAGAAATACACGAACATATATACATACATACACATACACATACACATATATACGTACACATATACGCACATACACATAGATACGTACACATATACACACATACACGTATACACATACACCTACACACACATATACGTATATACGTATTTATATACATATATATACTAATTGAAGGAGGGAGAGGAGCTCTCATAGTGGTGGTCGGAGTTCAGGCCGGGGTCGGCTGGCTGGCCGGGCCGGAGGGGATATGACAGCGCCGGGGGGAAGCTGCGGGTCGAGTCGGGTGTGGAGCTGCGCCGGAGAGGAAGTGATACAGGAAGGAGCAGCAGGGAGAGGGAGGAGGAGGATTGATGGCACTGGTGGTGGTGGTTGTGTTCGTGGAGAGCAGTGGTGAGCTCGACCGGAGTCGAGGAGAGCTAGGAGGGAGGCCGGGGAAGAAGCAGGGAGGTCGAAGATGGACCGAGCCGGGGTTCCCGTGTTAGAGTGAGGTCGTGGAGGGCTGAGCGGAGCTTCGCTCGCCGGAGATGATGGCCGGGCTGGGGGAGTATGACCGGAGCAGGCTGGACTGCAGGCCAGATGACCGGAGCTGGAGCAGTGGCCGCCGGGGGAAGCCACAGTCAGGGTCGGGGTGAGCTCGAGTAAGGCGGAGGAGCAGTGGGGAAGACGGCCGAGGTGCGGGACTCGCCGGAGTCGGGTGCTTAGCCGGGTGGTCGGTTTACAGCAGCGGGAGGAGGAGACCGGGAAGTTCGCCGGAGTAAGGTGGCTACGGGCCGGAGTAAATAATGGTGGTGGAATATGATTTCCCCCTCTTCTAAATAATTTAAAAAAAAGAAGGGGAAGAAAGGAAGAAGAAGAAAAAAATAGAAGAAGAAAGAAAAATGGAGAAATGGAGAAATGGAGGAATGAAGGAGGCTACGGGTGGAGGCTTGTGAGGAGGTGGGGGGGCTTCCCTAGGTTTTGGGGATTAGGTTTAGGTTGTGATGGGATATTAAATAGGGAGGGGTGAGATGAGAATGAGTGGTGTAGATGCACCCCTCCTAATGGATGGTCAAGGTTTGACATGGAGGGATTTTATTCATGTGAGGATGAGGGTGTTGACTAGTCAATATTTGGGGCTCTCCATTTAGTTGAACCAATGGGGTGTTGACACCTAATATAATAATTGCAAATTAGCCCCCTTAAATTTGGGTATTTGTACAGACGCATAAAATGATAAAAATTTGGTGGGCGATTCGGTATTTTGTGTTTTGTAGGGTGAGGGGGCGTTGTGTGTTTGGTATGGGCTTAATTAGTGGGGCATTGGATTAGGTCGGGTTAAACGGGATCAGACAAAAATGGTATCCTCAAATTAATTAGAAATAAATGCAAGATGTGTTCTAAGATTAATTAGGAGTACATGGGGCCAAAATTAGGTCGGGTCACAAATACCATTAGTGAAGAAGACTCAGAACAGAATATTACCCTAATTTGGGTTGCACGAAAAATGGGTCAAGATTGCCTCCAATTTTGATTGGAACGTACAACGATACAAAATGGGAATTTATTTAGAAATTAAATAAACGTCCGTGACGAATATTGTGCGGCTAAAACGAAGCACAAGAGAGCATAATTATGAGTTGCAAAACGGTTAGAATGGAAGGCAGGCATGTCTAAGGCAAGGTTGTGAAATTTGTTGGAAGGCAAAAGCCAGCGTAGCGCTCCAAATATCGAAGCAACGGTAAGGCGCAACAATTAAATAAAATTACGGTAAATAATTACGACTTCAATAATTAAATTCTAATTAATAAAATTTAATACATAATCCTATAATTCAGTCAGGTGTTCGTCTAGTGGGCTTCTAGGTTAAGTCTACCAGCTCAAACAATTCAATGAACATTGTATATAATAATATATTTAAATACACATCTCACATAATTATTTAAATTAAATACACGTATCAAGAAAACATTTAATATAACTACCATAATATTAATAATATATAAAAAGTCGAAAATACTCTTGGTTTTGGAATGTGGTAGAGACAAGTCTACCCTCCTTAAAAGAATTTCGTCCTCAAAATTTAAAATCCTCATAGTAGTGTTTATTCATTATATTATTTTCCATCAATAGTTAAATTCACCAACCTACATAATCCTAAAATAATCTACCTTGTCATTTCACAATTTTTTAAAAAAAATTTGAAATTTTTGTATTCCTGAAAAATCCTCGAAATAAAATGAGTTTCCATTTTCCTCACAATTTCCTCCAAATTTTTAAGCCAAAAATTTAAATACTCGAAATTTAATATCTACTCCTCAAATTTAATTTCAATCAATGCATTTATATAAAATTGAAATCTCGTCCCAAAATGTTTGAATTCAAATACTAATCCATCAATGATCTTATTCCTTGGTTTCCTTTTTCCTCAAAATACTCGACAACGCGATACCTATGGATTCTTCAAATGCAACGTCCATAATATAAAATTTAAAATTCATAACTTGCAGCCAAATAAATATAATGATAATCTCCTTAATTTTCTCAAGTTTTTAATGATAAATATATCATAATCAATAATCATCAATCCTACCATATTAAATTCTTAACCTCTCATTTAAATTAATGTTTATCCTCGAATTTAATGATAATTTAATCATATCTCAATCTTGATAAAATCAATGATTCATCAATTTTGCTATATTAAATTCTTAACCCTTTATTTAAATCAGTGATTTTCCTCAAAATTTAAGCATCTTGTCTCTCTTGTCAAGTCATAACCTCTTCATAAATCTACTATGGTCAAACCCCAATAATCATGGTCTAAGAGAATTCTACCTACAGCCATGCAATCTAAGAAAAAATATGTACGGTCATGTGTTTTTTGTCATGGTATTACAGTCTCTGTCGGGGTGTACTACTAACTACATTCTAACAAGAAATCATGCATATGAACTACAGTACTAGGGAATCAATCGATCAGAAGACAAAAAAGAACACGAGGAAGCAAAAAGAAGGAACCTGCTAACATATTTCTTGCAGTATCTTCTATCTCTAACATACACTTAACTCTGGCACATTCACTAACAAATTTCTATTTCTGTACACTAATATCCATATCAACTAATCATTAGTCCACAAGACACCCATGATTACATCCTCCTTGCATGCACCTGCCTATTGAGACCTAAACCTGATACCAAGAATCTTTAATATATTTATGGTTTAATAATGCATACAAAGTTTGATACCTCTATCTCTTTAGTACCATAGTTTTTTTATTTACTACAAGCACACTCACTGCTAGCTTTCTTACCTACTATAATTGTTCATACTAGTTGTTCTTATCACTCAAGTGCACACCAAGTGTAACACACCATACTAAGTACTGCTCTCCCTAATACAACTCTAGATGGACACCCAAGTTTGTTTGCAGTGTCATCTCAATCATGCCCAAGTCATCAGATCCTTACGTATGCACTTCATCCACTCATATACTAATATATATTTCTTACCCGCCATAAAAAAAAATTTCCTCAAAATAGAATCCTCAAAATCACTCCTCGAACAATTTAAAGTAAAATGCATATGCTTTCCTCAAAGTCAAATACCCAATATCGAAATAAAATTTTAATCACTTCTAAAATCCCTATAGTTTTGGCTGTATTTATTGAATCAAATTTTTGAATCCTCAAATATTTAATAACATAGAATCTCAACTCCTCAAAATCCTTAAAATTGAAATTCATTTTCACTCTTCAAATTTTAAATCCACAAGCATACATATAAATACTCACAGTCTCTAATACTCAAGGTGCACTCAATACATCTATTGTCTACAACTCTCAACTGGGTACTAAAATTGTACTGCCTGAATCACTTGCACTATTACCTCCAAATGATCAAAGTTATTATCACACGTATTTTCTTCCATGATTTTCAATCTATATCAACTAGTATATCATCTAATTATCATCACGCAAAAGTGCTTACTGTTATTAGCATCATTCTCGACTAACCCTCGATATAGAATCATTAGTACTCTTGGTAAGATAACACTAGCTTTATTATTGGGTCATCTCATCAAACTTATTAGAACTCATGATTACCTGTACCTTCTATAACACTCATGTCTCTTTACTCTTATGGGCAAGTATATGGTTCCTCATCTCGATTGATGTTTATGTATTTTTCTTTAATCTTTTACAGCCTGTTAAACTAATCTGTGATACGCTTCACCATTTTTATTACCAATTCCGATATTTCTCTACTCATGACACCTCATTATAACTCTTTATGCATATATATTTCCTTACCTTTAACACTCCCGATATCAATTATCAAATTGAACATCATGCTCCATTAATCCTTAACACAATTCCTGGATACTTAATTGTTTACATAGATCATCCAATTACATAATCATGATTATCCAGGATGGGTATGTTGGCTCTGATACTAACTCTTGGAACTATTACTGATACTCTATACTCTCCTTTACTCACAGTACTATAATGACACTTATCCTAGAATTATTGCTACAAGGTACTATGCTATGGGTTAACTCTAGATTAAGGCCTACTGCTCACATGTCCAACTAGAAAACACTTACAACCCACAAACAACACTCAGTCAATACTAATACTCAAGTCACAGACATAATTACAAGTCACTGATCATCATACTTAACAAGGAATCCTCAAAGAATAGAAGTTCAAAAGGAACTGGGTTGAGGACTAAAGGTATTCCTACTGCTAGCAACCAAAAGAAACGATGGAATAAAGTCCTGTAATAACAGAAATAGATAAGTGTTGAGATGATACTTTAAGAACCAATTTAAGATACAACCTGATAATCATACACGTCTGTCAGAAATCATGACGCTTAGAATCCTTGCCACGCCAGTAAGCATAGGTGCGATAAACGACAGGTTCCGTAACTAAAGTACGCAACCCTATAATTATGTCATCTAGAATCTTCGCCACGCCAACCGGTATGGCTGCGATAAACTCTAGGTTCCATAACCAAAGTAGACGTTTTACCTTTCTCACTGTTCTCATCAATATATGTCATCAGAAGATATCGTAAAGTTTAGTCCATAAAATTCATCTCGATAAGAAATCAACTCAACAACGATACCAAGAATTTAAATTTAACAACTCGTCAACAAGAATCAAACTCAATATCAACGAGTGAGGACGGACAGATACAAGGATGAAGGATTAAATTTAAAAATTGTAATAAGATTCTCAAGGGGTCGTCCCAGGAATCTCTCAAGAATTTCGTGATTGAGTATCCTCTCTCATCCTAGTATCCTATGTCCTATATTCTATAGCAGGCACACGGTAGTACAACTAATACGTCGCACTACCACGACATCGCACAACTTGCGAATTCTGACCTGCATGGGCCACCACTAAAAACGTGTCACGACCCACACCCGGTATAGGGGTACGATAGCGTGGGTACGTCCAGCCTACGCCGCAGCATCGGCGGTAGAACGCTGTCTAGGTCATGATACTAACTAAGCAATCTTACTCGAGCATCCAATCTCCATAAGGAGGCACGGATGACACAATACAATATGAACACATACTCAATCACATAACTACAGCACGATAAGAAATCGAAGAAATAAAATGAAATACAACACAAGTCTAATGTAAATAAATCTAACTCAACAATAAATCCAAGTCTCAACAAAAATGCCGGAGACAAATCCGGTACCAAAAACTACAGAAGAAACTAACTAGATAACTAGTAATTCCGGCTAAACCTCCCGGAATCACGACTGAACTACTAAGTCCAAGATTGCAGCTACTCACCCTGTGGTCCACAAGTGTCGGATACCAGTCCTCTAGGCATAGTCTGGAAAATATTTTCCAGTCAGGAAGGAGCAAAGTACATTTCTAATAGCAGTTCTATATCAATGATATAAACTATGTAGCAGTATATAGATGGAAATATACAAGATGCATGTATATGTACGAGAAATATACAATAAAGGATATACTGGAAATACTGTAAGTAAATGCAGGAAAGGAAATAATATGTCAATGAGCAAGAATACTATGACTAATTGTGTGAATACTAGCTTTAACATGTGATCGGCTTGGGAACTTGATCAGGCTGGTTACATATGATTAGCTATGATTCATGTAAGGTCAGGCTAACCATTTGGTTAGCTATGATGCATGTAGAGGTCAGGCTAATCACATATAACAGCTATGAAGCATGTAAATGGTCAGGCTGTACCCGACGTAAGATGTGGGATGAGCTATGATGCATGTAGAATTGGGTATGATCACATATCTACACTAAAATACTCCCCACCCCCGACTGGTATAGTAGATCCAACCATGGTACGCTATGGCACGGGATTCCCTAGGGAGGTAGCAAATCTCTCCTGAAATCAGTGTCTGTACATGCACAAGATAACAAGGAAACAAGTCTTGTACAAGCTACACCATGAACAAGGAATAACATCTTATGACGAGATTCGTATACACCAATCCGTGTAACCAGCGTGTCGAGAATATAGATATTTACACTAGATACAGTAAACATAGGAGATATCATAAATAAGAAGCTAATCAGAGAATGTACTCGCCTTAGGTCCTTAGCTGATAATGTCAAAGTCCTGTTCCAGAGTATCGCCTGGATGAACCAACAGTCCTATAGACATATAATAAAATAATACAACATTTGCATCAGATGCTATACTAACACAAACATAATCTATTGATCTCAGGGCTATGCCAGGTATGGCACTGGTCAATCTAGGGTCAGTGTGCATCAAGTTGCACGAGCGTCATATCTGTGATTGCTGGGCAAGACAGACGGTCAAATTGATACGGGGCTTGCCAGTACGTCAGTGTACGTGTGGCAGTTAACTAACACTTATAGGGTTACAGGCCTATGCAAATACGGGGCATCCGTAATTACACGCGGATCGCCTAAAACATTCGTCAATTAAACATATTTTTAATAATTGTATTAATACGTATTTAAGGTTATACCAAAATATATACAAAATGTGTATAAGTGTATATACATTAATGGAAATATATATTATATATATTTATATGTTAAAATATACATAACACCCATTATTTAAGAATATATATATTTATACATATATATACACTAATATACGTACATATACCAAAATACATATTAACTTATAATATATATATATATATATATATATGTATACATGTACATATATACCAAAATAATTATATATATACTATGTATATATATACACCAAAATACATATTAATATTTATTATTTAATACGTACGCACAAAATATATATTGAATACATATATATATAGGAAGAAATACACGAACATATATACATACGTACACATACACATACACATATATACGTACACATATACACATATACGCACATACACATAGATACGTACACATATACACACATACACGTATACACATATACCTACACACACATATACGTATATATGTATTTATATACATATATATACTAATTGAAAGAGGGAGAGGAGCTCTCACAGTGGTGGTCGGAGTTCAGGCCGGGGTCGGCTGGCTGGCTGGGCCGGAGGGGATGTGACAGCGCCGGGGGGAAGCTGCGGGTCGAGTCGGGTGTGGAGCTGCACCGGAGAGGAAGTGATATAGGAAGGAGCAGCAGGGAGAGGGATGAGGAGGATTGATGGCACTGGTGGTGGTGGTTGTGTTCGTGGAGAGCGGTGGTGAGCTCGACCGGAGTCGAGGGGAGCTAGGAGGGAGGCCGGGGAAGAAGCAGGAAGGTCGGAGCTGGGCCGAGCCGGGGTTCCCGTGGTGGAGTGAGGTCGTGGAGGGCTGAGCGGAGCTGCGCTCGCCGGAGATGATGGCCGGGCTGGGGGAGTTAGACCGGAGAGGGCTGGACTGCAGGCCAGATGACCAGAGCTGGAGCAGTGGCCGCAGGGTGAAGCCACAGTCGGGGTCGGGGTGAGCTCGAGTGAGGCGGAGGAGCAGTGGGGAAGACGGCCGAGGTACAAGACTCGCTGGAGTCGGGTGCTTGGCCGGGTGGTCGGTTTACAGCAGCGGGAGGAGGAGACTGGGAAGTTCGCCGGAGTAAGGTGGCTACGGGCCAGAGTGAATAATGGGGGTGGAATATGATTTCCCCCTCTTCTAAATAATTTAAAAACAAAAGAGAAGGGGAAGAAAGGAAGAAGAAGAAGAAGAAGAAGAAGAAGAAGAAGAAAATAGAAGAAGAAAGAAAAATGGAGAAATGGAGAAATGGAGGAATGGAGGAGTGTACGGGTGGAGGCTTGTGAGGAGTTGGGGGTCTTCTCTAGGTTTTGGGGATTAGGTTTAGGTTGTGATGGGACATTAAATAGGGAGGGGTGAGATGAGAATGAGTGGTGTAGATGCACCCCTCCTAATGGATGGTCAAGATTTGACATGGAGGGATTTTATTCATATGAGGATGAGGGTGTTGACTAGTCAATATTTGAGGCTCTCCATTTAGTTGAACCAATGGGGTGTTGACACCTAATATAATAATTACAAATTAGCCCCCTTAAATTTGGGTATTTGTACAGACACATAAAATGATAAAAATTTGGTGGGCGATTCGGTGTTTTGTGTTTTGTAGGGTGAGGGGGCGTTGTGTGTTTGGTATGGGCTTAATTAGTAGGGCATTGGATTAGGTCGGGTTAAACGGGATCAGACAAAAATGGTATCCTCAAATTAATTAGAAATAAATACAAGCTGTGTTCTAAGATTAATTAGGAGTACATGGGGCCAAAATTAGGTCGGGTCATAAATACCATTAGTGAAGAAGACTCAGAATAGAATATTACCCTAATTTAGGTTGCACGAAAAATGGGTCAAGATTGCCTCCAATTTTGATTGGAACGTACAACGATATAAAATGGAAATTTATTTAGAAATTAAATAAACGTCCGCGATGAATATTGTGCGGCTAAAACGAAGCACAAGAGAGCATAATTATGAGTTGCAAAAAGGTCAGAATGGAAGGCAGGCATGTCTAAGGCAAGGTTGTAAAATTTGTTGGAAGGCAAAAGCCAGGATAGCGCTCCAAATATCGAAGCAACGGTAAGGCGCAACAATTAAATAAAATTACGGTAAATAATTACGACTTCAATAATTAAATTCTAATTAATAAAATTTAATACATAATCCTATAATTCAGTCAGGTGTTCGTCTAGTGGGCTTCTAGGTTAAGTCTACCAGCTCAAACAATTCAATGAACACTGTATATAATAATATATTTAAATACACATCTCACACAATTATTTAAATTAAATACACGTATCAAGAAAACATCTAATATAACTACCATAATATTAATAATGTATAAAAAGTCGAAAATACCCCTGTTTTTGGAATATGGTAGTGACAATACCCTTTGTTGTGGCTCGGATATTTGGAGCACAACACTATCCTTTCCTTTTCAATAACTTACATCCTTATGACCTAGACTAGTCACTATATACCTATGATATAACTATTACTCACAAACTGGCATTTCCATATTTTTTTAGTCGCACGACATTCGCGACGCAATTGTACACACAAATGACACATAGATATCATTTTTCTGTTGCGATCGATTTTAATACTCAACACCGACTCAATTCTTCCTACAATCTTGACATTCATGAGCCTAACTGGAACCTACTCACTGATGACACAACGGTTACTTCCAAATATACACACCCATGCTCCATATAGACCCCCCAATATTAGTGGCATATCTCCTTCTAAACCATATATCCAACTCTATTGCAATTGAATCAAATTATACATAGGCAACCCAAATATCCCAACCACTGATATACCCGTATCTCATTCATGCCAACCTACGTCTATGAAACTTGTGTTGTATTAAATTAAACCCCTTGTACTCTTTATATAATACAAAACACCTTGATGAGTTATATCACCTTTTGACGCTTATTACTGAACCATTCATCGGCATCCATGATATGTAATGAACAACTTCTCGGTACTATCTCACCCTAGTTGTATTTGGCTATGATATTTTCTATTGTCTTATAGACTCGTGGCCTAATTAGAAGCAAGGAGAACTGGTAAAACTTTCTTATGGAGTTATTGACTCAGTAACGTCATGGTAGTACATAGATTTCCTTTGATAGGCTGTGACAACGGTCACTTTAATAGGCTATGACAACGGTCACTTTGATAGGCTATGACAACGGTCACAAAATTCTTACCATCTCGAATCCCTTCTTGAAGTTAGACTTACTAAAAATCCTTAGAAATATGATCATGACTATAGTTTCTGCGGCCAACTTCATTCTTATAAGTTGGGTAGAGCCTTATTTAAGCATACCCTTATTCTTAGAATGTGACATCAAATTAGGACCCCATTTGGTAACTGCGTCCCCATCTTTAGTGCAACCTTCTTAACTAAAATCTTTTCTACTATATTTATTTTTAATTTCGAGGACAAATTTTTATAAGTTGGGTAGATTGTAACCACCCTGATTTTTTAGAATTAAAATTTTAAATTTATTAATATTGATATTCTAAAAATTTTGTGATTAAGGAAAAAATTTTATTTATTTTTAGCTAATTATAAAATATAATATTCAAGAATTTATAATTATTTGTATTTAATTAATTATTAATATTGTGTAAAAAAAATATTTTTGGGTGTACAACTATTATTAATGTCTTCTATAATTTTTCTGAATTTTATTGAGGTCTAAAACTATTTTTAATGGCCATACACGTATGTATATATATATATATATATATATATATATAAGAAAAAGAAAAAAGAAATAAAACCCAAAACCCATTAACCTACCCAAACCCAAAACCTAATCTATCTAAACCCGACCCCTTCCCAGACCCCTTCTCTCTCCCTATATATATATATATATATATATATATATACAAAACCCTAACCCTAATCTCACCTCCATCACCCACGTAGGACCCCGACCACCGCCGAACGACCGCAGCCGATCCCCGTTGTGCCACACCGCCGCCCGCAACAGTCGACCGCAGTAGTGTCATCTCCCCCCCCCCCGCGGCGCGCACACCCAGAGTCGTATGCCCCCTTAGCGCGAAGATTCTGTCTTCCTCGCTCATCCGTTTTACGTCCCATCTTTGCTGGTATGTTCACAACCTAACCCTCTAGTATTTTCTTCAAGTGGAACGAATTTAGGCACCCAGGTTTGATCGAAAAATCGACCAAAAGTTAGGCGAAAAACCTGTTCGGAGACAATTCAAAAATTCAGTCCAAGTACCCATGTTCATGTCCAATTTTCTACCATCTCATAAATTATTTTTAAAATATAATTGAAGGAACTTCTTCATAGTATAACCAAGATTTTTACTGTTCTTTTAGTTTTTATTATTTTACTTTAATGGTAAAATTATTCTTGTTCCAAAACGACCAAAAATTTATTTTTAAAACACCCAAAATCTCTGATACGGGGTGCGTCCCGCCAACGAGGTGACTTCGTCGTGTGCGAGTTGCATCAAAATGCGCGTAACATAAACACGGACGTGTAGGCTTTCGCAAAACTTGATTTTGATGTGCATGCACACCGAAATCAATGCGTATCCATCGAAAAATACCGTATTGGCCTATTTTGAAACTTCCAGAACTTTGTGTGTACTCATCGATTCGTAACAAAACTTGTGCCGTTGGATTCACAGCGTTACGCTGGTCCTGTGACCCAAGTTTTGTTCGAATCTGAGAACGTTGACAAACGTCGTTTCGTGGGTCCCACGGTTCCACATGATGGGCGTTTTCGTGACCGACTCACCGGAATTCAATTCTGGACATTCCGTTGAGGTCGTATCCTCGTTTTGGATTCGTAGACACTAAGTTTGACAAATTTAGAGAACTTTGTCTTTGGCACATTTTACGGTACAAAGTGGGCCACATGTGGACCCGTTTTGATCCCAAAACTATCAATTTTGTCCCTGTGTCTAAATTAGACTTATGGGTAGTCAATCCTAGCTATTTCTAGTATTCTGAGAATATTGGTGATATTTGTTTTAGCATCCAGAGGTGTACGTGCATATTCTACTTTCCCAGGAGCAATTGACGGAGTTTCAGAACCCAGGCAAGTGTACCTTGCCATGATGTATCATCACAGTTCCTTGCCTTTATTATCTTATAGTTATTCTATATGTGTGATGTGTATTTACCCTAGGACCGTGAGACGTTGCTTAGTGTCCGAACAAGATTTGGGTGTCGACGCCGTACGCGGAGTCGTGTAACGTCACATAGAGAGTTGATTCCACGATCCTATTTTTACGTGCTTGCTTTACCAACTATGCCATAGGACACTTGACACTATTTTATGTGACAGAATCTTTCTTGAGTTATTCATGGTGATACTGTATAGTCTTACAGGATTCGTGATATGAGACTTTCATATTATATGGATATTATTATGACTCGTTGCACTAGTTAGATGTCATAATCTTGCGTGTTATGGACATGAGACGTTGTGGACATGAGACGTGAGGGTAAATTGGGTGGGGAGAGACACACCATACTGCAGGCTGATTATTGATATATATACTATATTACTGGAGGTGCTTTGGCACGTATACTGGAGTCGTGATACTACTGGAGGTGCTTTGGCACATATACTAGAGTCGTGATACTACTTGCTTTGGCACATATACTGGAGTCGTGATACTACTTGCTGCTATGGGCTTCCCAACACAGAGCCTGTAGTAGTTTCAGCCTGAGTATGAGTGATGCTCTCACGTGCATATCACTTAGATAGTTACAGTATTTTACCCTTGAGTATGTGGCATTATACTGTTTTACTTTTGGTATGTTGTTTCTTATACCTTGTTACGTCCCTCTGAAGACCTGGTCCCATGCCAGTTTTTGCAGCATCGACGGTTATGGAACCTTTGGAGTTGCTGATGGAGTTGCTTGTCTTACAGGCATTGGTACCAAGTACTTATATCATTTCTACCGGAGTTATGGTTATTTATTCATATTGTTTATTCATCTGCTGATGTAGCCTAGTTTTATAGACTCATATTTCTTTCTCGAGCTATTCGAGTTTGTGTGTTACTGGACGGCCGACTTTAGCACATGTAGCTCATTCTTGTGTATTCTGTTCATTATGGATTGAGGCATATATATTTATATTTACTTGATTATTTAGATAGTGACTATTATAATACAGCTTATACGTATTCGAGTCGGACCAGAGTCTGGTCGAATGCATAGCTGAAATGTTATGTATTCCTAGTCCTACGTATTTTAGGACTGGAGAGTGACACAGCTTGTCTGGACCCGCACTGCTGTTGCCACTGAATATCTCCCGATCCCACTTGGGCCTCAAACTCAAGTCTCTCTCGACCTTGCGGGCCTGCTTAAGTAACGCCTCGTAGGTCTCATGTCTCGAAGAAATAAGGGCCTTTATGTCCCAGTTCAGGCCCTCCCTGAACTGGCTTTCCCTGTCCTCCGAATTTGTACCATGTTAGCTGCATACCAGCTCAACCTGCAAAATTTTGTGGCTTACTCCTCAACAGACAGGTTTCCCTGCTAAAGGTTCTCAAACTGTTTCTCCAGATCAAGTATCTCGGTAGGCGGGAAGAACTTCTTCTTGAACAAGTCCTTGAAGTCGTCCCACGCCAATCAAGGGGTAGCGATATGTGGCTCATTCCGAAACCAAATACTAGCAATGTCTAACATCTACAATCTGGCCACCTCTACCTTCAGATCCTCTACTAGGCGAGATAATCGCATGATGTGCTCCATGTTCTCCAACCAGTCATCGTCATATATAATGCCCTTCGTCCCCTTGAAAACACGGGGATCCAACTTCTTGAATTCTTATATGTTGCCCGGCTTGGGCTGAGCAACCTGTGGCTATGGTGGTGTCGTCCTCTCTACTGCTGCAATAGCCACCTATTGGGCACTCTCAATGCCTTGGCGTAGTACATCTTCCTGCCTCTGCTGCGACGCCATCATCTTTCTTAAAATGGAGAACATTTATGTCGCATTCGCTAGCATAGGTGGTGGTAGTGGAAGATCCTCTGCTACTGATGGTGTCGCCCTCTAAGTTGGTGGAGGAGAGGGAGGATGACCCTCCGTAGCGGCCGAAATGACCCTCGGAACAGGTGGAGGAGGAGGACCCCCAAAAACTGTCGAGGCCCCTACCTGAACGGGCGAGGCAACCCTCTGGACAGGTGGCTGCAGGACAGCATCAGTCGATGTCCGAACGAGAGGTCGAGAAGTCACCGACCTCTCCGAAGCTGCTCCTGAACGCTGGGACCTGGTCTTAAGTGGTATCCTGAAGACAGATCGAACAAGGAAGTTAATAAGGCACAAGATACAATATTATCAAAGAAGGATAGTAATATTCAATGAAAGCAAACATTTAGAATGAATGAGAATTAGCAAAATTTATTGGATTAAAAATTTCTTAGTTGTGATTGAGTATTCTCTCATCCAATATCCTATAGCAGGCTCATAATAGTACTCTAAGTCCGAGTACCACTACGATATCGTACTAGTTGCGACTCGATCTGCATGGGCCACCACTAAAAATGTGTCACGACCTGTACCCGAAAATTAGGCATGAGTCGTGGGTACGTCCAGCCTACGCCGCAGCATCGGTGGTAGAACACTGTAAAGGTCCATAATACCATCTAACAAACTCACGCAATGATATATATATATATATATATATATATATATATATATTATATATATATATATATATATATATATATATGCATATATCCTGTCAATGGTAACTCAACTCCAAAAAAAGGACAAGATGAATATATATAGCATCAATACTACTCAGTCCAACCTTCAGTCAATCAATGCACTGATGCAATGCCTCCCCACTATTGTTGCACCTGTTATGTCTTGCTGTGTGCACTACACACATCCCCTACTAGACTGTTCTCAAAATAAACTCACCCCAAACACTAAAATCAATGACTGATACTAGGTAATACTCACTGATACATCTGAACTTTCTCACATACTAACCCACATTCTCATCTCTATAAGCCAACTAATGTTGCCTACCTATCAGTGCATTTGCAATGTACCGATGTGCACCTAGCTGCCAGTGCAGCTGCTGCTCTCACTCCTTAAAATCACAAGCTCCATTCCTCCCTTCTTGACACTCATTAACAAATGCACAATACTACCTACTATGCCTGATGTGCACTGAACACCACATCACACCATTGATATATCAAATCACTCTTCATAAACATCACCACACTAACTACACTAAAACATTAGACAAACTCTTATACACTGATATTAATATATACTAATATGTGTTGAAACACATATACACTAAAGCGCACAGGTCCCACGGCATGGACAATTTCTTTAATGGATGTGCAATACCTACAATACACAGATACCATGCTATCAATCCCATTTAACCACATTCACAACTGTGTCAACAATGATTCCCAACTCGATCCCCCCTAGCTGAACCCAAGCTCACTCTATGGCATGGCTACAACTTCCACTCTAACTCACTGCTGAACTGCACAATTGCACACTGCTCTAACACCCCTAATACATGCCTGCTACATATTCTATTAACCAGGAACCCCCTTCTCACTCACTACTACTAAGAGCATTTGGATCACCTAGTCCCCTGTTGCACATTTCAGAGTCTGAATCCTGGGTTTTACTGTCTGCAACCCACAACTCCTACTCTGCTAAACTGAGATAGAAAGTCCCTCAACCCGTCGACATCTCACAATGCCACACATAGTATCGCACCATGATACTCATGTGATACCCTAGGATACATACTCAAATCACTCCCAAACCCAACCAAATCTTTATGACACCTCTAAAATACCAATAAGAAATAAAAATTAGTGAGAAATGACCCATTAGACATTTCGTCAAACACTTGGTGTGACACCTCGGAGTTTACTCCAAATGGACACAAAACCTAATGTAACTTTCTCAATATGACTCCTATAGACCTAGTTCTTCTTCCTATGGATAGTCTTAAACTAAGAAAGGATTTCTACGGGTTTATTTTACCATTAAAATTTGAAATAACAAGGGAAAATAGGGTTCTTACCTATTAGGAGATGGATTCCCAATGTGGTTTCTTCCAAAGAGCACAAGGATGAGAAATGGACACCAATTCCTTGCAAAACCCTTATTCTTCTAGTCTCTTGAAGTCTTCAAGCTTCTATCTCTCTATGCGAATGAAAATGAGAGGGATTGTGATTGATTTGGAGGAATTTGGTGGAGGGAAAATGCTTGGAGGGAAGAATTAAACTTAAGATTTTTTTTCATGAACAAATTATGAAGAAGATGGAGGCTCCCTCCTCCTATATAGAGTCGGCCACCTTAGAGTTAGGGTTGGCTTGGTTACAATGTCCAAAATGCTCCTCCATGTTGTCATGAAGAGTTATTTAACAAATGGGCGTTTAACTAAAAGTGTTTCTATTTTAATTACAAGGGGTTATTGATCATTCTCTCTAATTAAATTAGTCCACCATGACTAAACTAATTGGTTGCACTATTGGTCATGACCAATCTAGTTGGGTTCAAGTCTAGTTGGGTTCATTAGCAACTAGTCTAACTAAGGGCTAATCATATACCACTCTCTATATTAAATATCAATATATATACAACCACACCAATTATTATGTAATAAAATATATCAATAATAATATTACCAAAATGACCAAAATATTCCTATCCTGAAAAGTGATGGTTCAAACTTGTATCATAAGTTTATTCATTTATATCCAGCAATGTTTATGCTTTAAGTTGCCTTTTTTAGAAAGTTTGAAAAAATAGATATTATACTTTCTCAAATAAGAGTTATTATATTCTTAACAATTTTTTTTATTGAGGAGTGTAAGTACAACATCAAGGATAACAACAAATAAACAAATTTAATTCATTCTTGATATTTATTACAATATCAAAGATAAAAGTTTAATCTCTTTGTTGGTTAGTACAGTTTCTTCCATTGTGTCCTAACCACCGTAATTATTGCAATGGACATCTACTATTGATAAATCCTTCTTTATATATGATGTGGTTTTTCTTTGGACTACCATCTTTGTGTCATATATCTGCTACTCCATTTTAGTCTCTAATCAATGCACTTTTGGAGGGTAAAAGACTAAAATTGCTTCCATGCGTAGTTTATATACACTTTTAAATTTTTTAGTAGAAAAATAATGCACGATAAAAACTTTCAATACTTACATTACAAGACTTACATGCATGACATGCATGTACACAAGGTAAATATATGCTACCACCTTAAACATGAACAATATTTATCGTTTAAGCTAACCACATATGTTCTACTTATTTTATGGTCTAATATTTTAAACCTAACATTATCAGTATCAATATTTAAAAATGGTGTACTTCTCTTTAATGTAGGCCATAGTTTTTAACATTTTTGGACAATAGTCTATTTTCAAATTATTGTTAATTTCTTTGTAAGTGAAGTGATATAATCTTGGTTCTAATAAAAAAAAGTAGTTTATTATTGATTTATCACATAATTTTTTAATAAATTTATTAAAACATACAGCAATAATTTAAGTGTTAATATCAAATTTAGGGCACATCGCATAAGTTGTTATCCAATGTTCAAAATTATGAGTTCCATCAACTATACCAGTGATCTATTTAAAAATAAATTATTTACAGTAACCTCTCATATATTTTATGTTTATTACATGGACCTCACATATGTTTTATATTTTATGCAAAGTGTTATTATACTTACAAATCGTTAAAACATAAAGCATAGGGGATGTCCATGTAATTATTTTCAAAATAAGGGAGGTTCGTGTAATAAACATAGGAAAGATTAGTGTAAATAACCCTTAAAAATAAATACATTTTTGTTTTTAATTCTTTTGTATTAAACTCTGCATCCGCTTACAAGCTTATCTTACCATACTTGATATTACTTTACTCTAGTTACGTGAGTTTTCAAATTTTGCTTAAAATATTGAATACAAAAAAAAATTGACGAATCTAGCAAAGTTACACGCGAACAATTTATTAATCTTTTTTGTTTATCTGATAGAAATGAAATCATATTCCACTCATTAAAAAATCTTTCAAAAGAAAATTTTAAATTGTGTAAAAACCTTTTACTTAAATTATTATTTTCGCTTTCAATAACAACATAAGCAATCAGATATAATTATTAGTTATGGGTCGCGAGTACATGCAACAAATAAATTAATTTAATATGTGGATGTAAGAAAAGAAATATTAATACTAATCGCAGGCAATCAATCCCTTAAAACTATCGATACATGCTTTGAAACAAATAAATATTCTTTGAAACTTATTATATTTGTAGTCTTTAAAAATACTTGCTTCCGGTATTTGTTTCAATAATTGTATAAGCATATACTTCATATGTATCAACATAACTCCTACTAATTTCAGCTAATATCATGCTCGGACTTTCCAAGCTTTGGAATATTCAATATGTATTTGATGATCTCTCTCTCTCTCTCTCTCTCTCTCTCTCTATATATATATATATATATATATATATATATATATATATATATATATATATATATATATATATATATCCTTAGAAATTATGATGGACTATATGACTAGTTATCTTTAACTTTATCAATTATCTTATTTTTAACCCATGTAGTAGTAGCTAGTAGATGTAATTATGTTGTAAGTCCACATAAACAAAAATGATGACTATCTAATGTACAAATAACAAATATTATGTTGTGAACACGTGCGCTCTGATACCACATGTTGGGCGCATCACGGAAGCATTTTGCCAACCCACTGGAGATGACTAAACCAATCTACGAACACCAAGCATAGATGAAGACAAGTATATGGCGGTGACTATGTCACCTGGAAAAATCCCAACCTTTATAACTCAGATAAAATTACAAGATTGCAAAAAACTAATTGAAACCCTTTGCCCTAATAGGTTCAACCCCCTTACCACACTCAAGAATAAAATCAGAAGATTATAATTGAAATCACTCACCAACCCATAGCAATCTCCCTAATCGAAGTTGATGAGTCCTCGATTAGATCTCTTTTTTCCTTATGTCTTGGATGGCGAAGTCCTAAGAGCAAAGCACGGGCTTTCTCTTAAATTTTTTGTGGACGAGTACCCCGAATCTCCAATTTATGCTTCTCATTTGTGCCTCCACCCTCCTCCCTATTTATAGGATGAGAAATCTATTTTAGGGTTAGGAAACCCTAAAAAAGCCAACCATAAGATCTAGCCGTCCACTAGCATCCAACGGTCCAAAATATAACATAAAAATCCAAAACCCGAGCAGCCGTCGTCGACACCGAACTCGGACCGAGTTCTGTTCAAAGGTTCTGGAATACCACACCGAGTTCGGACTAAACTCGGCCAGGGACCGAGTTCGGACCAAACTCTGCCCCCCTTCAGCAGACTTGATTCCCAACATATTATTCCTTCACCAATGGATTTAGCGTATGCTCTCCAATTATAATTTGGTTCATCAAAATTATATATAATTTTGTGAGTTTTATCCATACTAGCTGAACAAGTAAAATTATATTCAATTACTATACTTATAAAACTTATAAATTTAGAACGAGTATCAAATAATTTTCAAACAAATAATTTGAGAGTTTTAAGATTAATGACATTATCATCTATTTTCTAATTAAATAATCATTATTTCTATTATCATCATCTTCATCTAATATACATTTTTCTTTAGTAAATGAACTAAGTTTGAGAGAAAAAAATGGGACCTATATTAATAGTTTGGTTATTAGAAGCATGTTGACTACTTTGTTATCAATTCTTAGTAATGATGGAGTAATATAAATATTTTATATACAGTGATTGTAAATTAACTTCAAAAATAATATTCTATACTTCTTCATCATATAATAATTAATAAGTAGTGGAAAAAAATATGGCTTAATATAAATTCATAAAATGTTCGATAATAAGATTGCATATATTATATAATATAATATCCCGATAAGTTAAAAGAAGTTGGGTAAAACTTTCTTCGTAATATGCTCATTTAGTGTACCTCTATAGGAGCATAATATTCTTAAGATTTGGTCCATGATGCTGTGTACAACTTCTGAAAAATGAATGTAGAACTTCTACAGAGAAGAAAAGAATAAAAAAAAGATTATAAGAAGAGAGTAGTTTGAAAGTTGTTACCCCATTTTTCTTCAATTTATATATAACTTTATCTAGGTATAAAAATCTATTGGTATGTATATATGAGTTTATATATGCATTTATACGAAATTTCTTATTACATTTATATATATATATATATATATATATATATATATATATATATATATATATATATATATATATATATATATATATATATATATATATATATATATATATGTGTGGGTATGAAAAAATATGTTTGTGTGAACTTATGTGAGTTAAAAAAAATCTATATTACTATTATTTTGGTGTTATATAAGTATAATTAGTATAACTATAATTAATTTCTTAAATGCATATTAATTGTATAAAAGAAATTATTTTCATAAATAAATAATTCTAAAAAGGATCTTGTTTCTATAGGTAGATATATGGTTGTATAATTCTTGATTGTTTGACACGGGCTCTGGTAGAATATATGTAGATCATAGCAGCATTAGCTCGTGCTTAGGCCAGCATAGGACCTTGGTACTCACAGACACATCAAGCTTGGACGAACTCCAGACAAGTATATATTGCCTACTTGATTTATAATATTTATCTGTTTAGTATATTTCGTTATTTATTTGCATGTTATATTATGGTTGTTCGTTCCCTTCTTTCTTTTAAGTCTCATCATGATATTACATGTTGACACATATGATGTTTGATACATGGATTTATGATAGATTTGTGTTCTATTACTTGTTAGTATTAGACTGGACATGTCATGGATGAGACACGAACATCATGGGGATGGAGAGGACATTCACTAGATATATGGGCTACCTAGATCGGTAAACCATAGTATGTAGAGGAATAACGAGAATGGTGACCCTTGATATACAGATAGGCTCTAACATTCACTAAACGTTATGTAAGTTATACAAATGATTGGTTAATAGTATATGTGTAGCTTACTTATTCAGCTTTCACCCACCCATGTGTACAAATATTGTCCTCAAATGCATATCACGTAGTTTGGTTATAATAGTTGTTCTTAGTTTTGGTTTCATGCATGATATTTATAAGATATTAGTTGGGTTCTTGCATGACATTTATTATTTATTATTTTTGACATGTATATTATATATAATGCTACGTTGTCTGAGGACGTAGTTTCCTTCTAGGTTGTTGTTAAGTTTCTGTCATAAAATTGTTGGAGATTATTTCTTTGGAATTCAGGTATTGTTAGTCGATGTCTTCTTCATATTATTCTATAATATTTATTGTTATTTAGGTTATATTTTCATATATAGAGTTGTGGATATACTTGTATTGATGTTATGGATAGATTGATCGACTCTAGATAACGTATACATATTTAAGTTGGGCTGGAGTCACTTGATGTGTAGCTGGCCATTGTCATATATCCTAGTCCTACATATTTTGGGACTGGGGTATGATAGGAAATGAAGTGGAGAAAAAGAGAGTGTAAAAAGAGTAATGGAAACATGAAAGAGTTTTGTCATGCCCCAGTCCTAAAATACGTAGGACTAGGATACGCAACTATGTCAGCAGTATGTATACATATACTACTCTAATGTATGGAACCTAAGAATACATACTTAATTTGTATATGAACTAATGCAAGTCAAGGTATAAACGAATTCTCCACTGGCAATCTATATCTCATTTACGACAAATAAATATCAACTAAATCAAATAGATAATAATGAATGTAAATACGGAAGGTTCAAGTTCATCAAGAATTTAAAAGGCGTACGGTGGAGACAAATCCACTACTAGTAGACATAAAATAAAAGACAAGAAAAATAAAACTAAGTCCATGCTAAGAAATAAACTAAGCATTTGCAAGGACATTAACGGTTGTCGTACCACTATCTAGTGTCGGTTAGTAAATCTGCGGGTACTCCTCATCTGCCAAATCTAGAGAACAAATCCAGGTCCTTAGTGGGACGTAACAAGATACAAAATAATCATGCCAATAAGTAACATTAAATAAATATGCAACTGACAGGATCAAGAAATAAAGATACAAATGGTGACACATGAACAAAAATAGTGCTACTAGGCGTGGCTAAGTAGAAAATCATAACCGCATCATGGTGCGTGCCTAGCGGTCCTATAGAGAGCATGACGGTGCATTCCTAGCAATCAATAGAGGGTCTTTATCGCCTCACGGTGCGTGCCTAGCGATCGAGAGTGGTCAATAGCCAACTCCTAATAACGATCATCTAAAAGCTAAGGATCAAGTCGAACTACATACAAGTAACTAATTATATGGCACAACCATTGGTGATGACATATGTGAGCATACACAACACAACTAATGAACAAAATAGATGACAAGGAATAGACATGAAAATAAAATATGACAAGACAATAAGAAGAGACAGGTATAAACAAAAATAATAGAAAATCATGCATGTAAATAAACTGTTCAAAGTTTGGCAAGGTATCTTGCATGCGTTCCTGAAGTTGCTCTCAAGTCTTAATCCAAGGTCTAATCAATAACACATATTCAAAAACAAAATTAATATTTAATATTATATTGATGACCTTTATTTATTTGGTTCTGAAGTATTATAAGTGCATTATCTAATATGTACTTACTTTTATATATTTTTCTTCTAATCCTACCTATACATGCATAGAACCTCTCTAACACATATTTTAACATCATATAATACTAAAATAATTATGTTTAATATTCAAAAATTATTTATAATTAGATAAAAATAACGAGACCATCATCATTGCTGCAAAAAGTCCCAACGGCGATAACTAGTTATTCTTAGCAACTTTGACACATAGTTTATGCATGCAACCATCATATTGGCCTCAAAACATAATTAAATACCAAAATATAATATTTAATATTCTAGAATAATAATATATTAATTTTTGGAATTTTATTTTATATATATAATATGGCAAAAAATATTTAACTACAACTAGCCATAGTGCAACATGCTCACGTCATGGTTGAACATCAACTTGGGATAGTTTTTCTCATGGAAATATAGGATTCTCATATAAGAAAATATTTCTAATAATTATCTATCATTCAAATAAATTTACACAAGATTTTATTCATGGAAAAATAGGAAAAGAATTAAAGTTGAAAAATTTACGCGAATGCGATTACTGTTGGGACCTTCTTCGCGACTACGAGCTTTCGGAGTACCAAACGACCTCCAAAATTTTTGCCACTTAAAGGAGTTCTATGGGACCTCAAGAGCATGACGAAAAATAGATTTTTATAGTGTTTTTGCTGCTATGAATAGCCTGCTGCTACACCTAACGGACTGTTAGGGGTGTTATCGGGTACAAGGTGGCCTTGGGTTGCGTGAAGGTGTGAGAAAGGGAGAGGGAAGGAAGGAGGAAGGAGGGGAGATGTTAAAAAGGGGAGGGATTTTTTGTGGTCTTTCACAAGGTAGGAGGGGAGGATAGGTTAGGGAATAGGAGGGGGAGCATGTATATATATATATATATATATATATATATATATATATATATATATATATATATATATATATATATATATATATATATATATATATATATGGGCATTATTTCAGGTATGCAGGTGTAGTGGTGCTGCTTGGATATTCGGGACATAATGTATGAACGGTAAGTACCTTTGTGGGCAAGAGAAAGAGCAAGAGTGTGGCATTCTCCTTTATGGCATTTTATTTGGACCATATCGAGAGCTTCGCTGCGTTTACTCTGATGTGTGCTTGGCACACAATACTTGACTTTCGTTGCAACTTGATCGTTTCTTGCAACGTTTCGATGATAACTTTGATGTTTGACAACATCGCCTTGTGCGAGCGCAACTCCAGGCTCGTACGGCATCACGTCCCGATGAGAACGATTGTCCTGCGGAAGAGCTGCAACGTGGTGATTCACGTTCAGCGGGGATGATCGAGCTTGCGAGAGATTGGGGCATGACAATATATATATATTGGTGTGGGCTTTGGTATTGGTTGGTTTAGTTGGATTTGATCCAATAAGGAAGGGTGTTTAAGGGCCAATTATGGATTTTTATGGCTCTAATGGTCATTGGGTTCATTATATATTTACTTATTTTAATTTAATTAAGGTGCACACGAGATATACAAAGATATGGTTTCCTACAATAAAAAATAGGATTTTAATACTAGGACTTGAACCATGCAAAGTTTATGACGCATACGGGGACTTATATAAATGTGACATCATTAACATGGACGTAGTAGGTCCAATTAAGCTCTAGGTTATCAAGTTGGTTGAACGAAATAGGTTGTTGTTGCACATTAAAGTCATACGCAACGGCAAATGTGCTTAATTGACAATTTCTCGTATTTGTGCCGAAAAAGTTGTGCGACCAAAATAAAACATGGAAATGAGAATTTATGAGTGACAATCAATGCATGAGCCTTACTTGGCTTGTCTAAATCTAGTATGCAAAGTTGGTTGGAAGCTTATGGGCTAGTTTTGTACTCAATATCTACAGACCATGGTAAAAGATTTCTATAGTTCAATAAATTGCCAAATAATTATTTAAATTAAGAAAATTAATTAATTAATTAATAATTACCATAATAACCCTATATAAAAATTAGATTGCTTACAATTTATCCACCTTAAAAATATTTCATCCTCAAAATCTAAGGGATTGGCTAATATCGCTAATGAGGATATTTTTACTATAGTTATTGTTTAGCTATAAGGGTTTCAAAATTACCATGATATACCCTAATCAAGCAACTAGCACACCAATCATAAAATTATCAACCTACTCATTATGCCAATCATGAAAATATAAATTGTTACCGTAAGTCGCCCCTTGCAGTGTCGTCATAACCTCAATGGCCATGACGAAAGCTTCTATACGTTGTAGTGGTGCTCAAGCTGCTAGTTGAGTTGGTGGTAGTGGAATATCATCTATATGGAACCTCGATATGTGCGGATGCGGTTGATCGCTATGTTGAGTTGATGGACCTCCAAGTTATAGCGGGGTCCCATCGATGTGTCACGATCGTAGTTGTTAGGGTGTCCATGGGAGTCGCGTGTTCATTCTGTGAATCCATGTTACTACATATACAATAAATCGTTAGCATTGAACAAAAATCAAGACAAGATGCATGTTAAGAAAATCAATTTTGAAGTCAATATAGAGGTCAAAAATATGTCAAGGCATCTGGATGAGATACTAACTATAATCCTATTTGCAGGCCCACTCGGTACAATAACGTAACCGAAATGACTAACTGACCTACTTGGGCCTCCACAAAAATATGTCATGCCCCAGTCACAAAATACGTAGGACTAGGATATGCAACTATTAAAGCAGTATGTATACGTAAGCGCTACTCTAATTTATGGAATCTAAGAATACATACTTAAGTTGTATATGAACTAATAGCTCACACGTGGTATATAAATGTCACAAGTCAAGGTATAAACTAATTCTTTACTGGCAATCTATATCTCATTCATGATAAATAAATATCAACTAAATCAAATAGATAATGATGAATGTAAATACGGAAGGTTCAAGTTCATCAAGAATTTAGAAGGCGTACAGTGGAGACAAATCCACTACTAGTAGAAATAAAATAAAAGACAAGAAAAATAAAACTAAGTCCATGCTAAGAAATAAACTAAGCATTTCTAAGGCCATTAACTACTATCGTACCACTATTTGGTGTTGGTTAGTAAATCTGCAGGTACTCCTTGTCTGCCAAATCTGGAGAATAAATCCAGGCCCTTAGTGGAACGTAACAAGATACAAAATGATCATGCCAATAAGTAACAGTAAATAAATATACAACTGGCAGGATCAAGAAATAAAGATACAAATGGTGACACATGAACAGAAATAGAGCTACTAGGCGTGGCTAAATAGAAAATTGTAATTGTGTCATGTTGTATGCCTAGCAGTCCTAAAGAGAGCATCACAATGCGTGCCTAGCAATCTATAGAGGGTCTCTATCGCCTCACGGTGCGTGCCTAGCGATCAAAAGTGGTCAATAGCCAACTCCTAATAATGCTCATCTAAAATATAAGGATCAAGTCGAACCACATACAAGTAACTAATTATACGACACAATCATTGGCGATGACATATGTGAGCATACACAACACAAATAATGACCAAAAAAGGTGACAAGGAACATACGTGGAAATAAAATATGGCAGGACAATAAGAAGAGATGGGTATAAACAAAAATAATGGAAAATTATGCATGTAAATAAACTGTACAAAGTTTGGCAAGATATCTTGCCTGCGGTCCCGAAGTTGCTCTCAAGTCTTAATCCAAGGTCTAATCAATAAAACATATACAAACACAAAATTAATATTTAACATTATATGGATGACCTTTATTTATTTGGTTCTGAACTATTATAAGTGCATTATCTAATATTTACTTACTTTTATATATTTTCTTCTAATCCTACCTATACATGCATCGAACCTCTCTAACCCATATTTTAACATCATATAATACTAAAATAGTTATGTTTAATATTCTGAAATTACTTATAATTAGATAAAAATAACCAAATCATCATCATTGCATGCAAAAAATCCCAACGGCGATAACTAGTTAGTCCTAGCAACTTTGACACGTAGTTTATGCATGCAACCATCATATTGGCCTCAAAACATAATTAAATACCAAAATATAATATTTAATATTCTGGATTAATAATATATTAATTTTTGGAATTTTATTTTATATATATAATATGGCAAAAATTATTGAACTACAACTAGCCATGATGCAACGTGCTCGTGTCATGGTTGTACATCAACTTAGGATAGTTTTTCTCATGGAAATATGGGTTTCTCATGCACGAAAATATTTCTAATCATCATATATCATTCACATGGATTTACACAAGATATTATTCATGAAAAAATTAAGAAAATAATCAAAGTTCAAGGTTTTATTGGGCCTGTCTGGGCGGCCCACGGCCCAAGCTAACCGAGTTTGACTGGGTTTTGTCCGGGACCGGGTCGAACTCGAGAGAGAAAACGGACCGGCCGGCTCAGCCGGATAAATTTTTCATTGACCCAGCCCGGGCCCATGACCCGGTCTGCGATGGACCAGGCCGAACCGGCCTAGGTCCTGCCTGGTTCACGGGCGGGCCGACCCGTAATTTTTATTTTGTATATAAATTATAATATACCTAATACATATAATAATAACTATTAAACTATTAATAGAATTTTATAAGTTAACTTAATTTTTATTAAGTTATAAGTTATTTGTTAATTATAATATTTTTTCTATATATATTTTTAATTATAACTTATTTGTTAAAAAAAATGGTTACATAATATATATATATATATATATATATATATATATATATATATATATATATATATATATATATATATATATATATATATATAATTTATGTATACTTTGTTATAATTATAATGTTTTATATATTTTTCTATATATGAGTTATCAGTTATATAAATTTAAATAGAAAATTATTTTTCTATATATATAACTAATAACTCATATAGAAAAATATATAAAACATTATAATTATAACAAAGTATACATAAATTATAGGATATATATATATATATATATATATATATATATATATATTATAATTATAACAAAGTATACATAAATTATAGGAATATACATTATAATTTATAGGAATAAATTATATATATATATTCCTATAATTTATGTATGCTTTGTTATAATTATAATGTTTTATATATTTTTCTATATGAGTTATTAGTTATATAAATTTAAATAGAAAATTATTCTTTCGATAATTAAAATTTTTAAATGTAAACAACACTAACTAACAAAACACTTAACTGAAAAAAAATTATTGAAGATAAAATTTAATATATATTATTTTTGTTACATAAGTCATGCAACCTATATTTATGTTTCAGCATCTCAGCCTCTCTTTAAAATTTATTTGTAATACTGCAAATAAAGTTTGTAGAGAGAATGAAAGCTGAAACTCAAACATAAGATGCAATTAGGTTTAAAAATACCTATGACTTATGTAACAATAATAAAATATATTAAAATCGATACATTTTTTGAAGAAAATACGAGATTACTAGATATCCATACACATTTTCAGTTGCATACGTAGCTTCCTTGTACTACAGTTATGGTCCCATTTGAGTCATTTTCTATAATGCAAGCATTCAACAAGAACTCTATTCGAGTATCTTCATTCCGTATCACGCTCATTGTAAACTCCACTAAAATAATGCCAAATTTTTTATTCAAACTCTAGTTGCAGTGCAGGTTGAGGTTGCGGTGCTGGTTAAGGTTGTGGTGCAGGTTGAAATTGCAGATCTTCCAGTTGCTGTGGTGGTTGATCATTTTCCATGCTAGTATATAGCCTCTTCACACTATATTGCTTTTAAATTTTGTAAGAGAGAGGAAAGAAATTTTGGTGTAGTTAATTTTTATTTAAGTTAGACATATTTATAAGATTTTTGGGATGCAAAATGATCCCCTATATCCTCAAAATATAGTTGTTATAAGGGTATTTTGGCCATTTTTAGCAAAAATGACCAAAATACCCCTATAATGTTCAAAAACCTGCCACAAATTGGGGGTTTTTTGGTAAAAATACCCCCAAACGGCTTTTTTCTATAAAAAAAATCTATTGGCCCCGAGCTGGCCTGGACCGGACCTGACCGGGTCAGTGACCTGGCCAGTCCGGGCCGGTCTAACTGGGCTCCAACCCGCCCCCATATTTACCGGACCGGGCTTGCGGGTCGAGATCCCGGACCCAGCTTAGACCTGCTATATGTGTGGGTCGAGCCGGGTTGGTCCGTTGACCGGGTCCGGACTGGCATAGACCGGCGTTGATCGGGCCGGACCCGGGCCGATTTTCGGACCGCCCGGCCCAATATACACCATGAATCAAAGTTGGAAAACTTATGCAAATATGATTACGACGGGGACCTTCTTCGCGACTACGGGCTTTTGGAGTACCAAACGACCTCCAAACTTTGTGCCACTTGACAGGGTGCTAGGGGACCTCAAGAGGATGAAGAAAATAAGTTTTTATGGTATTTTTGATACTGCAAATAGTAGTAACTTGATGCTGTACCTGACGGCCTGCTAGGGGTGTTGTTAGATGCAAGGTTGGCCTTGGGGTCGGCCTTGGGGTGCATGAAGGTGTGTAAAAGGAAGAAGGAAGGAAGAAGGAGGGAAGATGTTAAAAAGGGAAGGGGGTTGCTGGAGGAGGGGCGGCTAAGTTAGGGAATATGAGGGGGAGCATGTATATATACATGTTGGTATGGGCTTTGGTATTGGTTTGTTTAAGTTGGGCTTGATCCAATAGGGGAGGATGTTTGAGGGCCAATTATGGATTACTAGGCCTCTAATGGTCACTGGGTTCATTATATATTTATTTAATTTAATTTAATTAAGGCGCACACGAAATATGCAAAGATGCGATTTCCTACAATAAAAAATGGGACTTTAAAACTAGGACTTGAACCATGCGAAGTTTATGAAGCATGCGGGAACTTATATAAATGTGACACCATTAATATGGACGTAGTAGGTCCAGTTAAGCTCTAGGTTATCAAGTTGGTTGTACGAAATGGGTTATTGTTGCACATTAAAGTCGTACGCAATGACAAAGGTGCTTAATTGGCAATTTCTCGTATTTGCGCCGTGAAAGTTGTGCGACCAAAACGAAACATGGGAATGAGAATTTATGAATGACAGTCAATGCATGAGCCTAATTTGGCTCGTTTAAATCTACTATGCAAAGTTGGTTAGAAGTTAAGGCCTAGTATTGTACTCAATATCTACAAACCATGGTAAAGGATTTCTATAGTTCAATAAATTACCAAATAATTACTCAAATTAAATAAAAAATAAATTTCTAATTACCATAATAACCCTATATAAAATTAGAGTGCTCACAAGTTTATAGGAGACGAGATAGTTTAAGCTAGTGTGGGGGAAATATTAGACTCTTGACAAGTCAGCAATCCAGTCCTCCACCCAATCTAAGTCTCTCCCTAGAAGCACAAGTTCCCATGGGCAAGTGAGCATTCCAATCAACAGTGCTGACTTGTCAAATAACCTGTAGATAGTATAATGTTAGTATTATATCAGCTTAGAAAATTTTATATTTTAGAGTTTTTCTAGGTATGCTAGTCTATGTACGGGGTCAAGTACGTATCTATAACAATGGCAATGGTATATCTAAGGGTCTAGTATAGTCTCCTATATAATTATCTTACCGAAAATCGAAACTCATATTAGGTTACATAAGTCAATTAATCAATTTAACACATATTGATTTCCTTATGGACGATTTGTCCGTAAGATCTCGAGACTCTTACATAATACCAATAACAAGATATAGGGGGTCCAGTATCGGATACATGTACTCGCAATACATGTAACTGTATCAGTACTAGATACAAGATAAGACAAAGATATATGATATGAGATAAAATATCCGAGAAATACAAAAAAACTGGAATGATGAGTGAGAGAGAGAGGGGGAGAGAGTGAGAGTAAATAAAAATAAGAGAGAGGGGAATAAGGGTTAAGTGATCTATATAACTTAAATCAATTAATTATGATCGTTAGATTTTAATCTAATTTTTGCAATCAATATATGACCGCCTTGTTTTCAATAGAAAGGGTAGGAATAAAATACCACTGGTATACCAACGATGTATTGGTCGTATAGTGTTGACAGAGATAAATTTAAGAAAACCATAAATTCAAGGGTGTCGTTCTACATTTGGGCCATAGTCGGAGTACATATTCGTGTCATGGGTCTCTACTAGTCTTTAGGAGTCTGCAGGTTGGCTCAGTTAATCATGAAAACCATAAAATACTTATTAATTTGTACAAAATATCCATACTAGAAGATGGGTGTTATAATTTTCAACCTTCAACCACTTCTTCTCAGGAGCAACCTTTATATAAGGCTGCTCAAGAAAAATCTTAGTCTCTAACTCGTTGACCTTAGTATTCAAAGTGGTGACCTTAGCATTCATGTGTTGACCTTAGTGTCCAAAATGGTGATCCTAGTGTTCGTTACGTAGACTCGAGTGTCAATATCACTGAACTTCATATTTATTCTAGTATTGACCTTGCCATGATTTGTGTCTACCTCTAGTCACTAAGGCACAACCGAAGTATCAAGCTTCATGATCCTAGTATCGATTTATCAATCATAACGTCTAGTGGCAAACTATAATTACCATATTAAGCGATAAACCTACTATCTTATTTATTAAATTTAATATTTATCATAACAAAGAATTTGTTTCAAAGAGTCTTAGTTATCCTTCTTTATCCCTATAATCCTACCATGACGCAAGTGCCTAAAGAGGCTAAACCCAATGCTTTGATACCACATATGATGCATGACATGACTATAAGGATGGATCGAATGATGTCAATTTCGTAAAATAATTCAAATATGCACAAAATTTTTATTGTAAATAATTAACTATAGATATACCAGCTGTGATGCCCCGATCTTCCCAGGTTCGATTGTCCTTGCTGGACGTGATATCACCATGCCAACGCTCATGCAGAAAAATTGTCCTCATCAGGACATAATACCGTACAAGCCTGGAGTTGCGCTCGCACAAGGCAAGAACGTTAAACGTTATGGTTATCATCAAAATGACCAACTTGCAGCAGAAAAAAAGTAATGTTATAAACAAGAACACGTCATAGTATACGAAGCGAAGCTCTTTATTGATTAATAAATAGATTACAAGGCTTTCAATAGCCTAAAATTAGAATGCCAGAATGGCTCACAACACTCTAACTCTCCTTTGCTTACAAAGGATCTCGTTGTTCCATACATCGTGTCCCGTATATCTAAGCTAAGGCCTCGTACCTGAGTACCTGAAAAGAGTGCCCATAAACGTGAGTCAGTACACATCATGTACTGGTGAGCAGGATAACCTAATCGCCTAAACTGATACTAAGTAATCATTTGAATGCAAGCAGTTATATGATGAACTTTCTATTTAGAACTAGATAAATTTTAGTTCATATCATGGCATGTTAAGAAAGCATGAAAGCATGTTACGCATGTAAGAATTGAATTTATAAAGCATGTAAACATATTATACTCGATTGCACAGGTAACTAAGTATGTTATACTCATTCACATAAGTAACCAAGCATTTTATCGGTTATACTCAAATCACGTAAGCAAAACAGAAACCTATCGAACCGCGTCACTATCAAAGCGTTGTTACCATCATCAATGCACACACTCTTGCCCGAGGTAAGATGAGCACTAGCCGTCTACACAAACGTACGTTATCAAACTGACTCCTATTTATATGAAGGTCATTGGTCGACCCAAAATAAACTATTTTGAGGTATTTTAACCCGATCTAGCGTTGAGTTGCAAGCCCGTCTGGTGGTCTCGAACTGCCCAGTATTATAATTGCCCAGTCAGCCCGAGGTAGCATGCCCCAACTGGGGGTTCGTAATAACCGTGCTACCAAAGCACGTTATCAATTTTTTCTCCTAGGCCGGACGATCCCGGTTCTTATCCCGTTCGAGAAAATCTAAACCCTGTACACAGGATATCCGTGACCATGCAATTCTTCGATAATGTAGGTACGATGAGGAATGCGCCTTCTTGCCCCATAATATGATACTCGCAATATACTAAGGCACCATGTCGCTTCTCGACATAGTGATCCATGGTGCAATACCCCCCTCCGATGTAGTTGTATGGTTTCGAACCGCAACTGCACACTTTGCTTGACGAAGCGATAGAACTTGATACCTTGCTACTAATGCATGCCTCATTATAGTATTTTTGATGTTCCAACCATAAAGTTCAACTCAAATTCATGACTTCTATTTATCCGAATTACGCACACTCTATGCACGCCACAGTGCAGCATTTCCAATATTCTGACTAAGTGTTTAAGATATAAACTTTATTACATTTGTTAGGCATAAAGGAGTAGATAAGAAGGGACAGAACCCACTCACCTTATCTGAATCTTTCTAGCACTATGTCTTGCCGATACGGCCGATTTTTTGAATCCATGGTCCAATGAGAAGCACGATCTACTCAATTAGTATGACCATGCGAGCAAGTTGTTCTCTCAAATCATCCAATTTGATCGGACTAAGGAAGACGATATTATCGCTCGAATCTGCTATTTCTTTAATGTTCTGAATGAACACACTAATTCCATTCACGACACCCATGCCTCAGCCTGTTGCGAGGTGTTACTCTGATTGCATTGAACTTTGCACACCATCTACACACGAAAATCAACACGATTAATACTTCCTCCATTTTAAAAATCTCAGCGTAATGCATCATGCGGGTGCGGGACATTATATAATATACCACTTAAAATAAGGTTCATCCTTGAACCAAACCAGTACCCATTCCTTCTTGTAATTCTCTCATCCATATCACAAGCATTGCTTCGTGTAGCTGACACTTCACTTGCCCAGACTCATCTTCTTCGCTTCACGCTCAACGCTCACACAAATTCCATATTCCTACATTCTCCTTGCAACTCAATTCGAATTCCAATATATCGCTTAGTTTGGATCATACACATATTTAAGGCATCCCCGAAATACATGCATTTTAGTCGAGCTTAGCGATAACGAATTCGGACAAGTTATAAGGGTATCTTCACGTCCAAAACACCAATCGCTTCACTCACTCGACAGAATTGATTCTAGCGCCCGTCCTACAAATCTTTTGCCTCTGCACTACTTCTAAATACATGATCCTCCACTTACCTCTGCCACACGCCTACAATAAACCCTTGTATGTCCGAACGCAACAAGTATTCTGTAAGACCCGACCATCCAACTATTTCTGAATTCTCGTTTGCATCGTCTGAGCTTAACCAACCAAACTCTAACTTGACTTCAATCACACTATGTCTCATATGCACCATATCCATATCATCTTCATTCTCTAAACGATCATCACATCTGATATTACCCCAGCTAAGTGACTTACCCAAATATCATACTATACTCTAGATCAGTTCGGCCCAACACCCCATGCTATAAACTCAAATTCTTTCTGGTTGAGCACCTATATTGAGATTCATGTGATCTACGAAGATTTTACCTCTATGTCAAAGGGATAGTGTCGCCAAAATTTTGACGCAGACACAATCGCCACAATTCCTATGTCATGAAGGATAGCTTCTTCATGTTAATTCAACTTTCTTGAAGCATAAGATGTCACCTCCGCCCTCTGTATGATCACATCCCACAAACCAAGTCCTATTTCATCTTGTAGATCTGAAATACATTTGTCCCTTCCAGAAGTGCAAGAATTTGAGCTTATTTGAGTCGCGGCCTTACTCCTTGAAGCTAGTTTTATAATCATCAATTCATATGAATGTGATTCTTTTCTGGGTGAGACGAGTCAGAAGCGGTGCTATCTTCATAAATCTGTGACTCTAAATCTTATTAGTTGACGCAAGATTTTCCCATACCACCACTTTGATCTTCTGACTGTATCTTTAGCTGAAGGCTGCCCAGTCGAACTCTGAAACTAAACACTCAATCACCTAGACTTATCTTCAACATGCACCACTCAACATCCATCCTCGATGCATTCCCAAATGCACCATCACAAGGGTCATTCTATGGATCTCCAATATTTACTTTAATTCGGTTAAGTCTCTAAGGTCAGCTTCCTTGAAGCTATGCTCGATAATTGTAGATCATCATGTGGGACAGTTTCTAAGAAATATGCTATATCGCTACCCGAAGCTAAATTATCTTATAAATTGAACCATAACCCAAACAATCCAATCCGAACACACTTCTGAATCTTAATGCATGCACTACATGTTGAAACACCTAGCCACCTAGAGTCCAAGGCTATCTATACAAAACACTAATCGAGGAACTACGCTCGCTGAACACTATTTTCAATAACTCTATTTTTCTGCCCTGACTCTATTATGAAATTCCTGATCATCATGCTCGACTCCGCGTACCGCTGCTTACAAGATTCTAGCTATTGTAGGTTTGTTTTGTTAACTTCGCATCGATTCCCTTGTCTTCTAGTTCATCTGCATGATCCGTCGACCTGTTCACCAAATATAACTTAACTTTCCCTCTCTTGTCGACCTTCATCTATCTTGTTCCTTCTATGCTCATCCTGATATGCAATGTCTCCTTCGATATCGCGAGGGTTAACTTCGAATTCTACCTCAGCAATAACTTGACTCATGTCGCACCTATCCAAGTTTTCTGAAGAGCCCGTTCATCTTCGTTGTGCCATTTCATAATATATGCATCCCTTACACTCTGATCGCTTAACTTATTATTAGTTTTTTCAATGTCAAAATTCTTAAGTGATTCATGATCATCTCCCAAGTGTTGACAACTCAATCATACTCGTCTTTGCACTCAATTGAGCTTCTCTGCTTGACCTGATAGTTTTCTTACTAAACAGAAATCCATAATCCGTGCTCGTTGCTTCTTGATACACAAATACTTCTTTCGTATACAGGACCACCCATGCGACTATCTCTTCCTTGCGCATCAACTCTCCATATCTATGCAAATTCTATTGGACATCCCGTTCGTGCGTGAAGCACTCTGATCTTCGAACTTCCTACTTTACCTATCCAATCTTCCTTTAATACTTGCTCTGTATCACATGCACTCCTTTCTTTCAATTCGGTTATCGTGCTTGTTTCGCGTCACTCTTCCAAATCCAAACATTCCTTCAAATGATTTTGCCATCGCCTCAACACAAAACTCTATCTCCCTACCTTTTTTTTCAATCGTTGACTTATTGTATCATTCTGTTCGTAATTCTAGGCCTATCGTTCCATTATTTGTTTTATTTTTTATCCAATATTACTTCCATATGTTCGATTACGATCGTTAAAATCTTACACATCGAAGAATCCCTGAGTCAAACTCTGTTATACCAATTTTTTATTAAAATCTTGTACTACCCTAGAAAGTTGCGAGCAAACCTATCACTTATTTGTTCCAAATATTTCCAATATGTGCACCACTCCTTGGTGTGGCATATACCACTCTAAAATCAAGTCACTCTCGGTAGTATGTTTACTCTGCATCAACCCACGTCTACTCCGAAGTGACTATTCCATGGTGATCCTGCTAATCACAACTTAATATTTGCTTTCTCCAAATTCCAAAACATAACTCAGCCGATAAGCACAAAACAACTTATATTTCTGTTACCCGCGTCCATTACGGCAATTCCATTGCTATCCATCAAAAATGTTTCGACGCATGCATCACTATGAGTCAATTCCATTGCTATCCATATACCACTCAAAATTAAGTCACATCTCGCATCACACTGCCTCTGCATTTATCCAACATATGTTCGAGCTATCCATTCTGAAGTGATTATGCCGACACAAACTTAATTGTTTACTCAAAGTCTAACATAAACTTGACCAATACACAAACCATCTTACTATTTATGTTGATCTTGTACGTTGTAACTCGCGCAACATTCCATTCACTATACTAAATCTGTCATTTTGGAACGATAAAATTCCGTTCCAAATAATTTTAGGAATGCTATTTTTTGTGCCTAATTTTGGGCTGCCAAATTTCTTGGAACGAAAATAAAGCGTTCAAAAAAATATTTATTGGAACGCTTTAAATGTGTTCCAGTTTTGGAACACCAATAAAACATCTCTAAAAATGTTTCAGATTATTTTTTGCAACACTTGCAGGAATGAATAAAAAAGTGTTCCAATTTTGGAACACTATCAAAGTGTTCCTAACAAAGCAAAATTTAGCCAAAAATTCGTGACTAAAAAGTTCTCTTGGCTCTTTTTTTTTTGTTATTAGCCAGCCAAAATATCAATACTGTAGTGAGAAATATATTAAGGTTGTTGAAATATGATAAAACCTGCAGCCAAAATGATACATTATCACCATCATCGAACACATAATACGGACTGCAACTGCAACACAAAAATTACAGCGCATAAATATTTGATTCACATGCAGAATAATTGTCTTTCTTTATACGTAGTGTCATGATACAAAGTATGTTAGGGAAGTTCAAACAAGAATCCAACATGTGTCAATTTAGTAAAACTCAAATGATAGTTGTTGCACATTTACAAAGTATGTTATGGAAGTTCAAACAAGAATCCAGCATGTCCCAAAACATATATGATTTAGTAAAACTCAAATCCTAGTTGTTTCATATCTCAAGTAAAAAAATAGAAAAATTTAAGATGTGGAAGTTTAATCCTTCTTCATTCGCCTAAGACGTTTACTAGACCAATGCCTGACACGCCACTTCAATGTGAAACTAATAACCACACTGACAGCAAAGCTGATTGTGAAAAGCTGATTCAGTATCTGCGTCCAACATTTGATTGCAATAATTGGTGGTTTTGAACTGGAGAAAAAATTGTGTTTGGAGGTCAGGTGTAGGATTGATTTAAGCATCAAGCAAACTATATATGAATATAAATATTCTGAGAAGATGTAAAAAATTGTGTATGTACACCAATGTGAGTGTGTGTGCTTAAATGTGTATATCGGTGTAAAGAGTTCAGATAACAGTGTTAGGTATAGAAAAGTGAAGTATTAGTTTAGAAATATATGCGTATGTTCCATTGATAAATTTCTAGAATGGTGCACCAAGTAACTATAAGTAAACAAATGGCACTTAGCTGAGTAAAATGGTAAAAGATTATTCAGGGAACCAACCCTAATAATATGGGATGATAGTTGAAGGTTTATTGTTCTAATGTAAATTTATTTATTTATTCTGCTCGATGGCCTACATCACAAAAGATAGCACTTAGTTCTGCCCATATGAATCTAGAACATATGAGATCTACAAATAGAAAATAGAGTAAAAATTGAAGCAACATACAATTTACTATAGCACTACAACAATTAAAAAACAGCTCACAAAAACTTTAATAGATATCCATAAAATAATTTGTGGTAGGCAAAATAAAAAGATAAATACTTGAAATAAAATAGAACTTGACATTCAAATGATGTACAAAAACAAAGCCAATCCAATTCATTCGATGATTTGTTTTTAATGTTAGAAGTTGTTGCCTTGTTTTTACAAATTCTGTTAAGTCCCATATTTGCGCATGTATAAGATACTTCAATATTACCCAAAAAAAAAAAATAATAGCTGTATATAGTTGCAATCCTTCACATTTTATGACAGAAGATGTCCAAAAGTTTGATCAAGCATGATCTAAGTCATAAGTTAAAACTGCTCATGATTATGCTTGCTTATAATTACCACCATTCAAGTATGCCAACTACAAGTATCCTATGATATTAAGAACTTATCCCTATTATAATTTGTCGTGTCCATCAATGTGTGACACTTCTGTAGATGAAAAAGAGCTTGTCCACTTCCATGAATCCAATATTCATAAAATATAGAGTATCCCTTCTCTATTTTTAGTAGATAATATAAGAGTGCAATGCAATTACATGACTTGTACCAATTAAGTTCTTAAATATCCAAAAGCAAAGTAAATCACATATAGACATCAGTTTATTCTAAAACGCTAAGTGAGTTAGAAACTTATGAGTTAATTTATTACCAACATGGCCTTCCACTAATATTTAAAACCTTCATGTAGCGAGATTTTGTGCACTCTGTATAATTCAACGAAAAACAAGGATAAATGATTTAGAAGGAAACAATAAGTGAGAAGAACAACCTTCATTATTGATTTCATTATTTTTTTATTGTTAAGGTAAACCATAAAATCCAATAAGTTCCACAGGGATCACTATTGGGAATATATTTTGACCATTTAGTTGAATTTTACTTATTTAACATAGAGCAATTATATTGTGTCATCAATATTATCAAAGACAAAAATTGTTTAAAAATACTAACTTTGTTTCCTTTTACTCTCTGTGCACCCTTTGAAGCTTTATTGTCTGAGGGAATGAACTGATAGTGGTGGTAGAAAAACTGGGAGGTTGATATTCTTCTTTTGTGCATCTAATCTAGCACTCACACTTGTTTCACGACGATAGTTAGAGCCCTTCAAAGCAACAGCCAAGGTATGATACATGGTAATTCATTTAGTAAGTAACATACTTTGTCAAGGATTTAATTAAGCTGTATGACTAGCACCTACATTTTTTTTTAAACTTATGCATTATTCACCCTAGGAGAAGTCCTCCTTGAAGCCTAGGCAGCACCATTGGCAGAGAAGAAATCATGTAGATACTTGCCAAAAGGGAAGCATGTACTTGTGATCATGTCAAGGATCCTGGTTCCATGCACACGATCGAACAAAAAACTGAGATCCCATTCAAGGAAGTAATGGTCAATGAAATGGTCCATTAAAACTTTTAGATAACATTTGATTATAGATCACATTAAAATTCATAAAACATGAATGTTAAGCCACTAACTTATATGCCTCAGCAAAAATATCAGCAAAGTAGGTCTCGATAAGAACATTCAAAACAGAGAATGATGATTCTAATTCTGATTAGGCTTTAGTAAATGCTTTAAATTAGTGAGCAACAACCCACAAGATGTAATATAAATGTGGGCTCGTCAAGCTGGATCCATAAAGTACCAGCTGCTTTTAGTTCAGTAATAAGTTTCCAGTGCATAATCATGATTACTAGTATTGAAAGGTAGGACCACACAAAAACAGGAGCATCCTACTACTATATATGTGTGATGAATCCTTGTGAATAGGAAGAACACTTTCAAGAAGAGAAAGAAGAGAAGGATTTCTTAACTCCTTTTGCAGGTTTTGGGAGCGACAAATAAATAACATGTCCGATAAGTACGTGAATTGTATCAAACCCAAACTGCATCAGAAGAGTTAAATAATGAAGATAAGATATTTAATAAACTATTATAGAATGTTATTCTAGACACAAAGAAATAGGGCCCAACTTTGACACAATAAAATGGTTGTATAGACAATATAATAAAAATATTATACACCATTACTAGCTACATAAGTGTGTATCAATGATAATATTGAGCAACAAATTAAACACATGTTAAAATTATGTATCAAAAGGCTCAAGATGGATGTACTTGATCCTAGAATAGTTAGTGTCAAACCACTTGGTCATCTCTATAGCAGGTACAGAGGCATTAACATTAGCCATTGAGAAGTAGGTGTCAAAATAAATCTCTCCACTAGCAAATCATATTGGTCGGAAACAACACCAAGCACGGTTTTAGTATCTAGAATTTGATCATAGTAGAAATATGTATTAATATGGATGTACTTGATGCCAGCATAAGCCATTGGCTTCCAAATTGATCGAAGACCTGAGATCTGTAACAACCTTCTGCAAATCCTCAATAGTACTTTTGCCATCCCAACAAGATTCAAGAGCAAACTGTAAAAATTAAAAATGCAAATATGCCATCAAATGAAAATTTCCATAGTATAAAAATAAAATGCCAAGGTCAAAATTATAGAATGATTCTGAAATGATCAAATTGGTCAAATCACATTAGATAGTAGCAATTATATATAATTAGTATGTGAAACTATGAAGAAGTGATAGGAGATAATATTTTCGGTATTTCATTCATCATGATATTACATATATATACATCCACATATCAACTAGGGGCCTAAGTCACATGGCCAATCACCATAAGTACAATTTAATACAATTTAATCCCAATACCCCAATCACCATATATAACCAGTCAACCACCATATATAGCTAATCACCACAAATGCTATTTAATGATGTAATTTAATCCCAATACCATCCCCCCTCAAGTTGGAGCATGCAAGTCACAAATGCCCAACTTGCACAAAAGAAGCGTTTGTATCTAAATTCTCCATAACATGATTCGAAGTGCCTGTATCAATAATCCAAGGTGAAAAGGACTTACCCACCATACGATCCTCCAGAGATTTGGCCGAAGAATTACCAAGCATCGAAATAAGTTGTTGTTATTGGTCCGGAGTCAATTCCGGCACACCATCGCCGCCTGCACCATCATTTGCCATCTACGGCTATGCAGCAACAAAGCCACGTCCTGCCACCGCCGCACGCACTTTCGTACCCAGTCCAAGTCCACCACCAACCGCATGTCCGCTAAATTGGACATTGAACGAATTCTACAGCGGTTTAGCCTCCTCAAAGTATAGTATTGTCTTCTTCATTGAAGCGTCGATACTATGCAAAATCCACTGCACAAGCATCGATTAGATGCAATACCAATCCTCCAATTGATCCATCTCCGAAGGTTTTTTGATAGACCCATCAACAAACCCAAATTTTCGTTGAACCTGTAGAGAAAGCCAAATAAATCTTGACCATTCATCATAATTCTCTCCATGAAATACCACTTTCGTAATTGTATTACCCGAATTGTCATTAGAACCAAGGTAATATGGTGATGTGGGATCGATCTGCGATGCCACCGACCTAGAAATCCCGCCGCCGTCGCTCGTCATATCGTTGTCGTCGCTCGATATACCGCCACCGCTGCCGCTCGAAGAAAACGTGTCCTAGTTGTTAGGCTCTGATACCATGTGAAGAAGTGATAGGAGATAATATTCTCGGTATTTAATTCATCATGATATTACATATATATACATCCACATATCAACTTGGGGCCTAAGTCACCTAGCCAATCACCATAAATATAATTTAATACAACTTAATCCCAATACCCCAATCACCATATATAGCCAACCAATCACCATATAAAGCTAATCACCATAAATACAATTTAATGATACAATTTAATCCCAATAGAAACTGTAAAACCACAAGGACAATATAAAAAATAGAGATAAAGGAATATTTTAATTTTCGTATAAAATATCAAAAAAAAAAAATAACCAGTAGCTCATCGAATTTCCATATACAGCCAGAAATTACAATGTCCTACAAGAGAAAAAATCTTTCAACTTAACACACAATAAGGTAGGAACTAAAAGAATTCCAATCCTCCAAAAAGAAAGTATAACCAACAATTTGGTCATTTAGAAAATATTCACGAAGTATTTAAAAGCTAATCCTTGTAGGTGGGTATATTTATCTATCCACCAATTATATGTCTATATTTTATGATACGACGCTATCTACTCACATCTACCTTGAATAAAAAATTGACGCAATATAGAGGACTGACGTCATCTAGCTGATCATAGAACACTGTTAATTCTTTTATAGAGTTTGTTGTGCTCCTAGTGAAACCCATTATGATGGGAGAAACTTTGGATGATTATGATAATGTTTTGCTTACCAGTTTACCACCAGGCTTATGTTTATTTAAATATTTCATAATTTGGTGTAGGTCCCTATGACTTATCACATCCGAATCATCTAACAAATAGAACTGAAATAATAACCATAACTTTGTAAATAATACCAAAGAAAAACATAATAATATATTTACGTAACTAGAAAAACAAACAAGATATCATAATAAAGTATAAAGATATTGACTTCCTAAAACTTCAAATATTCTTACTAAGAGAGTACTATCGTAAAACATAAATGGTTGCTCAAATATTTATTGGATAACATTACCATCTAACAAAAATACATGCAAACAAGCCCTCTGTGCCTGGAAAAATGGAAGCCTCGACAACATCTTTAAGAAACTGAAGAGCAGATGTTAGTCCTACTCACTGATAAACAAACTAAATATTAGTAGAAGCAAACAAATATTGATACATGGAAATTCATAAAATAAATCCATTCTAAACTTTTTAGTGGGGAAGGACATTATAATATAATCACATTCGACGGGCTAAAGACATGAGACAGCAAGCCTACCAAGAAGCTACGTGTGCCTATCATCCTAGCATATCAAAATTCTAACTAATTAGTAATGCTATGAGACAAACTCAATTTGGGTCCACATCAATAGAACAATGTAGCTACCAAATACATATGGTGTTTACATCTTTGAAGTTATTCAAACTTTGAGAGAGAATAGAAAACATATCTCAATGGCAACAACTCTGAACCCATTTGAAATTATTCAGAACTGCCACAAATTGAATCCTTTACTGGACTTAATATTTGCCAAATACATTAATATATATGCAAAAATATTCGAACTTTTAGTCTGGAATCATCTGAAATTACTCTTGCCACATATCGCAAAAAAAATATCCAACTTTGAAAACAAAAACACGTCCCAATTGGAACCCAATGCACAAATTCTGAACCTAATGGCGAATTATTTTTTTTTTATCTCAAAAAATAATTAATTGGCTAAACCCCATAATTTTTTTTGCAAAGATTCCAACTTTCACCTATTCCGAGCCAAATCAACGCCAAATTCAATCGAATAACGGATTAGAAGTACCTGTAAAAATTTAGTAATCCTTCAAAATTGCTTCTTTCTTCTTCGGGGAGGATCCCTTGGATTTTATGAACCACAAGATGGATATCAAGAAAGGAAAAAACAATTATGCACCGTAAGATGGATATATAGTTTCAAGTATTCTAGGTAAATGTGTAATGAAAAGCAAGATAGATATCAAGCAAAATTTTATCAATTGGGAATAAATTAGGGTTTTCATGAAAGCCAAAATTAAAAATAAAAGAAAATTGGGTTTTGGAGTAGGAGTTCACCGTAGAGACTTACTGTGAGAAGGATGCTTGCAATCGCCTGAGTCGGAGGGGCGGCATCGGGACTGAAGGACGGATTGTTGATATCGAAGTGGAGATTGAAGAAAGCCTCGGCGAATTTGAGGTATATGTAGACCTGGAGTGAAGATGGGAAAATAGTTCGCACCAAAATTATCCCCTTTCGACATGGAGTTGGTAGATAAAGTCATAAGAAATGAGGAAGGATAAGGGAGAGGGAGAGGGAGAGGGAGAGAGAGAAGATTTTGGGAATGGTATAAGATGTTTCCTCACCGATTACTTCATACGAACAAATATGCACTCAATTTGAAACAAAATTTGAACGATATAAAAACGTATCTAAATAAATAATTTTTTAAAATAAATAAAATAAATTATATTCGGAACGCATTTTTTATCCGGAATATTTTTGTTCCGTTCCAAAATCTAGGAACAATAAATAGGTGTTCCAGATTAAAAATTGCATAGTGTTCCTAATTTATCATTTTGGTGTAGTGATTATCGATACTCCCCACTATTTTTCAAACCGTTCAATACATTCTTTGTAACTTGTGCAACGTTCTCTTTCTTATGTTCCTAGCCATAACTCAAATTCGTTCAACACATGTGTATCCTTCCAATGTTTCTACTCACAACATTCCAACAGACTCAATCTCATCCAACAAATCAACTTGTAGCATCCGCTACCCGAGATACCGCATAAAATAGTAATTAGCAAACCATTGTTATTTTAGGGAAATTTTATTTTGAAATACCAAGTATAGTTTTAAAAGGATAATAAATTTAACACTAAGGTTTATACAACTCACGGAGACCCAAATTAAGTCTTAGACTCATATTTAGGCTATTTTAGAATTTTTAAATTTTTTGTAGATTTTTTGTTAATTAAAACCTAAGAAAATATATTTTCCTAGAGCTTCTAGAATTTTTTTTGTACAAGCATACGAGTGTAAAATAGCCCCAAAATAATTTTTTAGGGTTTAGTATTTTATTTTATATTTTCTGGAATTTCTCTATAATTTTTTGAATATTTTTTATATTTATTCTGATTTAAATAAATAAAAAAATAAAATAAACAAGTTTCAGAAAATAAAAAGAAAAACCAAACGTGTAGTTAGCATCCAACTCGAATTGGGGGGCGGCCGTCTGTCATCCATACAGCTGAGGCTGCATTGGGGCCAACTGTCAGTTGTTGCCCCGCGTGGGTAAAACTGATCGCAGTGCGCATTCTGAGTCTGGCACGAAGCCGACTCTAATTCGGAGCCATACTTGTATCAGTCGAGCCGCTCAAACCATGGCTACTGGATTGTTGGCGGGAACTGCTCGGATGCCCAACACGTGGCAGCCCGGGCCACGGTTTCCCCTCCACACACACACACACACACACACACACACACATATATATATATGTTATTTCATTAGGTTTTTAACCTGTCGATTTTATAAAGAGGAGAGAGAGAGAGAGAGAGAGAGAGAGAGAGAGAGAGAGAGAGAGATTGCTTCTAGGGTTCCCTGATTTTCACGAAGCCATTAATCATAGCTCCGGACTCCAAACGCATCCTCGTTTCTTGTATTGGAACCATCTCGAGGTATAGTTTTTGAATACCTAATTTATTTTTATAAATTCTGAGCCTAATTTTTTGGAAAATTCGTGGAGTGACAGTTGTCCAAAATCTAACACGTTTTGGTGTTTTCGATATTCCGGGAGATTTCAAACTCAGAATTATGAACATCTTAACGTTTCGACAAGATGACATGATAAACCAAGACATATATTTTTTCCAGAATTAAATATGCTAGTTTACTATTCTTACAAATTCATGCAACATAGACGTAACTAGAAAACCACCAAAAATGATCATCTATGCGCCATATTGGCCATAACTCTTTATCGACCTGTGATTTTCTGAAACCGTCGATTCCAGCATTCATGTAGCACTGAAATTTATAGACTTTCATATGCAAATCAAGGATTTGAATCGATTGACTTTTTGGTCAACGGATCGCCTAGATTTGTGTGCCACGGATCCATAATCCGTAAAGTTGACTTTCTTTGGACCAAAATTAGAGTTTAACCTTAAAATTAGATTATAATAAGATTAAAATAGTATTTTACTTTATTTTATTCATTATTAAATATATTAGAATAGAAATATATCCAACCACTTTTGTAGCATAACTTATTTTATTTATGTAACGGGGTAGATAAAACGTCTTAAGTTATGACTTCATCCTTTTTCGGAGAAGACAAGTATCACTATAGCCTATATTGCCTTTATTCTATGCTTCATGTGTTCTATTCATTGACATTGTTGGTTTTACCTTTTCTATATCTAGTACACGAGAGTTATACTTAACGATCGATACCATATACGTTCACTTATTATTTTATCTAATGTTCACTGTTCAATGTTTAATGTTCAAGTTAAAGTTAATGTTAAAGTGATCATGCTTACTTGTGAGAGAGTTAGGCGGGAGAATTCAGTTAGTAGACATGTGGTACCCTATAGATAGTTAGCCCAGAGTTTATTCTGTCAGGGGACCATCTTATAGAGTTTATTTAGTCAATGCACCTCACGTATTTTACTGTCTTATTCTTAACCAACTACATGTTGAATATTAGTATTCTAAAATACATTGTACACGTGACTGGATTATTATTGTTACTTTTCTATTGGTTATCTTATTTTGTGTATACTTTTACACTGTTACTACGTCATTGTTTTACTCTCAGTGGTCATATTGTCTAGTGGTTAGTCTTACCTTAGTTGTACTCTTATACTGCTTCCATGCCTTAGTTGTGTTTCCAAACTGTTTCCATATTATAGTGGTACTCTTATTGTATCCTGTTATAATCATCTTTCCTTTACTATTATTCTTTCATGCTTGTATATTATATTGTGTAGTGTAGTGTTACGGGGACTTGCTCCAATCCTGACTAGATAACTATTTTTTAGCTTTAGACAATGCAACTTTTTTTGAGGTTTATGGTGCGTATCTTGGTGAAACTAACGTTACTAACGTGCCGGTTGCTTCTACAGATTCGGAGTATCATAATTCTTTCTTATGCTTTTTCGTATTATTCTTAGCTAGTAGGTTTAGTGGACTTGGTTTTTAGTTGCTTTTATTTTTTTCTAACGTATTTATCCCATAGACTCTCTTGAGATGTAGTGGATTATTATTTTAATTATTTATTAAGACTATTAGTTTAATTTCCTTGTTGTGACTTAGTTGTGGATGATATATGTGAATCGTGTACTTGTATGGACTATTGTTATCATAGACAACATACTACCACCGATACTGCAGCGTAGGTCAGGCTTGGCCACATACTCATATCCGAAAGGCAGGTGCGGGTCGTGACAAGTTTTATGGTCGTCCATGCAGGTCTGATTTTGTATAAGTTTGTGAACTCATGGTTAGTACTTCAACTTATTAGTACTAGCTATGTGCCAGCGAATAGAATTGAAGATAAGATTTAGAATAACTTTAGGATAATTATATCATCCATAAATAGGATTTCCAACCATTTAAGTCTGCTATCTTTGTCTCTCTTATATATCTTGCTTAATTTTATCCATAATTTTTTTGATATGTTTGCAAATTACCGTTCTAACCATGTTTCTTTGTTCCTTTTAGTTAGCAATGGTTGCCTAATTATTGTGCATATTTAGTTAGCTAATGTTAGACCATAGTAGTTATATCCTTATTGTTTCCAACCTTTTAAAATGACACCCAAGACCAGAGTGCATGGTTCCAGAGCGAATGATGCTCTTTCTATACCTCATGCATCTCAAGAGGCTTTATCAGCTCCATCTGAAAGCCTTCCTCCTCCACCAAACCAAGGAGGAGTGCCCGCTAATGGGGAACAACTATATGAGCTCTTCAGAAGCATGAAGGAGGCAAAGAGAGCTCAGGTAGAGGCCCAAAGGCAGTAGACAGAAATATTGAGGACGGACATAGAGAATGCCTAACAGGTTGCCTTAACAGCCATGGAGAGGGTTGCGCAGCAACCGTAATAACAACCCGCTTAGCCGAGGGTGGGTAACATCCAGGACTTTAAGATGATGGAGCCACGGATGTTCAAGGGGACCGAGGGAATCCTCTAGGAGGATGAGTGGCTCGAGGATATCGAGCGGGTCATGAGATTTTTCTGGCTTTCGAAGGACCTGAAGATTGAGGCGGTGGGCTTGCAGCTTCACGACATTTCCCATACTTGGTTCAGAAATAAGTCCAGACTTGCGAATCTTGATCTGTCCTGGAACTATTTTAATGACCTCTTCAAGAGAAAATTCTTTCCTGCGGTGGCCAAAGGAGTTCTGGAGAAGCAATTCCAGAACTTGGAACAAAACAGGATTGTGGATGAGTATGCTGCAGAGTTTGGCAGGCTGAGCTGATTCGTAGAGTATATGATAAGAGACCCACAGAATAGGGCTCGATGGTTCAGAGAGGGCTTGATCCATGAGGTCAAGGTCCATATTTCTTTGGCTCATACGACTTTTGCTGAGATATTGACAAAGGCTTAGAGGGTCGAGGTAGATCTAGGCCTTGTACTTAAGAAGAATCGGGATGCTTTCGGTGGTGGTAGCAGTACGGTACCATCAAAGCACCCTAATATCCAATAGAAGACCCTTCAACCCCAACAACAATAACTACCAAGGCAGAACTTGGCAAAACCCAATTATCATTTTTGTCAAAAGAACGAACATAAATGGGACCATTATAGGAAAATACTAGGAATTTACCTATATTGTGGATCACCTGACCATCAGATAAGGGATTGTCTAACAACACCTCCTCCACCAACCAATAGGCCAACAGTTCGGAAGAGCACAATGCCAATGTCAAGAACCAACAGTTCGGAAGAGCACAATGCCAATGTCAAGAACAAGCATTTGTGGCTGTGACTCAACCCCAAGACGAATGTAACCCGCATAGATTTTCTTAAAGCCTTTTATAGTTATAGATATTAATTAAGGTACATGCATAATATACCCTAGTTGTCTATTGAGTTTTAGCTTCCTATTGATTCCCTTTTCAAATAATGATTTCTCCGTGAATTGTCCAAAGCGTTTATGTTAGATTACTATAGGGATTGCTTGCATATATTACTATATACATAAAAACTTGTGTTGTTTGATTTTTGAGGACAAAAATATTTTAAGGGGGTAGGTTGTAGCATCCGCTACCCGAGGTACTGTATATAAATAGTAACTAGAATACCCTTAAAATTTTAGGAAAATTTTGTTTTAAAATACTAAGTATAGTTGAAAGGATAGTAAATGTAACACTAATGTTTATATAACTCATGGAGACTTAAATTAAGGCTTAGAATCATATTAAGGCTATTTTAGAATTTCTAGAATTTTATAGAATTTTGGTTAATTAAAACCAAAGAAAATAATTTTTTTAGAGCTTCTAGAATTTTTTGTACAAGCATACGAGTGTAAAATAACTCCAAAGTATTTTTCTAGGGTTTAGTATTTCATTTTATATTTTTTGAAATTTCCCAAGATTTTTTGAATAATTTTGATATTTATTTTGATTTAAATAAGTAAAAAAAATAAACTAGTTTCAGAAAATAAAAACTAAAAAGAAAAACCAAACGTGCGGTCAACATTCTACTCGAATCAGGGGGGCCTGCCTGTCATCTACACAACTGCAGCTGAATTGGGGCTAACTGTTAGTTTCTGCCCCGCGTGGGTGAAACTGATAATGGTGCGCGTTCCGAGTCCAACTCAGAGCCGACTCTAATTCAGAGCAGGATTCATATTAGCCGAGCCGCTCAAACCAATGCCGCTGGATTGTTTGTAAACCCCCTAATTTTTCAGGAATTTTAATAATCAATTTTACTAGAATTTTTTGGGATTTTTAACTAAATAAAACCAAGGTATTTTAAAATTAAACAATTTTAAATGATGTTAATCAATATTATAATATTATGAGAATAATATTTTTAGGTGTAAAATAAAATATTAGATATAGGGTAATTTTTCTGGAATTAATTGGACCCTGAAAACATTTAAAAAAAAAACTAAAAAACTAAGTTTTATTAAACCAAAATAAACCCTAAAATAAATCCGGTTTATTGGTGAACCAAACTGAACCGAACCATGCTGAACCAGAGCCTAAACCGAACCCAATTCCTAGCAGGTCAGGTCAGATCCGAAACTGAACCCGACCCGAAACCCGGACCCGTTAACCCGCTAAAATATTTCCTTATAACCGACGATTCCGTCGATTCCCCTCTGCCGTTCACCCGCCGCCGGCCACCGCTTTGCGTCCCAGCGCCGCTCGGCCTCCCCGCTCCCCGCAACCGCCGCCTCTGTCTCTTCCCCTTCCCGTACCGGCCGTCCGCCGACCTCCTCCCTCCCACCCTATAACCCCCTTCTCCGGCCCTGTCACCACCACATTTCCCTCCGCGAGCAGCCCGAGCCGCCACTAGCCCCGATGATCCCCTGCCTCCGCCTCACCGGCCAACCCCTCTCCACCTCGACCACCGCCACCTTCAGCCCTAGACGCCCTCGCCAGAGGTCTCCCCTCCGCCTCGATCTCGCCGACAACAACAGCAGCTCCGCCTGAGTCCGCTACTAGCGCAGTCCGGCCGCCTCCGCCAAAGTTGCCTCCGCCGAGCATCCTCCTCCTCCGGCGAAGCCCCGGCACCCTCAGCCGTAGCCCAGTAGCCGTGCCCTAGCCGTCGCGTTGTGTCGTGTCGCCTCGCGGACACGAGGAATCCCAGTTCTGTGGAGCCCTGTTCAAGTAGCATTTTCTCTCTCCTTGCTGCCCCATTTTTTGTTCTGTCTATTGTGACGCATAGACTACGTAACCCTCTCGATGCCCATGTAACCCGTTCGGTGTGTCGCGTCCAGTGGCGATCGCGAACTGTGATCCAAAATCAAGAAAATATTTGCCCTATTTTTCTCTGGAACTGAGGGCACCCCGCCAAACGGGACGACTTGGTTACGTGCGGACTTCACCGAAAGGTCAGCATTGTTAATATGAACGTATAAAATTTTGCAGAAGTTGATTTGGATGTGCGTGCATACCGAAATCAACGCGTATCCGTCGACAACATCCCGTATCGGCCCTGTTCCAGAACTCGTTGTAACTTTGTGTACACACGTCGGATCGAAACGAAACTTGCGCCATCGGGTACAATAAAAGTTTAGGTTATTTTATTCAGTATTAAATATATTAGAATAGAAATATATCCAACCACTTTTGTAGCATAAATTATTTTATTTATGTGATGGGGTAGATCAGACGTCTTAAGTTGTCACTTCATCCTTTTCCGGAGAAGACAAGTATCACTATAGCCTATATTGCCTTTATTCTATGTTGCATGCGTTCTATTTTTTGACATTGTTGGTTTTACCTTTTCTATTTCTAGTACAGAGAGTTATACTTAATGATCGATACCATATATGTTCACTTATTATTTTATCTAATATTCATTGTTCAATGTTTAATGTTCAAGTTAAAGTCAATGTTAAAGTGATCATGCTTACTTGTGAGAGAGTCGGGCGGAAGAATACAGCTAGTAGACATGTGGTACCCTATAGATAGTTAGCCCAAAGTTTATTCAGTTAGGGGACCGTCTTAAAGAGTTTATTCAGTCAATGCACCTCACGTATTTAACTGTCTTATTCTTACCCAACCACATGTTGAACATTAGTATTCTAAAACACATTGTACACGTAACTAGATTATTATTGTTACTTGTCTAGTGGTCATCTTATTTTGCACATACTTTTACACTGTTACTACATTATTATTGTACCCTCAGTGGTCATATTGTCTATTGGTTAGCCTTACCTTAGTTGTACTCTTATACTGCTTTCATGTCTTAGTTGTCACGCCCCAGTCCCAAAATACGTAGGACTAGAAATACGTAACATGCCAGCTATGCATTCGACCAGACTCTGGTCTGATTTGAATACATATAAGCTATACTAGAAGGGTCATTATCTATAACTATCTATGCCTCAATCCATAATGAACGAAATATACAAGAATGAGCTACATGTGCTAAAGCCGGCCGCCAATAACCCATAAGCTTGAATAGACTCAAGAAAGAAATATGAGTCTATAAAACTATGCTATATCAGTAAATAAATAAACAATATGAATAATAACCATGACTCTGGAAGAAATGATATAAGTACCTGGCATCAATTTTTGCATGACAAAGCAACACACATCAGCAACTCCAGGTAGGCTCCACAATGGTCTATGCTACAAAACTAGCAAGGGACTAGGTCCTCAGAAGGACGTAATAAGGTACAAGAAACAGCATACCAAAATAAATGTAGTATATGAAATGTATCAATAGGGCAAACTATGTAACTATCTAAGTGATATGCAAAATGAGAGCAACATTAGACTCAGGCTGAGACCACTACAAGCTCTGTGTCGGGGAGCCGGTAACAGTAATACTATGTAGTTTACTATGTAGTGGGCCTTGCACTATAATGGCTAAGGCACTGCAATAAATATATAATCAGCCTGTAGTCTGTGTGTCTCTCCCTACCCAATGTAATCACACGTCTCATGTCCACGATGTCTCATGTCCATGTCACGCAAGATCATAACCTCTAACTGATGCAATGATATCTAAGTATATGTAATATCTATTTCAAAAATCCTGTAACCTATACAGAATCACCATGAATATCTCAGGAAGATTCTGTCTCATGAACAGTATCAAATGTCCTATGGTATGACGTACTTGATAATGCAAGCATGAAGATATTTAGGGTCGCGATATCAACCTCTAGTGATGTTACACAACTCCACGTACGGTGTTGACACTGGAATCTTATTTGGATGTTAAGTAATATCACACGGTCCTAGATTGAACAGATACATTATATAATTAAACCAAGAGAATAATACAAAATAGGTACTGCAAGATTGACAAGGTACACTTGCCTGGGGTTTGAATACCAACAGTCGCTCCGATATCAGCGGGATCTTCAGGTACTCCTCCGGTTGCGGAAATAATTATTACCATCAGGTTTAGAAGATATCAAATAGCTAGAATTGTCTGTCCATAAGTCCAATTTGGACACAGGGGCAAAAGTGACAATTTTTGGTCAAAACGGGGTCCACATGTGGCCCGTTTTGCACCCAAAAATGTGCCAGAGATAATGTTCTCCAAATTCATCAAACTTAGTGTCTACAAGTCCAGAACAATGATACGAACCCAACGAAATATCCAGAACTGGATTCCGATGAGCCGATCACAAAATCGCCCGTCAAGTGGAGCCGTGGGGCCCACGATACGGGATTTTGTCAACGTTCTCAGAATCGAACCAAACTTGGGTCACAGGACCAGCGTATTGCTACGAGTCTGATGGCACAAGTTGTTTTTCAATACGATGAGCGTACACGAAGTTACAACGAGTTTCAGAACATGGACGATACGGGGCGTTGTCGACGGATACGCGTTGATTTCGGTGTGCACGCACATCCAAATCAACTTTCGCAAAATCCCATACATCCATATTGATGGCGTGCACCTTTCGGTAAAGTCCGCACACAGCCAAGTCACCTTATTTAGCAGGACGCACCCAGTTCTGAAAAAATAGGGTATTTAAATAACCAAGTTTTTGGCCATTTTTACCCTCGAATATATAACAAACTATAGCTCAATAAATTATACTAAAAATAGGGTTTAAAACTTGGTCATACAATCTAAATAATTATTCAGGTGGTTTTTATAAATACTTAACAGGTTGGTCATAAAATGGTTGCGAACTGTGGAGTTTGGGATGAATTTTAAATTTTTAGAAATAGGGGTTTATTTTCCTGATTTTGCGTCGTAGTTTGCGATCGATACAGAAAGCGATACCCCGAGCGAGTTATACGGTGTTAGAGAGAGTCACACAGGGCTCGTACACGATTTGACAGTACAGAAATCGAGGCAGCGAGGAGAGAGAAAAACTTACCTGAGTAGGGCGTCTGAAATGAATAAAAAATACGTTCGCGAGGAGGCACGACGCTCGGTCTGCGGCTACTAGGGTTCCTGCGGTGGCTGCTGGGGGTCGTCGGGATAGCTGCGGTGGCGCTGGAGTCATCGGCGGGTCAGGCTCGGCTGAGGCGGCGCTCTGAGCGTCGGCTGTGGGTCTCTGGGGAAGTCGAGGACGGTGGCGGTGGAGCGGGTGTCGGGTTCGGTGTTAGCGGTAGTGGAGAAGTGGTAGGATTTTTATAGGGTAGCCGGGGCGGCCATTGGAGGAAATAAAGAGGTGGCGGGGAGATGAGGAGACGAAACCACCACGAGGGCAGGGCAGAGCGGTAACCGCCGGCGGTGGGTCGGGTAACGGCCGAGTAGCGGCGGAGGAGAGGAATCGGGATGGGAGAATTACTGTAGCAGTAAATTAGGAAACGGGTTCGGGTTAGTGGGTTTCAGGTCAGGTATGGATCCGACCCGACCCGCTAGGGTGTTTACCCCGGTTCAGGATTTTTGCCAGTTTGGATTGGTTCGGTTCAGGGTTGAACCAGTTGGTTCAATCCGGTTCAGGTTGGTTTATTTAGTTTATTTAAAAACTTTAGTTTTAGGTCTTTAAAAATAGTTCTGGGGTCCAATAAATTCCAAAAAAAAATTATAAATCTAATTAATTATTTTACACCCAAAAATATTATTTTTATAATATTTTAATATCTAATAAAATTATAAAAATTAATTAATACCAAAAAACATTTATTTAATTAGTTTAAAAATTCTAAAAATCTCAAAAATTTATTTTTAAATTCTAAAAAAAATCTGGGGGTTTACAATCTACCCCCCCTTAAGAGGATTACATCCTCGCAATCAAAGAATAATGAAACATAACCAGTCAGAAGAGATGACACGGTTGAAGCATGACACACAAACAAAGTATCTTGATCAAGAAGAAATCGAATGGTGAGTGTTTAAGCAAAACACCTAGGGAAGGAATAAAGTATTTCCCTAGGCAATGAAAGTTAGGTAATTCAAGAGTGAAGGAAATCTGGTTAAAGAAAACTACAGCTTAAAAAAACTAGGTTATCAATTATTAACAAGTTCAAAAATACTAGGTTTAAGGCTAAGGTCATGAACTAACAAGTACGTGCTAAATCAATACTAGGAATAGACATCTATGAATAACTTAAATTATACTCGTATTTACTACTCCACGAGTCTGTGCGTCATCTACTGTCATTGTAAAAGTTTGTCCACGCCCTTGCAGTGGTGCCCTCTTCTGTTGCTGGGCCTGCTGAAAGAGTGCTGCTCTTGCTCTGCGTGGATCTTGGAATATATCAAGACGTCATCATTAGATGCAACCACGAACTTATCCAGGTACTGATAAAAACTCCGTTCATCAAACTTATGAACATAGCTGGCGTGTTGGTTAAACCAAATGGCATAACTCATAGTATCCATACTTCGTCCTGAAGGCTATTTTTGGTATACCTCTCTACGCACTCTAAGCTGGTGATAACTTGATCTAAGATCTATCTTGAGAATACACTCGCACCATTCAACAGATCAAATAGATCGTCAATGCATGGCAAGGGATATTGGTTCTTGATGGTTACAGGGTTCAGTGCCCTATAGTCAATACACAGACGTACCGTCTCATTCCTTCTTCGACACAAACAGCTGGTGTTTGTGGTATTAAACGAAAGAATGAAAGTGTATTTCAATGACAGGGTTTATACGAGACCCGTACCCTTTGGTTTACAAACAAACTTGTACAATTCGATCCTATACGAGGATGCGGGAGTATAATTTATTTAATCTGGGTATAAATTGCTATAGGTGTCTGATCTGCGGTCGATCACTTTAGCTCTTAGACTACACGATGTTGAAGAAGTGCCGTGGAAGACAGGATGCAGCTTCGGAGGTTGCGAAGGAGGGTGGATGCGCGATGCTGAAGGTCGTCGCTCCCTATTCCTTGCCTGAGCTTTGTATTCTTCTCTCTCTCTGTCTCTTCCTCTTGATCTCCGGTTCGGTGACCTTGTTCGATCCTTCTTTCAAAGTTTCGAGCTTTGATCTGATATTGGTATTCTTGGCCAAATTTTTCGACCTGGTTCGATCTTCCAAATTGTCGACCTTGTTCCCCATTGATAGGGGTCTCTATTTATAGAGTTTTGGTGACAGTGACCACTACATCGGTGTAACAACCGAGGAGTGGAAAGTACAGCACCCTTTTATACAACGGTTAAAGTAACCAATGCCTACGTATAGATGATCTTTTGAATGAGCGTGTAACGCGGGTCCAACTAAGGGGACACAACGCATACAATTGCTACTAAGATCACGGCGTAAAAGCCACGTAGGTAGGTATCCATTGTGTAGAAGAGGTTAGCGTAGAAGCCAAATGTTTGTCACCTTGGCGTAGAAGCCAAATAGGCATAGAAGCCGAGTAAGCGTGGAAGCCGAGTAGTCGTAGAGACTGAGGGGGCATGGAAGCCGAGCAGGCATAGAAGCCGAACAGGCATAGAAGTCGAGTAGGCGTGGAAGCCGAGCAGTCGTAGAGACTGAGGGGGCGCGGAAGCCGTAGGAGCACAGATCCTGAATGGGCGTAGAAGCCGCTGCGTACCGTGCCAGGGTGCTGATGTTGACGTCTTTAGCCGGAATTACAGCTTTTGGAGATCAAATCTTTGGCAGAGATTTGCCATCATCCTGTGCATTAAATGCGGAGACGTGCCTTGAGGGGAAACTGTCACCGCTCTGTGCGTTTTGACGGAGGAACGTGCCTTGAGGGGACACTGTCACAGCTCTGTGTGCTTTGGCGGAGAGACGTGCCTCGAGGGGACACTGTCACCGCTCTGTGTGCTTTGGCGGAGAGACGTGCCTCGAGCCCTGTACGAAGCGCAGCTTTTGACGTGGCAGGCGGTTTGTCTTCTGCGGAGCGTAAAACAGCCCATGTTTGCCTGTGTAAAACAAGACAGCGTGTTCTCTTTGCACGCGAAAGAGCGGTTTATGCCGGTGGTTTTTTAGTAAGCGCCGGTTTGGTGATATTTTAACCAAATCCTCTGCATTAAATGCTGAGATCCGTCATCATACTATGGAGCGCGTCCTGAGGGGTCTGCCCCCGTTCCCAGCCGTCGTTTGGGTAGCTGTGCAGCACTTTTTGTCAGGAGTCAGAGGTCAGGTTTACTGCATGACTGGACAGTTTCTTTCCGGGAATACGAAGCATTCCTCGTACGCTTTAACGCTGCTTTGAGAGCGGCTGGGTTTTACGCCATGGAGACGATGAAGAACCCTGTTTTACGCTGGATGGCTCTGAAGGCCTCTGCCTACGCTGCTCTGTATCAAGACGCTGCGTAGATTTTCCAAGCATTTTTTTCATGCTTCTACAAGACCCCCTTCAAAGCTTTTAAATTCCTCAAAATTTGAAATGCTTTGAATGAAGCATGAACGGCCCCTCGTAACTCGAAACGTTTCTGAATGGAGCGTTGAAACGGTCGATGTTGACTTTATGGCGGATTTATTGGGGACCGCTGTGATCTCTTTTGCCTATAAAAGGCTGGGGGGGTGAACCTGTCTTCACCACATTCCCATTGTCATGCAGAGATGATCGCCGGAGTTCGTCGGATCGATCTGAGGAAGAAGGAGATCATATTCTTCCAGCATGTAGGGAGCCGTAAAAGACGGCGTCTTTGAGCAAGTGTCCACTGCAACAATGGATCATGGAAGGACATCTTAGCCTCCCTTGCTCGGGATAATCAGCAACTTTGTATGGCGTTGCCCCAGGAGAGAGGAAGGGTCGTATTGGACCACACTGCTTGCAAGCAGTGCCTTCTCTCGATGCCTCTGGTGACGAGAGGCAGACAGACCGGCTAGCGTGGCGGTGGTCTGTAGGAAAGCAGATTTACCCTGCTTTCCTCCTGTTTGGAGGATGGGTCATCTGCCCAGTTCTGTATCCTCCTGCCACTGATCATCTTCTTGGATGAAGAGGAAGATCGCCGATGCCAGAACCTGTCAGAACAGATTTCTGAGGGCGGCGTCCGGACGACGAGGGGGTATCTCCTTTGTAGATGGAGTTTCCCTCAGATGTAATCATGAAAAATAGAGAAAAAACCCTTGTAGATTGGATTTCCCTCATATGTAATCATGATTTTAATCTTTAATAAAATCGTCTTCTTCTCCATATGATCGTCTTGCCATACGTTGCTTGTGAAGTCTGAATATGTGCAGCTTTGACACGTCTGAATCTTTACGCTGACTCTGATAGAAAAAGTATTAGGCCCTGTCCTTTATGCATAGCGGATAGTCCATAGAACGCTGCTGAGCACTTTGAATATGTAGAACTGTCCTGTTGCTAGGACTGCGTAGAATTTCTGAACTGTTGCCTCTTTGATGAGCGAAATTTCGTTTTGTTCAGAATTCGTCTTCAAGAATGATCTCTCGAAACTCCCTTGGAACAGGGTCGAGGTTTTTGGCTGTCAAACTGAGTTGCCACTTTGATAGACGAGATATTCAGACTGGAATCTGGATGAACCTCCAGTTTTCTGGACCCGAGAGGAGTAATTTCTCAATGTTTGAACTCTGCATACTTCGGGTACTTGGGGATGCTTTGGGTCAAGAACGAGTATCTTTTGTGTGAACTCTTTGCACTTGACCGCCTTGGGGACTGTTTGGATATGCGGAAAGTCGTGGAGCGGGAAATCATGTCTGTAGCCTCTTGAGCGTAAAACACCATCGAGCGTGAAATCGTAAACTTGTGGTTCCTGAGCGTGAAGTCGTAGGTTTGTTGCCTCTCGAGCATAGAAATGCTACCGAGCACAAAGACATCCGGGCAAGAAAAACCATAGACTTGTAGCTGTCGAACGTAAAGCCGTTAGATTCGTAGCTGTCGAGCGTAGAAAAGCTCCTTTTAGCGTAGAACTATAGATCTGTAGCCTGTGAGCGTAGAACACCATCGAGCGTGAAATCGTAGACCTGTGGTTCCTGAGCGTGAAGTCGTAGGTTTGTTGCCTCTCGAGCATAGAATGCTACCGAGCACAAAGGCATCCGGGCAAAAAAAAATCATAGACTTGTAGCTGTCGAACGTAAAGCCGTTAGATTCGTAGCTGTCGAGCGTAGAAAAGCTCCTTTAGCGTAGAACTGTTTGATTTGTAGCTCCTGAAAAGAAAATTTCTTCCAGCGTGAGATTTGCGGATCTGTTGCTGCTGAGCGTAAACTGAGCGCCACCGAGTGTGAGATCGTCGATTTGGTATCTGCTGAGCGTAAAGTCGTGGGTTTGTGGCCTCTCGAGCATAAAAGCTACCGAGCACAAAGGCATCCGGGCGTAAAACCATAGACTTATAGCTTGCGAGCGTAAAACCGTAGATCCGTTGCTGTCGAGCGTAGAAAGCTCATTTAGCGTAGAACCCGCTGAACCGTCTTGCACGAAAAAACCTTTCGAATTCGCTGACTGTCCGTCTTCCAAGGGTAGTGGGCTGACGTAGCATCCAATCATGATCAACTATTAATTGCGAGATTTGGTTAGGGTCTCGAGGGGTTCGTCCGAGGATTCGAGGAGTCGACCCGGATTGTATATATATCCCCAGCTTCTGGAAAGAAAAACTTTTCATCTGTCTTTTGTGAAAGAGAGCTTTCGACTGTTCGAGTTTTTCTTCGTTCTTTCTCCGAGAACTTCGAGTCTTTCAGAAATGGCGCCGAAACAAACCCCCTCCGCTAAGGGAAAGAGCATAGGTTCTTCTTCTCATTCTTCTGTCCCGGCGAGGGAATCTCCGGTCGGGCAAGGTGAACTTCCCTCTGAGGGGAGCATCCCGCCGACGACTAGCGCTCCCGGCTTTAGAGGTAGAACTTTTTGGGATGACACAAACGACAAAAAATCCTTCGCACACGTTGAACGTGACTGCGCTAGGTCGTCTTCTATGCTGATAGCCTCTTTTGAGGAAGATGACGCACGGAGGCGTTTTCATCTTTTACGTCCACATTTCTAATGTGTCAGCGTAAAGACTCTGTATTTTCGTAGCTCTGGGCGTAAATAGCTCGGGCTACCAAAAATTGGCGTATTTCGTAAAATTTGAATTTTACGTTTGTGGAGGAGACTTCCGGCGTAAGGTGACCAAATTTGTACAATCTTGGCGTACACAGACTGTCGTTTCCTTGGTCCGTGTGTTTGTGCCAGACTTGTAATGACCTATCTTCTTTGCATTATCTTGCAGTTGATCTGGGTGAGTCCTCATTGGCTGAGGTGATGGGCTCCGCTGCGGGGATGCTGCACTCGAACTATCTGGAGGATCTGTCCCATGTGGCATTTCCCATCTCTGGACCCCAGTATCCTAAGGGAAGGGAGCTCCTGATATCGGCCCAGGGTGAGCGAATGCTGTTGAGTATGATCAACGACAAACCCTTGGTACGTGTAGATGGGGAGCGGTACATAAAGCCGGCTTTCCTTTTTGGGGACATGATTGATAAACAGTCCCAGACGAAGCCCAAGAGGGAGCCTTGGGTTTTCCCTGCCGGGGATTTGGTCTTGTACCTGCCGACGATGCCAAGGGATTATCCCATCTCGGCTTTCTCCCATGCACGCATCCCAGGAAGATGTCTTGGAAGCTGACTCCTGATCTTCACGGGAAGCCGGGGAAGATCTTTCATCTGAAAGGCGCTGACCAGGGGTCGTTTGTTAGTCGCCCTTCTGGCGTTGTGACGCTGTTCCGAGGACTGTACCCGGGCAGTGTTCCAAGTGAAGATAGCTCGGTGATCCAGCCGGTCTAATTGCCGACCTTCTGCAATGACTTCATGGGTCGAGGTGGGGTATATCCCAAGGAGAATCCTCGGTGCAATGGGTGGATTGCCCCAACGAACTCCCGATGGAGATGCCTAGTTGACTGGGCCTTAAAGCACTTCCAGAGAGAGTTGGAGGGCATCGAACTATATGCCGCTGTGAGTGTGACGAGCGTCGGGCTGCCTCTGAACCCTAATTTATTCCTGGCACTGATGGAGCGGTACATTCCGCTCACCGGGACCTTCGCCACTCCACTAGGAGAGTTGGGTTTGGCCCTTCATGAGATGGCAGTTGTCTCGAGACTGCCGATGGGGGATACCCTATATGAAGAGTACGTTCCCACCAACCGGGAGTTGGGGGATTTGGACCCTCGGGTGGCGAAAGTATATCAGGAGCTGATGTGCCAGTACTTCGCGTGCACCGCTTTTTATAACGAGCCTTCTGATTTGGCTCACACCACCAAGTGGATGTCTTACCTCTTCTTCCACCGAGCCAGGGCTGCCAGGTCGGAGAAAGTCTCGGGTGGTAAGAAAGAGCCCATGAACTGCTTGGGCGTCCTCAGTGCCCAGGTTGTGGAGACTCTTATGGAGGAGGCTAAAGCTCCGGATCAGATTCTTGTGGAGGGGGTAGGAAAGTACCCGGAAGGCACTAAGGCCTGTAGTTACTTGAGACGTTGCCGCAGGCCTTTGTCTAAGGAGGCCCAGCTGGCTGGTTTCCTCTCCATATGGCTGCGTCAAGTAGTGGTGCCGGGCACCGCGTCCGCGGATCCATTCACCGTAACATCCTGTGGCCGGCAGTGCGCCTGGTGTTTGGGGCAAGACTCGGCTTGCTTCCTGCCATGGTGTGCCGTATACAGGCTGGCCTGAGGGCCATGACAGATGGGTTGCTCGTTGATGAAGCTCGGCGGGAGAGCTTCCCTAGGGTGGAATTACCATACTTGTACTTGATGGGATGGTTAATTCTCCACAATTCTCGGGTTATGTCACCCGGTTCCGGTAGCAGCTCAGGGGGTATATTCCTATTGAATTACAGGGATTCCTCCTGGAATGTGAATACAGTTTTAGACTGTCGGCTGGTTTTGAACCTCAGCCATGGCTGGAAGATCCTTTGTACTCCCCCTCCTGTGCATCGCAACCAGTCAGGGCTGTGGCTCAAGGATTCAGGTCGAGGGAAGACCGTTCTTTCTCCGGAGGCGTTTAATTGGTTGGTCTGTATTAGACCTTCCCATCTGCTGTATAGGAGCGAAGACCATTGCTTCTTCGAGCCCTATCTGCCTAGTCGGTTCGCCAGGCAGTTCGGGTACGACCAGTTGTATGTGGGCAACGTCGTCACCAGCTTCAGGTCCAGGGGTGAACTCATTGATGGAGCTAGAGGGTGGCGATATTTTATCATGGGTTGTACGGGGGCAATTTTTATCGTGCCGGTCGTTACAACCTCCATGGAGCTGCGCATCCTTCACTCCTACGCCCAGTTTTATGTGGCGGTTAACACTTTCCACCGCGATTTTGATAGGCGTAGGAGCTTCAGGGTGCCTTCTGCCAAGCCTGGGGGAAGGGTCGAAGTCCCCTCGGTTTCTTCTGATGAGGGGGAGGAATCTGGTACTCCGGATGAGCCTCTGGTGTCTTTGTCGAGGTGTGTAGTGCCTCTGCCGGCGGGGGCCCTGGTAGTCTCTTCCGGGAAGCGACGGGCTTCTGCTCCGAAGGAAGCTTCCCTTCGTAAGAGGAGGAGGGAGACGGTTGCTCGTCCTCTCCGTATTCCTGGTGTTGAGGTTCCCGGGAATGAGCCTGCATATCCCTGTATCAGGGATGATTCTTTGGCCGAAGGTTCCTCGCCTTTCAGAGGGGGACCTTCTACAGTTCTGGCTGGTTGCGCCGGAGAGTCCTCGCTAGAGGCTGCTGTTGATGCGGCTGCTCCAAGCAGCGGAGCGGGATTGCTTGCGTGGCCCCAACAGATGGGAGAATCTTCCCTGAGGTCAGTAGCGGGCGGAGTTACTCCTGCGTTAGCGAGCGCGCCTAGCGAGACTCCGGCTGATGAACCTCGACCGCGTCTCGGGGAAGGCTTGACCGAACTCTTGGCGATGTCGGTCGGCCCACCTCCTTCTCCAGGTATGACAGTTCGTATCGCGTCATTAAGGCGTGGCTTAGCTACATCTGCTACAGATGCGTCGTATATGCCATTGGTTCCGGGTAAATGTCGTTTCGATGTCTCCTCCTAGGAGGATTACAACTGTGTTTGACATTTTATTTTCTTGTCCTTTTTTCAGGGGATGACGTCCACGGGGAGCATGGCGTTGAAGTGCCTTCCGGCTTTGTTCTGGCTCCTGGCGGTGACGTGGAGGCGCCGGATTTTGAGGCAGGAGTGTCTTCGGGGGCTAGCTCGCCCGGGGAGGTTTCATCGTCTCAAGGGGAGGACGAACCTGTTATCGTGACCTCGCCTGTTGCGAGTATGCCGATGACTTCGATTGTCGCCATCGCACCTTCTTTGGGCGTGCCACCTGTTGAGGCGGCGGTGGCTACCTCGTCTGCAATTATGGCCGTTCCGGGCGCTCAGTCGGGTTTAGTCGCGTTGATCGAGCAACATTCCAGCCTCGTCTACACTGGCTTAAAAACGATGATACCGATGGTGTTGGCGAAGAACCTTGACTTCGAGCTTCTGAAGAAGACTTCTCAGCTTTCGATCGAGGTTGTCAGGGGGCTTGGCAATCCTGGAGTGGCTGACGCTCTAGAGGCGGTGGTTAATGGTTTAGAGCAACCCATTAACGAATACTTTCAGCGGACTGAGGGCAGCCTTGATGCTGATATCCAGGCTCGGTACGACCTTATGTCTGAGCGGTTCGCTACAAAGCTTGAAAGCCTAGACAACTCTATCCAGACGCATAAGCTGGAGATGGATAGGAGAAGAGCTGTTGTGGAAGAAGCCCTTGCCGTTGAGATGCAGTGTCGATCCGAGCATGAAGGGAATGCGGCGAGGGTCTCCAAGCTGCGGGAAAAACTTGCTCGGGCAGGGGAGTGGGCTTCCCAGTCGTTGGCAGGTTTGGAGGTAGCGACTGGTCGACTGAGCGAAGCGCGACGGGACCTGGATCGTGCGGAAGCTGCCCGTACGGGTTGTCTTCGGACAAGGGCTAATCTGACCCTTATGCATACTCCGGAGGCACGGCTGGAGCAGGCTCGCGCCGATGCTTTGGCCCTTAGGAATGAGAGGATAGCTGCACTGGAGCGGCAGATTCATGGCCTGATTACTCCGCCATCTTGATGTACCCCTTCCTATGTAATTCTGCCTTCTTCGGGAATGAATAATAGCGACTCTTTTCTGACTGTTGTGGACCCATCATTTCGGAATGTAAATGACAGGTTAGGTGAGAGTGATATCAGAGGTAGTATGGACGTGATAAACTCTCGATAAACTTCTTAGCGGGACATATCTATTCAGAGGTCATGCGGACATGATAAAGTGTAACCCAACTAATTATGTTTTTTTTTTGGAAGTAGTTTTGTCAGAATCGAGGTCTTTGCTATTTTCCTCTTTGAGCAGGAGAGATTAGGCATAGTACCTTTTCAGGAATTTGCCGTTGATAGGAGCCATTAACATATCTCCGTTGGGCTGGGCTATCCTGTAGGCGCCGTTTGAGAACGTTGTCTCGATCACATAAGGGCCTTCCCATTTGGGCTGAAATTTGCCTTTACTTCTGTGAGTTAGAATCATCGGCCTTCTCACGGCTAGAACTAGCTCGCCGACTTTGAACACTCTTTCCTTTACTTTATGATTGAAAGCTTTGGAAATGCGTGCTTGGTAGAGCGCGATGCGCTGCTGAGCTTGGAGGCGTTTCTCGTCTAATCCTTCCAGCTCTTGGAGCCTCAACAGGTCATTCTTTTCTCGAGTCAGCTCACTAGTCACGGCTATTCGGAGCGACGGGATCTGGATTTCGATAGGAAGGACCGCCTCGCTTCCGTAGACTAGTGAAAAGGGGGTACAACCTGTTGGTGTCCGTACCGTTGTGCGGTATGCCCAGAGACATTCGCCCAGCTTCTCGTTCCAGACTCTTTTGTTTGAAGAAACGAACTTCTTCAGGAGCTTGATAATGGTTTTGTTGAAGGCTTCCGCCAAACCATTAGCAGCTGGATAATATGCCGTAGAGGCAATGTTGTGTATCCGGTTATTATCGCAAAACCGATAAAATGCTTGGCTGATGAACTGAGGTCCATTGTCGTGGATTATCCTTCGGGAAATCCCAAAGCGATAAATGACATGGTGCTTGATGAAGCTGATTACGTCAGACGCCTTTACTTCAGCCAGAGGGATTGCTTCGGCCCATTTGGAAAAGTAATCTGTGATGGCCAGTATGAACCGGTGGCCTCTGGAGGAAGACGGGTGAATGGTCCCAACGATATCCATACTCCAGGCTTCGAAGGGCCAGGATGCAATCGTAGGATGTAGATATTCAGACGGTTGATGTATGAAGTCTGCATGGACCTGGCAGGCCCTGCATCGTTTTGCATAGCTGATCGCGTCTGTGATCATAGTGGGCCAGTAATAGCCCATTCTCCTGATGCGGTCCTGCAGCTTAGGACCGGGCTGATGCGCTCCGCATACGCCGTCGTGAGCTTCACGGATAATCTGCTGTGCCTCGGCGCCAGCGAGACATCTTAACAGCAGTCCATCGTAGGTCCGGCGATACAGGTATTGTGAAGATGCATCGAAGTAGAAGCGTAACGATCGTCTCTTGACGGATACTGCTTCTTTGGGGTCCTCTGACAAGATTCCATATGCCACGAAATCTATGAAGGGACTCGTCCAATCTCTTGTAGGAGGATCGGCGTTTACAGCGTAGCTGCGTTCTTGGTGACAGCTATTCTTCACACAGAATAAATCTCTGTTAAGAAGGATTACCGAATCCTGCCTTCTTATAGGGGTGGCTAAGTCCGCAGCTAGGCTGGCCAGGGCATCAGCTTCCAGATTCTGAGATCGAGGTACATGCTCTAGGAAGAACCCTTTGAACGTCATGGCTATCTCGACCGTTGCTTGGTGATAGGGGATGAGGTCTGGATTCCAGACTTCGTATATCCCCCTGACTTGGTTGACGATGAGCAGAGAATCGCCGAAAGCTTCCAGGGATTCCACCCCCAGCTCTTTAGCGACTTGGAGCCCGATTAGCAGGGCGTTGTATTCTGCCACATTGTTGGAGCAGGGCTCGCTAAGAGAATATGCTCGGTAGATGACGAGCTGATCTGGAGTAACTAGGACGACTCCTACTCCTGAAACGACGTTTCCCTTAGGACCGACTCTGGAGGCGCCATCGAAGAATAGTTGCCATACGTCACTTTCTCTTGCAAAATTACATTCCGCAACTTCATCGGGGATGTCTTCGTATAGTTTGGAGGTCTCTGGGATTGGATGAGCTGCTAGGAAGTCGGCCAGTGCTTGGCCTTTGATGGACTTCTGTGGGACGTAGACCATGTCATATGGCGTCAGTAGCATTGCCCAAGTTGCGAGTCGGGAGTTAAAGGCACTTGGCTTGCTCATCAGCACCCGGAGAGGGTTGATCCTGGAGATGATATGAATAGTCTGGCCGGCGACATAGTGTCGCGTCTTCTGGACAGCGAACATCAGAGCCAAGCATTCCTTCTCCACTGGGTTGTACCGGTGTTCGGCCCTGACCATCATCCTGCTGAGGTAGTAGATAGCCTGTTCATGACCCGCATCGTTCTTCTGTGCAAGGAGAGCTCCTAGCGAATGATCCATTGCCCGAACGTACAGCAAGAAGGGTTTTCCCATGACGGGAGGCACCAGAACTGGTGGACTGGTTAGGTAGCGCTTAATATCCCCAAACACTTGCTGGCAGGTTTCGTCCCATATGAAGGACACACCTTTCTTCATGAGGTGAGAGAAGGGCTGACATCTCCCCGAGAGGTTGGATATGAATCGCCGGATGTAAGCCAGACGTCCTTGGAACCCCCTGAGTTCCCTCAGATTACGGGGTGGTCGCATTGCTATGATCGCCTGGACTTTGTCAGGGTCTACTTCGATGCCTCTGGCGGTAATAACAAATCCCAGGAATTTGCCGCTGGATACCCCCAGAAAGGACTTTGTAGGGTTCATCTTGAGTTGATGCTGGCGCATTAACTCGAATACCGCCCTCAGGTCTCGAATGTGATCACCTTTGAGGCGGCTTTTGACAGCTATGTCGTCCACGTAACATTCCACTGTCTTGCGTAACTGCTCACGGAATATGTTACTCATAGCTCGTTGGTATATAGCCCCGGCGTTCTTTAATCCGAAGGGCATGACCGTATAGCAATATACCCCCAGTGGTGTCCGGAAGGCAGTGTGCTTTTCGTCTTCCGGATGCATCTTGATCTGATTGTATCCCGAGAACCCGTCCATAAAAGACATACGCTCGAAGCCGCATGTGTTGTCGATCATGATGTCCGTGATGGGAAGGGGGAATTCATCTTTGGGGCAGGCCGCATTCAGATCTCGGTAGTCGATGCAGATATGTACCTTCCCATGATTGGGACAACGTTGGCGACCCAGTCGGGATGTTGTTCTTCCCGGATGAAACCGCAGGTTATCAACTTCTTGACTTCGTCCTCGATGGCGTCCATTATATCCGGGCGAAACCGACGTTGGTGTTGTTTCACTGGCTTCGAATCGGTCGAAATATTGAGCTTATGAGTAGCTACCCTCGGGTCTAGGCCTGGCATGTCCTCATAACCCCATGCAAAGACGTCGACATATTCCTTTATCAGCTGTATGATCTCTTCCTTTTCGACTGGGGGAAGATTGTTACTGACAAATATTGGCTTTGGTGAGAGCTCACCCCCAACATTGACTTGGATAACTTCGTCCTTGGTGGGAGGTTCTCTCTGCTCGAAGCGGAATTCCCACTGTGTATCCATTTGTTGAGCCCAGGGGTCATTCTCGAACTTCTCCGTATCCCGTTCCTCGATTTCTGAGGGGCTTGTCATCACCATATTCACTGATAGTGTTAGTTTGAGAACATCAGGTGAGTCGGAGGACGACGAGCTGCTCTGGGAAGGTGGAAAGGGGTCCTCATCTGGCTTGGAAGTTGCGAGGGAGGTGGCATACCCCAACTCGAGACGAGTCTGTCGATAGCGGGGGTCGCCGTGCGGCGGCGTCCGTCTGCCTCTTCCGTAGTTGAGGCCTGGCTTCCGCTTTAAGTCGTAGCCCATGTTTTGCATGATCCTTTGCGCTTGCGGGCTGTATTGGCGAACCTGCACTTTCCCGGTATCGTCATCGAAAGGATCTTCCTGGACAGTCGGTTGATTTCGCATGCGACCAAAGATTATTGAATGCTGACTGCTGCAGGTAGGCGGGACAATGAAGATAGAATCCTCATGTGGCCCATATGCTGTGATGACGTCGGATGGTGACGTTACTTCCCAGACATACGGACGGTAGGAGTTTATAGCTTCTAAGAACTTTTGAGCCATTGGTTCTACCTCGTCATGTGGAGTGGGTTCATGTTTCGGAATCTGAGTACCGACGTACCGGAAAAGAGGATGTTTATTATCATCTGGAACTCCGTTCCTGGTGGCATTTACATCAGTCGGCTGCTGGTTGCGCCGAAGGTTGATGACTATGGGTGGAGGCTTCCGGTTCAAAGTGATTACTAGAGGATCACCCCCTTCTTCTGACTTGGTCTTTCTCAGGTGGACAGCCGTAGGTTCTATGGCTTTTGGACGAGCGGTTCATCCTTTCACTCTGATTGACAGTGGTAGTGTGGCAGAGGGCTCTTCGGGCTCCCGGTGGGATTCCTTCTTCGCCACTCCTGGCACTTCTTCCGTGTGGTCATGGGAATACAACACGGCATCAGAATAGTAGGATTCTACTCCTTTAAACGGGTTTAGGTCAGCCACCTCCGTTTGTACGGTTCCTTGTGTGTCTACATATTTAAGGCATTGATGTAGGGTTGAAGGAACGATATTGTGGTCGTGAATCCATGGTCTTCCCAGCAAAATATTGTAGGATACCTCTGAATCGATGACGTAACATGTGGCCACTGATCTAAGGTTGCCGATCTGGACTCTCAAGCGAATCTTCCCTAATGGTTTACTCCTTCCGGCGTTAAAACCCACGATTGTAGTGGTAGTGTAAGCCAGCTCGCTGGTAAGAATTCTCAGTAGCCCGAGCAGACTGCGAGGGATGATGCTGATCGACGATCCCGGATCTATGTGAATCCGGTCGACCTCCATGGAACCGACGTACCCGGTGTAATAGAGGGGCCTGTCATGTCTATTATGTTTTAATAGCATGTCGTCTTGAGTGAAAGTGATATTCGGGACCACCTCCATCACGCTGTGGCATTGAGGACATGCCACTGGTTCCTCGTCGGGGTACTTGAGCTGGGTCAAGTATACTTCCGCCTGCATTAATGCTTCACTCAGGGCTAGACGAGCGTCGGGGGAGAGCCTGAGTAGCTCGAAGATGGACAACCTGGCTGGCGTATTGGCCAGTTAAGCCAGGATGTCAAATTTGTACGGCTTCTCTAAACCTTTGCTCAGAATGTTTTTCACAGGTTTGTCGAAGCGTACTTCTTTCTGTTTTGCCTTTTCCGCCGGAGTAGGTTTCGCAGAGCTGATGCTTGGCACGACGGGATCTTGCTCTGACGGTTTGGTAGCTGGAGCGTCAGCCGGCGCACCTTCCTGATTTGCTCCGTCGTTGTCGAGGTAGGACCTCCCTGAACGGGTTGCGACAAGTACCTCATCTCCGTCTGATATAGAAAAAGTTGTGACCATGTAGCATGATCTGTATTTAGGATTCTTCTTGGGGGTAGCCCTGTTTGCCTTGGTCTCTTCCTCGAGATCCGACACCAAATCTTGGTGAACCCACATAATCTCGCCCCGCCGGATAGTTAGGGGCACCAGGTTGTGACCTTGATCCCTAGCAGGGGGAAGGTTAACGAGGTTCATCGTTGCCCGGGAGATAGGTGTAACACCATCAGGGACCTTTTGGGGAGGCAAATTGCCAAACTACAGAGAGATCATGTTGGCCGTGACCATTTTCTCGGTATTGTGCAGAGTGATGGCCTTAGCATCGATCAACCCCTGGATCTTCCTTTTTAGTACATAGCACGCCTTTGTCGGGTAGTGTACGTATCTGTGGAAGATGCAGTATTTTGGGTCGTCAGTATTGCCGACCTCCTGGGGCCGCCTTAGTTCTGGGAGGGTGATCTTGCCACTTTTGACGAGACATTCGAAGATACTTGGGATATCGTCGTCGTCGAAAGAGTAGACTTCGACGGGCCTCGGAGCCCCCGGTTTCGCTTGGGCGGTCGCCGCAATCTTTGGCCTGGCCGTGTTGATTGCTAGTACTTCCTTCCCTTTGGGACCACGATGATGGTCGCTGCCAGGGGATGACCTCTTGCTTCTGTCAGAGGTGGAGATCATGATGCCATTGTCGCGCGCCTTGCGACTGTTGTCTTCGGCTGCTACCGCCGAGAGGATGAACGAGGGCCAATCATGGAACTGATATGGTCCTGTGAACACCGAGACCACGGGAAGGAGGTTCTTCCTGCAAATGTCCACCAATGCTGAGTCTGGAACTCCTGGAGGCATCTGTAAGGTGGCCTGACGAAAGCGTTCGATGAAGATGCGAACGTCTTCTTTTTCCTTCTGCTTGACTTCGATGAGAGAGGACATAGACATGTCCATTCCTCCCTCGTAAAATCGTGTGAAGAATAGAGCTTTGAAATCCTCGAAGGAAGTAATGCAGTTGTCCGCCAAGCTACGGTACCACTGATAGGCTACTCCTGAGAGGCAGCCTTTGAACACCCGAGTGAGGAGGGCATCGTTCCCTTGTAGCAGCACCGTCATCATACTGAAATAGTTCATGTATTGGCTTGGTGATGTTTTTCCCTCGAACAGAGCCATCGCCTGAGGTTTGTATTTTGGAGGGAAAGGGACCTCTTCCCAGGTAGCTGGGTACGGCTGGTTGATTTCCAGTTTCTTGAGCTGATCTTTGTGCTTCAAGGCATCGAACTGGGCTTTCAACTCCCGGACCGCCTGCATCGGATTTTCCGTTGGAAGCGGAGGAACTGCTGACTCTTGATCTAGAGCAGGTTCTTGGCTTGGGCTGGATGGTGGCAAGTCCACCCCCATATGTATCTGAGTTGGCAGAACCGATGCTTGAGCCATGGCGGTTGCGTGCTGAGTTAGCATCATCTGGTGCATATCCTCCATTACGGATTGTATTTGTTTCAGCGACGTCTCCAGGTCAGTGATGCGTTGTTCTGCGTCTCCTGATGGCGACGCTCCCTTGCGTTCGTCTTCGATGGCGTAAGCTCCCATTTCTCTGGGCGTCGTCGAAGGGTAAGTATAGGTTGCTGCAGAAGTCGACTCTATACTCTCGGCATCTGATCTAGGAGATCGGCGACCCCCAGCGTCGGAATCAGACGAGTACGGAGCTGGTTGCTGTGACCTTGCACGGGTATTTTGGAATACCCCAGCTTCAGCGTTCCTGAGGAGGTCTTCGAATTTTCTCTGGCTCGGAGGTCCAGAAGGAAGACGCTTTGAGCTCGACCCTCTTCTAGGTATGCGTAAAGCCATGTTCACGGATGCATACGCGTGCTCCTCTTTCGAGAAAGATTGAGAGTAGTTCAATCGATCGAAGACCGATCGTTTTGCTTTAGAACAGTAGCAGTCAATCACAATCTTATGACTATTACAACATTATTCCCTAGGGGACGTAATAGACATGTTGGAAGGTCCCCTCTCCTTACGCTTCTGGATTAGGCCTTCGCGTAGGTCAGGAGTAGCAATTTGAGCTTGTTTTGCGCCGTGGGACTTACCCAGGCGTGATTTAGAGATTCGCTCAGACAGGCGTAAAGCTGAAGAGGTGTTCAGTCGACCGTCGTCTTCCCGCTTAATCCGGAGGATAGGCAGATTGCTTCTTCGCTGGTGTAACGGCCGAGGAGTTGAGTACTCGCCTGCTTGCTTCCTCTTGCGGAGATCGTGGTGCTCATCTGGTTCGTTGTAGAGGTCAGATGTCGTCTTGCGCGTGGAGCGTGATCTGTTCTTCCGATTTGGCATTGAGGCACCGTCGGAAGTTTTGTCTGTACCGCGCGTAGCGGAAGACAGGTTCCTACGCGTGGAGCGCAGGGGATACTTCTGGGTCAGCGCTTAGGCTTTGTCCGAAGTTTTGTCTGTACCGCGCGTAGCGGGAGACTGATTTCTATGCGTATAGCGCAGTGGATACTCCTGGGTTAGCGCTGAGGCTTTACCAGAAGTTTTGTCTGTACCGCGCGTAGCGGGAGACTGATTTCTATGCGTATAGCGCAGTGGATACTCCTGGGTTAGCGCTGAGGCTTTACCAGAAGTTTTGTCTGTACCGCGCGTAGCGATAGACTGAATTTTACGTGCGGGGCACGGAGGGAGCGATGCTACCACCTCATTGGTCGGAGAGATCGGAGAGATCGGAGAGTCCACAGGAACGACGGAGGATGTCTTGGGCATCCACACTTTGCGTAGCTTCCTGTTGTCTTGGACGGAGAGAGAGTGAGAGCTACCCCCAGCCCGAAGCATGTCCTCGTAGGCGGACTGGTCGAAATGAATGACCAGTGCCTTCTTCACGGTTCCTACAGATACCGCATCATGTTAAGCAATTACTTTCTCGTCAGAAGAGAAAGACGTCCCCAGCAGAGTCGCCATCTTGTTTGTGGTATTAAATGAAAGAATGAAAGTGTATTTCAATGACAGGGTTTATACGAGACCCGTGCCCTTTGGTTTACAAACAAACTTGTACAATTCGATCCTATACGAGGATGCGGGAGTACAATTTATTTAATCTGGGTATAAATTGCTATAGGTGTCTGATCTGCGGTCGATCACTTTAGCCCTTGGACTACACGATGTTGAAGAAGTGCCGTGGAAGACAGGATGCAGCTTCGGAGGTTGCGAAGGAGGGTGGATGCGCGATGCTGAAGGTCGTCGCTCCCTATTCCTTGCCTGAGCTCTGTATTCTTCTCTCTCTCTCTGTCTCTCCCTCTTGATCTCCGGTTCGGTGACCTTGTTCGATCCTTCTTTCAAAGTTTCAAGCTTTGATCTGACATTGGTATTCTTGGCCAAATTTTCTGACCTGGTTCGATCTTCCAAATTGTCGACCTTGTTCTCCATTGATAGGGGTCTCTATTTATAGAGTTTTGGTGACAGTGATCACTCCATCGGTGTAACAACCGAGGAGTGGAAAGTACAACACCCTTTTACACAACGGTTAAAGTAACCAATGCCTACGTATAGATGATCTTTTGAATGAGCGTGTGACGCGGGTCCAACTAAGGGGACACAACGCGTACAATTGCTACTAAGATCACGGCGTAAAAGCCACGTAGGTAGGTATCCATTGTGTAGAAGAGGTTGGCGTAGAAGCCAAATGTCTGTCACCTTGGCGTAGAAGCCAAATAGGCATAGAAGCCGAGTAGGCGTGGAAGCCGAGTAGTCGTAGAGACTGAGGGGGCGTGGAAGCCGAGCAGGCATAGAAGCCGAACAGGCATAGAAGCCGAGTAAGCGTGGAAGCCGAGCAGTCGTAGAGACTGAGGGGGCGCGGAAGCCGTAGGAGCACAGATCCTGAATGGTCGTAGAAGCCGCTGCGTACCGTGCCAGGGTGCTGATGTGGACGTCTTTAGCCGGAATTACGACTTTTGGAGATCAAATCTTTGGCAGAGATTTGCCATCATCCTGTGCATTAAATGCGAAGACGTGCCTTGAGGGAAAACTGTCACCGCTCTGTGCGTTTTGACGGAGGGACATGCCTTGAGGGGACACTGTCACCGCTCTGTGTGCTTTGGCGGAGAGACGTGCCTCGAGGGGACACTGTCACCGCTCTGTGTGCTTTGGCGGAGAGACGTGCCTCGAGCCCTGTACGAAGCGCAGCTTTTGACGTGGCAGGCGGTTTGTCTTCTGCGGAGCATAAAACAGCCCATGTTTGCCTGTGTAAAACAAGGCAGCGTGTTCTCTTTGCACGCGAAAGAGAGGTTTATGCCAGTGGTTTAATCGTAAGCGCCGGTTTGGTGATATTTTAACCAAATCCTCTGCATTAAATGCTGAGATCCGCTATCATACTATGGAGCGCGTCCTGAGGGGTCTGCCCCCGTTCCCAGCCGTCGTTTGGGTAGCTGTGCAGCACTTTTTGTCAGGAGTCAGAGGTCAGGTTTACTGCGTGACTGGACAGTTTCTTTCCGGGAATACGAAGCGTTCCTCGTACGCTTTAACGCTGCTTTGAGAGCGGCTGGGTTTTACGCCATGGAGGCGATGAAGAACCCTGTTTTACGCTGGATGGCTCTGAAGGCCTCTGCCTACGCTGCTCTGTATCAAGATGCTGCGTAGATTTTCCAAGCATTTTTTTCATGCTTCTACAGCTGGGTCATAAGATCTAAAAAATCACAAGATAACTAAGGATTTAATCACTATGGCCTACTACCTAAGGTTCAATTTTCTTAAGGTCCTAATGTAATTTCTTGTATCACCATCATGAGCCACATTTGATCCCTAGCATCTAGCTATGTATTTCCTAAAATATTCTAGTGTATTAGAGTCAAACCCTCTTTCCTTTCTTACAATACTTCCAAATTACTTGCTACTTATAAGCAAGGGTAAGATTTTATTAGTTCTAGGCCTCTGATATTATATTCAATTCTTATGCTAAAATCTACACTAACTCTAGCATATAGGAATAACCTATCTACTATCATACTAAGGGTAACCGTCTTCTCAAAAATTTATATCCAGCATATCTTCCTCTGCCTTGACAAGGATCTGCTTCTGGAGGAAACACCGTGCACGAATATTCATCTCTCCGAAATAGGAAGAGATGATAAACAATAATAAAGATGTCGAGGGAATTTAAAAAAGTAAAATTATGAAGTCCAAGGGCGATAATCAAATGCTAATGAATTTTCAAGTCAGTTGTGGATTGATATGCTAACACTCATAACTTTGATTGCAGGCTCGATCAGTACCAAAAAGTAACCGAACGATTTAATCAGGACCTGCATGGGCGACCATAAAAATATATCATGCCCCAGTCCCAAAATACGTAGGACTATGAATACGTAATATGCCAGCTATGCATTCGACCAGACTTTGGTCCGATTCGAATACGTATAAGCTATACTAGAAGGGTCACTATCTATAACTATCTATGTCTTAATCCATAATGAACAAAATATACAAGAATGAGCTATATGTGCTAAAGTCGGCCGCCAATAACTCATAAGCTCGAATAAACTCGAGAAAAAAATATGAGTCTATAAAACTAGGCTATATCAGTAGATGAATAAAAATATAAATAATAAACATGACTCTGGAAAAAATAATATAAGTACCTGGCATCAATTTCTGCATGACAAAGCAACACACATCAGCAACTCCAGGTAGGCTCCACAATGGTCTATGCTGCAAAACTGGCAAAGGACCAGGTCCTCAAAGGGACGTAACAAGGTACAAGAAACAGTATGTCAAAATAAATGTAGTATATGAAATGTATCAATAACACAAACTATGTAACCATCTAAGTGATATTCAAAATAAGAGCAACATTAGACTCGGGCTGAGACCACTACAAGCTCTGTGTCGGGGAGCCGGTAGCAGTAATACTATATAGTTATACTATATAGTTTACTATGTAGTGGGCCTTGCACTGTAGTGGCTAAGCCACTGCAATAAATATATATAATCAGCCTGTAGTCTGTGTGTCTCTTCCCACCCAATATAATCACACGTCTCATGTCTACGATGTCTCATGTCCATGTCAAGCAAGATCATAACCTCTAACTGATGCAATGATATCTAAGCATATGTAATATCTATGTCACGAATCCTGTAACCTATACAGAATCATCATGAATATCTCAGGAAGATTATGTCTCATAAACAGTGTCAAGTGTCCTATGGTATGACGTACTTGATAATACAAGCACGAAGATATTTAGGGTCGCGATATCAACCTCTAGTGACGTTACACAACTTCGCGTACGGTATTGACATCCGAATCTTAATTGGATGTTAAGTAATATCACACGGTCCTAGGTTGAACAGATATATCATATAATTAAATCAAGAAAATAATACAAAATAGATACTGCAAGATTGGCAAGGTACACTTGTCTGGGGTTTGAATACCAACAGTTGCTCCGATATCAGCGAAATCTTCAGGTACTCCTCCGATTGCAGAAATAATCATTACCATCAGGTTCAGAAGATATCAAATAACTAGAATTGTCTGTCCATAAGTCCAATTTGGACACAGGGGCAAAAGTGACAGTTTTTTGTCAAAATGGGGTCCACGTGCGGCCCGTTTCATACCGAAAAATATGCTAGAGATAATATTCTCCAAATTCATCAAACTTAGTGTCTACAAGTCTAGAACGACGATACGAACCCAACAAAATATCCAAAACTAGATTCCGATGAGCCAATGACAAAATTGCTCGTCAAGTGGAGCCGTGGGGCCCACGATACGGGATTTTGTCAATGTTCTCAAAATCGAACCAAACTTGGGTCACAGGACCAGCGTATTGCTACGAGTCCGATGGCACAAGTTTTGTTTTGATACGACGAGCATACACGAAGTTACAATGAGTTTCAGAATATGGCCGATATAGGACGTTGTCGACGGATACGTGTTAATTTCGGTGTGCACGCACATCCAAATCAACTTTTGTAAAATTCCACACGTTCATATTGACGGCATACACCTTTTGGTGAAGTCCGCATACAACCAAGTTGTCTCATTTAGCGGGGTACACCCAGTTCCGAGAAAAATAGGGTATTTAAATAACCACATTTTTGGCTATTTTTTACCCTCGAATATATAACAAACTATATCTCAATAAATTACACTAAAAATAGGGTTTAAAACTTGGTCATACAGTCTAAATAATTATTTAGGTGGTTTTTAGAAATACTTAACAGGTTGGTCGTAAAATGGTCGTGAACTGGGGAGTTCGGGATAAATTCTGAATTTTCAGAAATGGGGGTTTATTTTCCAGATTTTGCGTCGCAGCTTACGATCGATACAGGACGCGATATCCCGAGCGAGTTGTACGTGGTTCAAGAGGGTCACGTAGGGCTCGTACACGATTTGACTGTACAAAAACCGAGGCAGCGATAAGAGAGAAAAACTCACCTGAGAAGGGTGTCTGAAATGACTGAAAAACACGTTCACGAGGAGATGCGATGCTCGGCCGGCTGTTACTAGGGTTCCTGCGGTGGCTGCTGGGGGTCGCCGGGGTAGCTGCGGCGACGCTGGAGTCATCGGTAGGTCAGGCTTGGTGGAGGCAGCACTCTGAGCATCGGTTGTGGGTCTCCGGGGAAGTCGAGGACGGTGGCGGTGGAGCGGGGTGTCGGGTTCGGTGATGGCGGTGGTGGAGAAGTTGTAGGACTTTTATAGGGTAGCCGGGACGGCCGTTGGAGGAGATAAAGAGGTGGCGGAGAGAGGAGGAGACAAAATGCTTGTGGGGTGGGGCGGAGCTATAACCGTCGGCGGCGGGTCGGGTAACGGCAGAGTAACGACGGAGGAGAGGAATCAGGATGGGAGAATTACTGTAGCAGTAAATTGGGAAACGAGTTCGGATTAGTGGCTTTAGGGTCGAGTATGGATCCGACCTGACCCACTAGGATTTTGGGCCCGGTTCAAGATTTAGGCCAGTTTCGGTTGGTTCGGTTCAGGGTTGAACCGGTTGGTTCAATCCGGTTCAAGTTGGTTTGTTTGGTTTATTTAAAAACTTTAGTTTTAGGTCTTTAAAATAGTTCTGTGACCCAATAAATTCCAAAAAAAATTCTGTAAATCTAATTAATTATTTTACACCCAAAAATATTATTTTCATAATATTTTAATATTTAATAAAATCACAAAAATTAATTAATACCAGAAAATATTTATTTAATTAGTTTAAAAATTCTAGAAAAATCTTAAAATTTTATTTTTAAATTCTAAAAAAAATCTGGGGTTTACATTAGTTGTGATTTCAAACTATTTCCATATTATAGTGGTACTCTTATTGTATCCTGTTACAATCATCTTTCATTTACTATTATTCTTCCATACTTTTATATTATATTGCGTAGTGTAGTGTTATGGTGACTTGCTCCAATCCTGGCTGGATAACTATTTTTCTGCTTTAGACGATGCAACTTTTCTCGAGGTTTATGGTGTATATCTTGGTGACACTGATGTTACCAACTTGTACGTTACTTCTACAGATACGGAGTAGCATAATTCCTTCTTATGCTTTTTCGTATTATTCTTAGCTAGTAGGTTTACTGGACTTGGTTTCTATTTGTTTTTATTTTATTTTACCGGGTTTGTACCCGAGACTATCTTGAGATGTAGTGGATTATTCTTTTAATTATTTATTGAGACTATTAGTTTAATTTCTATGTTGTGACTTAGTTGTGGATGATATATGTGAATTATGTACTTGTATGGACTATTGTTATCAATAGACAGTGTACTATTGCCGATGCTGCGGCATAGGCTGGACTTGGCCACGTACTCGTATCTAAAAAGCTGGTGCGGGTCATGAAATAACTTCTCTATATATCTTCCAGAACAACTTGCTACACAAATATAATAAAGCCACACAACTTGTTGCACAGATGCAACAACGCCTAGCTATGCTACTCGATTCTATCAAAGTTCAATAAAAATGAAAGCAATAAAAAATATACACATACAACATATATAGACTATTGAATGGAACATCCAATGTGACACCGAGTAGAGTCAAGAGTCATTCGATTCGTGGAGGCCATTTAGAGTTTGTGATGAAGTAATAGAAAAAGTCTGAGGAAGTTAATCGGGCACTCTGATTCTAATTTGTCATGCCCTGATCTCCTGTAGGTTTGATTGTCCTCGCTGGATGTGATATCACCACGCCAACGTTCCCGTAGGAAAATTGTCCTCATCAAGACGTGATACTGTACGAGCCTAGAGTTACGCTTACACAAGACAAGAACGTTAAACATTATGGTTATCATCAAAATGACCAAGTTGCAGCATAAAAAAAAGTAATGTTACAAACAAGAATACATTAGAGTATAGGTCGAAGCACTTTATTGATTAACAAATAGGTTACAACGCTCTCAGTAGCCCAAAATGAGAATGCCATAATAGCTTACAACACTCTAGCTCTCTCTTGCTTATAAAAGATCTCGTCATTCCATATATCATGTCCCATATATCCAAGCTAAGGCCTCATACCTGAGTACCTGAAAAGAGTGCCCACAAACGTGGGTCAGTACACATCATGTACTGGTGAGCAAGATTACCCAATCGCCAAAATTGACACTAAGTAATCATGTAATTGCAAGCTGTTATATGATGATCTTTCTATTTAGAACTAGATGAATTTTAGTTCATATCATGGCATGTTATGAAAGCAGAAAAGCATATTAAGCATGTAAGCATTGAATTCACGAAGCATGTAAACATATTATACTTGATTACACATGTAACTGTAAACTCCATCTACCAAATTTAGGTCTACTTAGCTTAGATAGAGAGACTAGGGTTAGTTTGGAGCCATTTAGAATTAGAATATAGTATTTTAGATTAATGTACAATATTCATATCACTTGGTGCACCTTATCATTGTTTCGATATTTGGAGCGCTACACTAGCATTTGCTTTCAAACAAATTTTATACACTTTTTTTAGACGTGTCAGCCTTTCATTCTAAACTTTGTGTAAATCATGAATACCCTCTCTTGTATTTTATTTTAGTCACACAATATTCGTTACAAATATCTATTTTTTAAATCTAAATAAATCCAATTTTACATCTTTGTCCGTTCCAATCAAAATTGGAGAGACAAACTCGATCCATTTTGTGCAACCCAATTTATGACAATAATCTATTCTAAGTTTACTATGTCCATGATACTTATGTCCTATCCAATTTTAATCCTATGTGCTTCCAATTAATTAAAGAATACCATTGACACTAATTTTAATAAAATTATTGTAATGACTCAACCTAACCCAAAACTAGACCCAACACCAACCCAAACCCCCACTCACACCCTCAAGGTTCATACAAAATACTACACACTATTTTAATCCACTACATCGCACTAAATATGATATTTTTCCTCATCCAATCCTAATCTTCCTTGTTTGTGCAATTTTTAAATTATTGGGGGCCTTTGTGCAAATAAGTAACTTGGTGTCCACCTCGTATTAGAGCAAAGCAATGAAGAAACCCTCTTTCATTTCTTTGATCGGTCACCCCTAGTTTCCCCCCTATTTTGTGTGTACAACACACCACTTTACACCTACATCATCACCACCCTCCATTCAACCCTATCCTAACCACTCATTTCTTCATGAGGATTCTTCCTCCATCCCAAGAAATATCCATGCGGTCAGCCCTAATCCCCATGCCCTCCTTCTCTCTCTCTCCTATATTAACTCTTCCTCCATCTTTCCAAAATTCAGCAGCCACCACCATCACCATGTGCTCGAGAAATATCCATGCAGGCTCGCTTCGTCGGGTCCATTAAATTGGCAAATCCTTCGAAGTCGTATTAGTTGGCCATTGCCATGTGGTATGGTCCCATATATTTTGGGACTGGGGTATGACATGGTTTATTGGTGGCCCATGCAGGTCTATATTTATCGCTTGTGGTATGATGTCATGCCCAGTGAGCCTGCAATAGGATAGAAATTATTAGATCCCATCTACCTTGAATACCGTATTCGAACCTCCTTCGTATTTAATTATTTGAATATATGCATCATGTTTGTTTATTTTTATACTCTTTTAATGTAGTTCTATCTTTTGCAAAGAGATAAACTTGCATAGTAGACGCGAGGCATACAGTGCCATTGTGCCATCATCCACTACGCAGAGGGAGGATACATCCCAGGGACCACCCGGAGAGCAGCCACCACCACAGGTCCTAGTGATACCACAGCCCCCGTTGATACACTGGCGCCAGACTTCTTAGGCCGATCCGATACAGCAGCACGAGGGTTAGACCTCACATATTGTCCCTACGCAATACCTCGAGGGCCAGACTTTGAGGGCCACGCCGATGCCGCAGCCCAAGAGGCCGATATCACAAGAGACACCTACAGTACAGCCGGAGGTCCCATTGCCACCACCTCCACCCTTTCTACCTCAGATGCCACATCCAGAGGGACAACCACAGATATTCTAGTTCTTCTAGGCCATGATGCAGGCGCAGTGGAATCAAGCCAAGACTATGAGACAGAGCTTGATGATAGTTCTGGAGAGGACACCTACTCCAGCACCCGCACCTACACCTGTTCATCCAGCTGGTACTATTAGAGGGTTTTGTTCGATGGGCCCGGATACCTTTTTGGATAGCGAGACTGCAGAGGAGATCTCCGATTGGGTTGCCAACACGGAGATGCTACTAGAGGCTTCTCAGCTGCCTCCGGACCTTTGGATGATCGCAGTGAGGGCTTAATTCAAAGGCAATGCCCATCACTAGTGGGACTCTATGGAGCACAGCGTCGGCAAGGAGCAGACATAGGAGTAGTTTCTAGAATACTTTAATGCGAAGTACTTCTCGGCTATGGCCAGGAATGCATTATACTCTCAGTTCTTGTACCTGGAGCAAAGGAACATAACAGTAGACAGGTATGACGCAGAGTTCAGTCGACTTAGTAGATTTGGTGCTGCCTTGATACCCAATGATCTGGAGAAGGCCAGAAGATTCCATCATAGTCTGACTTATGAGCTACAGAGGTACACTACCACTCAGGCGAAAATCTCTTACGAGGAGGTTCTGTTAGAGGCTAGGATCCATGAGGCTATTGGCAGAGGATCGAGGCATCCCAGCGTGATCGTACCAGCCAAAGCTCAGCCTAAAGCGGAAGGACTGATCTGTCGTACGGGAGCACAAACACAGCAGAGGATAGTACCATACTAGCACAAGAAGCTTCTGACTTGTCACCATTATGGCAAGAAGGGACATGTTATCAAATATTGTCGAAAGAAGCTTAGATTGTGCATGATCTATGGAGCAAGTCAACACCTTGCCAGAGATTGCCCACAGCGCAGGGATGCAGCACCGCAGACAGGACAGAGTCTAGCAGCACCAGTCCAAAGGATACCACCCTAGACATGAGGTCAACGTCCACCTACACCCGGTAGATTTCAGAGGGGACCACCCCTGGCCCTACATGAGGCACAGTTTGATTGAGCCAAACAGCAGGCCAGAGGGTAGAGGCACGGGCAGGCCTTTGTACTACCAGTGATTGAGGAGAAACCAGAAGAGAAAGCTATCACAGGTACCATTTTAGTTGTATCATTACCTGCGACTGCATTATTTGATTCTGGTGTTATACTATCTTTTATATCTAGTAGTTTCGTAGTTATGCATAGAGTAGCTACTTCCTCCTTACCTAAGAGTTAGAAGATTCTTACCGGAGAAGACATCGTACTGGTTACTAGCACTATTAGAATATGCTCGGTAGTCGTGTGTGGTCGAGAGATAAGAGCTCAATTTTTGGTATTTTCGATGCCAAACTTCGACGTTGTGCTAGGTATGGACTGGTTGAGCCAGTACAATGCCATACTGGATTGTCGGAGGGGTAGCATCATTTTTAGACCGTCAGATCATCCAGAGTTTGAGTACATATGGGGGACCATCGAGCAAAAAGTAGGCCATATAGCTGGAGTTTACATGGCTATAGAGACGACACCCCTATCGATAGTTGCAGAGTTCGAGGATATCTTCCCGGAGGAGTTGCCAGGCCTACCTTCGCATAGAGAGGTAGAGTTCACTATTGAGTTGGTACCCGGAACAGCGCTGGTATCTTCAAATAATACCGATTGATGAAGAGGGAACTGGATGAGCTAAAGCTACAGTTAGAGGAGTTACAGATCAAGGGATTTGTCCATCCTAGTGCATCATCCTGGGGATCACCAGTGTTGTTTGTACCAAAGAAGGATGGAATATTTTGTATGTACATTGATTATAGAGCTCTTAATGCTTTGACTATCAAGAAAAAGTACCCCTTACTGTGGATTAATAATTTATTGGACCAGCTGACAGGAGAAGTAGTGTTCACAAAGATCGACTTGAGATCGGGGTATCATCAGGTGAAGGTGCGGAGAGAAGTTATTCCAAAGACGGCATTCAAGACTCGTTATGGCCAGTACGAGTTCTTGGTAATGCCTTTTGGACTGATGAATGTGCCTACAGTATTTATGAACCTGATAAATAGAGTCTTCCACCAGTATTTGGACCAGTTCGTGGTAGTCTTTATTGAGGACATCTTGGTTTATTCAAAAAGCCACGAGGAGCACAGGGAGCACTTAAGGTTAGTGTTGGAAATGCTGAGGCGTGAGAGGCTCTATGCCAAGTTGAGCAAGTATGAGTTCCTCCTAGACCGTGCCTCTTTTCTCGGACACGTTATCTCAGGAGATGGTATTTCAGTAGATCCAGCGAAGATTTCGTCAGTAGAAATGTGGCCTACCCCTACCAATGTCTCGGAGGTAAGGAGTTTCCTAGGACTTGTCGGATATTACCGAAGGTTTGTAAAGAACTTTGCGAGAATTGCAGAACCGATAACCAGCTTGACCTGCAAGGAGCAGGAGTTTATTTGTACAGAGGAGTGTCAGATGACATTTAATGAACTGAAGAATTGTCTGACTACGGCACCTATTTTGACTATAGCTTATGGACCCGAAGGATTTGTGATCTACAGTGATGCGTCTGGAAAAGGATTAGGATGTGTCTTGATGCATCATGGGAAAGTTGTAGCTTATGCCTCTAGGCAGCTGAGGACCCATGAGAAGAACTATCACACTCATAACTTAGAGCTTGCTGCAGTGATCTTTGCCCTGAAGCTTTGGAGGCACTACCTATACGGAGAACGGGTGGAGATATTCACATATCACAAAAGCCTAAAGTACGTCTATACTCCGACGGACCTGAACCAGAGACAAATACGTTGGCTCGAGGTGATGATAGACTTTAAGATTGAGCTACAGTACCATCCGAAAAAGGCCAACGTGTCACTACCACATCCTAAAATAGGGATATTTTTGTCATTTTTATCTATTATAAATATTGTGTGTATTTATTTTAAATAATTGCATGATATATGCGTGCCAGATACAACAAAAGAAGAGTCATTTTTCCTTCTCATGAACTATGGGAGTGCCCAGTGCCCAGAAGAGCAAAGCTTATTTTCCTTCCAGGGTAAAGCGGCGCATGAAAGTAGGTGTCAGCGTAGGAGAGCCAATCGAGCGAAGCTCTTTCTTTTTTTTTTGTCGTGCCTTGAAGTAAATATCGTGTGTATATATATATATATATATATATATATATATATATATATATATATATATATATATATATATATGTGTGTGTGTGTGTGTGTGTGTGTGTGTGTGTGTGTGTGTGTGTGTGTGTGTAGTATTCTTTAATGCATAAGTTAGTAGACTAGACCTAGAAGCCCACTAGTTGAACCTCTGACTGAAATATAGGATTATGGATTTTATTTAGTATTATTTTGAGATTAATTATGGAAGATTATATTTATTATTGTAATTTTATTTGATTGTTGTACCTTACTGTTGCTTCAATATTGGGAGCGCTACACTAGATTTTGCCTTTCAACAAATTTTACACCATTGTCCTAGACGTGTCCGTCTTCCATTCTGACCTTTGTGTAACTCATAACTATGCTCTTATTGTGCTTTAGTTATGTTATTGAGTATTTTTTATATTATTGTGATATTTGTGTCTTCTTATGGAGTTGAATATTCGTGTGAGATTGATTAGATAGAATTATGACCTGGACAGCGTTCTACCGTCGATGCTGCGGCGTAGGCTGGACGTACCTACGTACTCATGCCCAAATTCTGGGTGTGGGTCATGAAATATTTTTAGTGGTGGCTCATGTAGGTCTAGCTTCACAATTAGAGCGATGTCGTGGTAGTACGACATCTTAGTTGTACTGCATGCCTGCGATAGGATCTAGGATATAGCATACTAGGTTGAGAGCGAATACTCAATCACAACTAGGAATATTCTAATCTATTTATCTTATTATCCTTATTCCTCATGAATATTGCTTCCTTAGAATTTTATTGTCCTCCCTTGATGATATCGCATCTATTGCCTTAATTTATTCTTTTTGGTCTGTATTCAGGATGCCGCCGAAGATATGGTCTTCAATAGTGGGAGCATCAGCTTCAGAGGGGTCTGCCACCTCTTAACCTTACGGACAGACATCTAAAGTTCCTCCTCTCCCACCTGTTTCGTGGGTTGCCCCAGCTGTAACGGAGCAGCTTCCACAACCACCGACTCTGCTTCTCGAAGATCTGCCCGTTGATAGGGCACAAATGTTTACTTTGATCCAGGGCATGATAGATGCCCAGAGAGTGATGGCAGAAGCTCAGCGAGTTCAAGCTGAGGCTCAGAGGGTGCAGGCAGAGGCGCACCAAGCACAGACTAAGCTGATAAGAGAGAGCATAGAGAACGCTCACCATATGGCACTACAGGCAGTTGAGAGAGTTGTCCAGCAGTTTCCTGGCCAGCAGCAACAGCAGAGACCAGGCAGTATAGTGGACTTCAAGAGGATGATGCCTTGAGGGTTCAAGGGTATCGAAGGGATACTCTACGCTGATGACTGGTTAGAGGATATAGAGAGGAGCCTACGATTGGCCCATATTCCGGAGAGCTTGCAGATAGAGGCGGCCGACAGTTAGATGTTCGATATCGCACTCACGTGGTATCGTACGGAGCCGAGACTTATTACACAAGGACTTACTTGGGAGACCTTCAAGGAGCTTTTCAAGGAGAAGTTCTTTCCTGACGTGGCCCTGGGAGCTTTGGAGAGTCAGTTTCATGACTTGGTCCAAGGAAATATGTCGGTCGACGAGTATGTCGCAGAATTTTGCCGATTGAGCCATTTTGCATCGTCTATGATTCGGGACCCAGGAGATCGAGCCTGAAAGTTTAGAAAAGGACTAACGAGAGAGATTAGGTTGCGCACTTTTGGTCGTTATACCGCTACCTTTGAGGATATCTTGATGGATGCCCATATTGTAGAAGAGGATCTGGATCTCAGGCCTAAGAGGAGTTACAATATTTCTGGAGATACAAATGGTAGCGCGGGATCGGCCAAGCGTCCCCATATTCAACAACAGCCGAGGATATTTTAGTATTAACAGCAGTACGAGGCACCGGTTCGTGTTCAGCAGGATCAGCAGCAGCCTCCGAAAGACACACAACAGACTTATCACTTCTGTAAGAAGCCATGTCACCTTTGGGAGAGCTGTAGAGCGAGGCTAGGACTTTGTTTGCACTGTGGCATTGCGGGACATCGAGTGAGAGATTGTCTTCTAACTTCTTATCTTCCCGGCCAGCGAGCAGCTCCAAATCATAGAGATCTAGTTAGGCCACCTGTGGAACCACAGATTGCTCAGAACCCATGAAGGGAGCCACCCCAGCAGGACAAGGCATTCGCGATGACGGTCTTGGAGACCGATACTACAGGTGATGTGTTAGCAGGTTATGTTCTATTTGATTGATTGATTGATTCCTTAGTACCATAGCTTATATCCATGATTTTCTTGCGAGAATATAGTTAGTAGTACACCCTAACAGAGACTGTAATACCATGACAAAAGTGACCATAACCATACATGTTTTCTCAAGATTGCATATTGTATGACTATAGGTAGGATTTTCTTAGACCTTGATTATTGGGGGTTTGACCATAGTGAAGAATTAATGAAGAGGTTATGACTGGACAAAGAGAGACAAGGTGCCTAAAATTTCAAGGATAAACATTAATAAAGATTTGAGAACTTGATATGGCAGAATTATCGATTTTGTTAAATCATTGATTTTTATGAAGATTACGATATGATTAAATTTGTCATTAAATTTTGAGAAATTTAAGAAGATCATTATTATATTTATTTGACTGTAAGATATAAATTTTAAACTTATATTTTGAATTTGAAGACTTCGTAAGTATTGCAGTGTTGAGTATTGTGTGGAAAAAGAATCGAGGAATAAGATCAGAAATGAATTAGTGTTGAATTCAAATTTTTGGGATGAGATTTCAAATTATATAAATATACATTGATTGAATTTAAATTAGAGGATTGGATATTAAACTTTTGAGTATTTAGTTATTAATTTAAAATTTTGTAGAAGATTGTGATAAGAATGAAATTTGATTTTAAATTTGAAGATTTTCAAGAATATGAATTTATATAATTTTAAAAATATAATTTTAAAAATTTTGTGAAATAACAATATGGATTTACTTCATGATTATATGGGTTGATAAATTTAAAAATATATTAATAAATACAACTATTGAGGATCTTAAATTTTGAGGACGAAATTTTTCTAAGGAGGGTAGACTTGTCACTACCACATCCAAAAATAGGGATTTTTTTGTTATTTTTATCTATTATAAATATTGTGTGTATTTATTTTAAATAATTGCATAATATATATATATATATATATATATATATATATATATATATATATATATATATATATATTATAGTGTTCTTTAATGCATGAGTTAGTAGACTAGACCTAGAAGCCCACTAGTTGAACCTCTGACCGAAATATAGGATTATGGATTTTAATTAGTATTATTTTGAGATTAATTATGGAAGATTATATTTATTATTGTGATTTTATTTGATTGTTGTACCTTACCGTTGCTTCGATATTGAGAGCTCTACACTAGCTTTTGCCTTCCAACAAATTTTACACCATTATCCTAGACGTGCCCGTCTTCCATTCTGACCTTTGTGTAACTCATAACTATGCTTTTATTGTGCTTTAGTTATGTAATTGAGTATTTTTATATTATATTATGATATATGTGTCTCCTTATGGAGTTGGATATTCGTATGAGATTGATTAGATAGCATTGTGACCTGGACAGCGTTCTACCATCGATGCTGCGGCGTAGGCTGGACGTACCCATGTACTCGTGCCCCAAATTTTTGGTGCAGGTTGTGACACAACGTGGTAGCTGACGCATTGAGCAGGAGGCCCATGGCATTCTTTTTGACTACCCAGCAACACCTATTGAGAGATCTGGAGAAGTTGGGTATAGAGGTTATTATGCCCAGAGCAGACGGCCAGTTATCGAGTTTTCAGGTGCAATCGATATTGGTTGAGAAGATCAAGGCTACCTTGCCAACAGATGCCAGGTTCCAGAGGCTTCAATAGAGGCTGGGATGCAGACAGGATTGCGCATACACGAGGACGGGACTTTGAGATATGGAGATCGTCTCTATGTTCCGAACGGAGAACTTTGTCAGGAGCTGATGTCGGAGGCGCACAGTTTGGCATACTTTATTCATCCAGGAGGCACAAAGTCACTACCACATTTTCTAGGAAAGGATATTTTAGTAATTTTATATTTAATTAAATATTATACAAGTTAAATAATTATTTTTTTGTATTATTTAATTGTTGTTAGATGTTAGTTATTTGTTTTGGACTTGTGTTAGTGGACCTAACTAGTTTAATTTAGACTCATGGACCAACATATATTAATTGTTAGATTTAGCCCATTTAGAAGCACATTCATTAGGAGGATGATTAGTTTAATTAAACCATTAGACTATGACCTTTCCTCCTTGATTATTTCTTCATGAGAGGCCCCAAGGGGTATAATGGACTTTACATAGTGACTTGAGGAAGGGGCAAGGGGAGGCCGGCCTATTAAAGAAGGAGGAAAAAGTTGCTCTCTTCTCTTTTTATTTGAAATCTAGATCTAGAATTTTCTTCAACCAAATTCTTTCATTCCACATCATTTTTTCTACCAAATTTTACCCTAATTTTTTCCTAAATCACCATTGGAGACTAGTAGAGCAAGAATCTAGAAGGAGGAAGCAAGGATCTATAAAAAAAGAGCAAAGATCTACAAGTTGGAGGCCAATTTTATCACATTTGGAGGTTGTATTGGAAATCCATCTTCCAATAGGTATAATTTAGTTTTTTCCTTAATTTAGGTTCTAAATCTGAGAATAAACTATGAGAAATTAATCCATATGCATAGGCTACCCATAGAATTTGCTTTTGAGTTCATAGGAGGCATATTGAGAAAGTTATGGTACTTTTTGTGTCAATTTTGAGAGAATTCCGGGATTGACACTTGTTATATTTGTCAATTGGTCCTATAGATCAATTTGACTTGTGTTCGTGTATTTAGGGCTAGTGTCATGTCCATAATTGGTTACATGTAGGTCGTATCCCAACAATTTGGTGATACGTATTGATTTGGGGGTATTCCTTCCGACACAAAACTTTGTACATGTCATATTTTGACACGGACACGTAGATTTATGTTTGACTCTTTGTATTGTTCATAAATAATATATTAGACTTGCTTGTGTCCTTCGGGTACGTTTGGATGTGTGGTGGACTCGTGTCGCAAGCATATCATAGATCTAGTGTGATACGGGTGCGATGCACTCCACGTGTTTGTTGCATTTTAATTCTAGATCTATTTCCTATTGTTCTTAGTCATTATAATATATATATATATATATATATATATATATATATATATATATATATATATATATATACTATATTTAATAGCTATTACATATGTAGAAGTATAGCTACATATATACATAACACATAGGTACATAGATATATGATATGTATATATATGTGTTAGTGTATCATATATCTAATTACCTATGTGTTATGTATATATGTAGCTATACTTCTACATATGTAATAGCTATTAAATATAGTAGTGTGTGTGTGTATATATATATATATATATATATATATATATATATATATATATATATATATATATATATATATATATATATACACACACATACTACTATATTTAATAGCTATTACATATGTAGAATATATATATATATATATATATATATATATATATATATATATATATATATATATATATATATATATATATATATATATATATATATATATATATATGATACTATATCTAACTATGTGTGTATGTTATATTATATGTATTAAATTATGGAGATATATATATATATATATTTATATGGTTGAGCATGTATATATATATATAAATAGATGTAGTTAGTATATATATGTGTGTGTGTGTGTGTGTGTGTGTGTGTGTGTGTGTGTGTGTGGTATAGTGTATAAGAGAGGGGGGCTCGAAGCTACAACAGCAGCTACAGCAACAGTAGCTATAGTGACAGCAACAACAACATACAACGACAGCAGCAGCTTTAGCAACAGCAGTAGCAACATACAGCGACAGCAGCAGCTTCAGCAACAGCAGCAGCTTCAGCAGCAGCAACAATAACAACAATATTCAGCGACAACAGCAGCAATATTCAGCGACAGCGGCAGCAGCAGCATTAGCGACAGCAGCAGCTACAGCAACAGCAACAGCAGCATTCAGCGATAGCGGCAGCAACAACATTGGCGACGACAACAATAACCGCAACAGCAGCAGCAGTTATTGCAACAACAACAGCAGCATTATCGACAGCCACAACAGCATACAGTGACAATATGCATGTATAGATATACCTATATATTATTTATAGCTAGTAGGTATATGTATGGTATTGGTAAATATATATATGTATATTTTATAGTTGGTATTTATGCATTAGTATATTATATTTTTAGTAGTTGGTTGTTAGCATATAGTTAATGTTGGGTAGTGAGCTATAAATAAGGTTTTGATAATTGCCTTGAAATACCAAGGTAAGTATCAAGGTATTTGAGGATACCCAAGGTATTGGGTTTGGGTATCAAGATGAGGTTTAGGGGTGTGATACCGAGTTGGTTCAAAATCAAGATATCCATTTAGTATTTGTAATTAGGATTTATATATTTAATATTGCTTGAATGTACATATGTGATATTTTATATCTCTTGTTTGTGTATCCTGAGATACTGTATCTTAGTATCCTAAGATTTAGCTTGTATGGCCTAGTTACATAGTGTATGAACCCAACATCATTGAAATAGACTCATGCAACCTAAAAATAGATAGTTTGACCAAGTTTGACTATTTTGACTTAGAGTTGACCTAGTTTGACTATTTTGACTTAGAGTTGACATAGTTTGACTATTTTGACTTAGAAATGGCTCTTTAACCTAGATGTTGACTAGTTTAACTTATTTTTATTCTGAAACCTTGTATTGATATTATATTCCATATCTAGGTCTTTGAGGCACCATATCAAACATCTGTAAGACTATTTACTGGACTTTAGGTGAGTACATTCTCTGATAGTTTCTCATTTATGATATCCTCTATGTTCATTGTATCTAGTATAGATATCCTTGTTTTCTTGATACGATGGTTATACGGATTGGTATATTCATATCTTGTCATGAGATGTTATTCCTTGGTATATGGTGTATCTTGTGCAAGCCTTATTTCATTGATTATCTTTTACATGTACAGACACTGATTCTCGAAAAGATTAGCTATCTTTTTGGGGAATCTCGTGTCATAGCGTACCATGGTTGGATCTACTATACCAGTCGAGGGTGGGAAGTATTTTAGTATATATATATGATCATATCCTCCTTGTGCATGTCTTGTTCCTTGTGAGTGTTGATCATACACCGCACGTATGATTAACCAGGCCATTATACTCATGTGCAAGTTTCCAAGCTGATCACATGTTAAGCTAGTACCCACAAACTTAGTTATTAGTATTCTTGTTCATTATCATATTATTCATTATTGTATTTATTCCAGTATTTTTTATTGTATATCTCTTGTATATATTGTGCATCTTGTATATTCACATATATTTACTGTTATATAGTTTTTATTATTGATTAGAACTGTTGTTAGAGATATACTCTTCTCCTTTTCTGACTGGATATATTTTTTTCAGATGACACTGAGGAGTGGTACCCTACACATTACGGACCTCAGGATGTTGTGGGCCTAGAGTCAGAGACCCTGGCTCAGGAGGGACTTATCTCGACTGAGACAGATAACCCGGGACTTGTAGCTTCTTAGTATTTTTTGCACTGGATTTATCTCCAGCTTATTTGTTTAGTATTTCTTCAGACTCAGTGATGTTATTATTTGACTCATGAGCTGTATGTGACTATTCTATTCTTTATTATATTTATGCGCATTTCTATCTTAGATCTGTGATTGAGTATATTTCAATCGTTGGTGGCTTATTATATTGTTAGATAGATTATCCAAACAGCATTCTACCGCTGATTCTGCGGCGTAGGCTGGGCGTTGTTTCTGACTTGTACCCTTATACCGGATGTGGATCGTGACACACAAAGATGTACAAAGACTTGAGGCAGTATTATTAGTGGCATTGAATGAAGAGGGAGATAGCCCACTTTGTGGTGAAGTACCTGGTATGTCAGCAGGTAAAGGCTGAGCATCAGAGGTCTGCAGGTTTACTTCAGCCACTCCCGATACCTGAGTAAAAATGGGAGCACATCACTATGGACTTCGTTATAGGCTTTTCGAGGAGTCTTAGTGGTCAAATACGGTGTGGGTGATCGTGGATCGACTCACCAAGTCCGTTCACTTTTTACCCTTCAGAGTTGGGCAGTCTATAGAGGTCTTAGTAGATATGTATATGAGGAAGATCGTGCGACTACATGGGATGCCGGTCAGTATAGTGTCTAACATGGATAAGAGATTCACATCTTACTTTTGGCAGAGTATACTAGAGAGTCTCGGTACTCACTTGAAGTTCAGTATATCGTATCACCTGCAGACGAATGGCCAGTCTGAGTACACCATCCAGACGTTGGAGGACATGTTGAGGGCGTGCATGCTTAATTTTAGTGGATCATGGAAGGACCATTTACATTTGGTCAAATTTTCCCACAATAATAGCTATCAAGCGAGCATTCAGATGGCTCCCTATGAGGCGTTGTATGGCAGGAAGTATCGTTTCCTAGTGTATTGGAGTGATATGGAAAAGAGGTAGATTCTTGGACCAGAGTTGGTTGTTCGTATAGTGGAGAAGGTAAAGAAGATCCAAGGGCACATGTGAGCAGCACAAGACAGACAGAAGCATTGAGCAAACGCGCATCGACGACCCCTAGAGTTTTAGGTTAGAGATCATGTGTTTCTAAAAATCTCGCCTACCGGAGGGACCATCAGGGTTGGAGGCAGAGGAAAGCTGAGTCCGAGGTACATCGGACCATTCGATGTATTGGAGCGCATTGAAGAGGTTGTCTACATGTTAGCATTGCCACAGACCTTAGAAGGAGTTCATAACGTCTTCTATGTATCTTAGTTAATGAGGTACATGCCAGATCCGAATCATGTGCTTGACTACTCGGAGATCACCGTCGGGCCGAGTTTGTCATATCAGGAGGAGCCTGTAGAGATTATGGACAGAAGCGAGAATGTGTTATGAGGTCAGACTATCCCTCTAATTTTTATCGCATGGAGGCATCATGCACCAGGCGCATCGACCTGGGAACAAGAGGATGATATTCGGCAGCGTTTCCCCCATTGTTTGATAATAAACGAAAGAAATTGATACTAGGTTTATACGAAACCCTTTCTTTGTTTACAAACAAGAAAAAGAAGTATAATTAATCCTATACGAGGATGTTAAGTACAAAAAAATTTAATTCTGGGGAAATATTGCTATAGGAGTCTGATCTACGGTCGATCACTTTGTCCCTTGGACCACACGATGACGAAGAAGTGCTGTAGAAGACGAAGAAGAAGCTTCAAAGACTGCATGAAAGGTTGAACTCTCGTTGTCAAAGCTCTCTATATGTGCTCTCTTGACCTCGACCTCTGTATTTGACCCTTGCCTTTTTTTTGACCTTTGTCTGTGACTTCTAAATTCTCTCGACCTTGGACCTCCGTGGTCGGAGGTCTCTATTTATAGAGTTTGGTCACAGTCGGCGTAGAAACCGAACAGCGGAGAGAGCTGCACCTTTTACGCAGCAGTTATAATAATTGCTACCCACGTATGAATGATCTCCTGAATCTGCGTGTGACGCGTGTCCCATTATGAGGTAGCACGTATAATCGCTCATCGAAGATCACAGCATGCAAGCCACGTAGATAACTGCCCCTCGCGTAGAGATGGTTGGCATAAAAGCCAAATAACTGTCTCGTTGGCGTAAAAGCCAAATAGTCATCTTGTTGGCATAAAAGCCAAAATAGCTGTCTTGCTGGCGTAGAAGCCAAGTAGCTGTCTTGCTGACGTAAAAGCCAAGTAGCTGTCTTGATGGCGTAAAAGCCAAATTCTACGTAAAGCTTGATGTTGCATGGATAGGTAACCAGCATAAAAATAGCCAATTATCCTTCTTTGACTGAGGTCTTGAGCGTATTCTGGAGCAAATAGCCTTGTCACTCACCTTTGCAAATATAGCCTGAGTTGGCGTATTTCGAGGAGATAGCATATGGCGTACTCCTATAGTAAAAAATAGCCAGGTTGGCGTATTTCGAGGAGATAGCATACGACGTGCTCCTATAGCTGAAAATAGCCTGGTTGGCATAATGTGTAGGGATGGTGATGTGAGCAAATTAGCCCTAATTATAGCTCTCCCAGTCATTAAAAGTAGAACCAAATCTCATGCAATAAATGCAGAGATCTGCCCCCATTTCGCGCATTAACTACAGAGACGTGCCTCGAGTTCTGTACGAAGACCAGCTTTTGATGTGGCGGTTGGTTTTGTCTCTTCCTGAGTGTAAAAGCTCATCTCTGCCTGTGTAGAATAGGTAGCGTATTCTTTGAATGCGTAAACGATGTCTTATATCAAGGATTTGTCACTAAACGATAGTTTGGGGCTCTGTACAAAATTATTATTACATCCGTCCTCTCGATCGTCGTGTAGTACTCTTTGTCAGGAGTCAGGTTCACTGCTTCGTCTGACAGGTTCATTTGAGTAATACGAAGAGTTTCTCGTACAACTTTCCGCTGCATTAAAAGCAGACAGGTTTTACATCGAAGTGGCGATGTAGCAACCTTTTTACGCCGAAGCAGTTTGGAAGTACTACTTTACGCGGGTTATTCTGGAGCTATGTTTTACGCTGAATAGCGTTGAAGCTATGTTATACGCCAATGGCTCTGAAGTCATGTTTTATGCCACCCAGTGCTGGAGCTCTGTTTTATGCGGGCTTCCTGCATGTTGAGGATTTTACGCATATAATTTCCCAGCATATTTTTTATGCTTCTACAAGACCCCCTTCAAAGTTTTCAAATTTCTCGTAATTTAAAATAATTTGAATGAAGCATAAAATGGTCAAGTTTGACTCATTTTGCGAGGCTGATTTCTCGATAAATTTTTAAGAATTTGTTGGGATTTGGTGTGTTCTCCTCTGCCTATATAAAGGCAAGTGAGTTAACCTATTTTTCCCACACTTCCTTCACCACAAAGAGATGGTTGTCGAGATTCGTCGGGCTGATTTGAGGAAGAAGAAGATCATGTTCTTCCAGCATGTAAGGAGCCATAAAAAGAGGCATCTTCGAGCAAATGTCCTCTGCAACGATGGATCATGAAAGTATATCATAGCTTCCTTTGCTCGGGATGATCAACAATTTCATATGGCGATTCATCCAGGAGAGAGGAAGGGTCTCATTTAGCCATACAGCTTGCAATATGTATTCTCTCCCATTATGGTACTGGATGAGGGTAGGCAGTTTGGCCCTGTCTTCCAGTATTGTGTTGGGTCTGAACCCCTAACACAATTTCTAGGGCATACCTGCCATGGCGTATAGAGGGTGGGCTTGCGTAATTGATACATGCCCAATTATGTATCCTCTCACCATTAATCATTTTCTTGTTAATCGGCCGCAAAAGCCGATTAACTACTGTAGAAGACAAAAAAGATCTACACCAATATGAGAACCTGGCACAGCAGATTCTTGGTGTGATCTTAAATAAAAATGAGAAACCCTTTATAGAAAAAGGATTTCCATCATATGTAATCATGAAGATGAAAAATCATTTGTAAACTGGATTTCCATCATATGTAATCATGATTAATAGACTTGTCTTCTTTTACGCATCTGATGATTTGCCATATTTGCTGTGAGAAAGTCTGAATAGTGTGCAGCCTTGGCACGTCTGAATAATTTTACGCTGACTCTGATAAAAGAGTATCTGATCTCGTCCCGTCTTTTACGCGTAACTGAAGACGCATAGAAATCTCTTTAGCATTAAGTTGTCTTTGAAGATCTAAACTGACATGCTATTTTGGACGAGGAGTCGCATAGAATTTCTGAACTGTCACTTCTCTGATGCGAAGAATTTTCTGTTCAGACCATCATCTTTAAGAATGGTTTCCCAAAAATCCCTTAAAAATGGGCAAGAAATGTCTGTCGAATAAGCCATACTTGAACTTTTGAAAAAGATTCTGACTGGACTTTGGATGAACTTCCAATGGCCCAAGAAGAAGAGTCATCTTCAATGCTGAACTCTATGTGTTTCAGGCACTTGGAATGTTTTGTAGCCAAAAAGGAGCATTTCTGCGTAAACTCTTGTAATTGGCCATCTGTAGCTTTTGAGCGTAGAATCGTAGATTTGTAGCCTCTGAGCGTAAAACCGTAGGTTTGTAGCCTCTGAGCATAAAAGCTCCTGAGCGTAAAAGCATCTGAGCGTAAAACCATAGATTTATAGTCTCTGAGCGTAAAATCGTAGATTTGTAGCCACTGAGCGTAAAAGCTTCTGAACGTAAAATCATAGATCTGTTTTGTGTGTAAAATTTGGATCCACTGACTGTCCGTCTTCTTTTTCAAATAATAGGCTGACGTGGTCCTAAATCATAACCGAATATTAAATATCAGATTTGGTTAGGGATTCGAAGAGTTATCCAAACTCTATAAATAGTCCAAGGTCTTGAGAGAGAAACTCTTTATCTGTCTTCGCAAAATCCTTGCTTTTCCAAGAACCCTTCTTCTTTGTCTCTTTCCTGAGAACTCAGATTCGCCATGGCACCTAAATAGGCTTCTACTGCTAAGAGAAAGAAGGCCTCTTCCTCTTCTCGCTCCTCTGCTCAAGCACGAGCAACTCCCATTAGGCTGAGCGAGCCCCGATCTGAACGAAGCGCTCCGTCGTCGAGCTGTGCTCCGGACGTTACAGGTAGAGATTGTAAGAAGAAAACCCTCCGCACACATTGTACATATATGCAAACTAATACGCCCATATTTCTAATGTTTTAGCGTAAAAACTTCATCTTTTCTCAGTTTGACGTAAAAACTCAGAATGTCAAAATTTTGGCGTATACTACAAACTTTGAATTTTATGCGCATGATATAAATTCCGGCGTAAAAACTCAAATTTTGGCAGTCTGGCGTAAAAACTCAGACTGTTAGATTTTGGCGTATACTGCCAACCTTGAATTTTATGCCTCGGAAATGGGTTCCAGCGTAAAAGCTCAAGTTTTTGCAGTCTTGGTATAAAAGCTCAGACTGATAATCTTTGACGTAAACTACAAGAGTGTAGCGTCTAGTGTAGAAACTGACTTGTTCTCTTGCATTTTGTAGTGGACTTGCAGATCCCTCTTTTGGCTGAGGTGATGGGCTCTGCTGCCGGGATGCTAAACTCAAACTATTTGGAGGACTTGTCCCATATGACATTCCCCATCTCTGGAGCCAATTATCCTGAAGAAAGGGAAACCCTGATCTCGTCCCAGGGAGAATGCATGCTGCTGAGTATGATCAGTGGGGAGCCCGTGACATACATAGACGGGACAGAGTATAAGAAATCGGGTTTCTTATTCGAGGATGTTATCGACAAACAATCCCAGACCAAGCCCAAGAAGGAGGATTGGGTGTTTACTGCCGAGGACACGGTGATGTATCTGCCCAGGATGCCCAGGGATTACCCTATCTCGACATTCTTCCATGCCACCCATCCCAAGAAGATGATGTGGACTTTGACTCCCGATCTTTACGGCCGACCGGGGAAGATCTTATACAACAAGGGATACGACCGGGGGGCGTATATGAGCCGTCCGTCAGGCCCTGTTATGCCCTTTAGGGGATTACTGTCGGGTAGTGTCCCAAGTGAGGATACTTCGCTGATCCAGCCGGTTCAGATATTGACCTTCTGCAATAACTTTATGGGACAGAGAGGAATGTACCCCAAGGTCAACCCTCGGACCAGTGGATGGCTTAGCCCAGGAAATCTTCGATGGGCCAGTTTAACTGCCTGGGCCCTGAAACACTTCCAGGTGGAGCTGGAAAGTATTGGTTTGTTCGCGGCCGTAAGTGCCACAAGTGTTGGGCTGCTTGTCAACCCCAACTTGTTTTTAGCCTTGATGGAGCGATACAACTTGCTCACTGGGACTTTTGCCACTCCGCTGGGTGATTTGGGCTTAGCCCTTCATGAGATGGCAGAGATTTTAAAGTTGTCGATGGGGGACGCTCCTTATGAAGAGTACGTCCCTACAAACAGGAAGCTGAGGGATACAAACCCTCGGGCAGTGGCAGTGTATCAAGAGTTGATGAGCTACTATCTCGCCTGCACCACTTTCTACAAGGAGTCCTCTGATTTGGCTCACATCAACAAGTGGGCAACCTACCTCTTCTTCCACCAGGCCAGAAATGCTAAGCCGGACAAGGTGATAGATAGCCGAGATAAGCCCTTGAACCTCCTGAGTATACTCAGCGCCAACACGGTCGATGACCTTATTGAGGACGCAGGGGCTTCAGATTATATCTCGATGAGGAGATAGGGGGTTACCCTGCATGCACTAAAGCCTTCAGCTATATGAGGCATTGTCGTAAGCCTCTGTCAAGGGAAGCTCAATTGGCTGGCTTTTTCTCCGTCTGGCTAAGCCGATGGGTAGTACCTGGCATTGTGTCTGCGGATCGCATCCATCGCAACACCTTATGGCCCGCGGTGCGTTTGGTGTTCGAGGCAAGACTGGGCCTGCTTCCTGCTATGGTATATAGAATACAAGCAGGCCTGAGGGCCCTTACTGATGGGCTGTTCGCAGATGAGACGCAGCATAAAGGATTTCCCATAGTGGAATTATCCTTCCTATACTTGATGGGATGGTTGATCCTTCACAACACCAAAGTAATGTCTTTCATCTCTGTCAGCAGTTCGGGAAATAACTTCTTATTGAACTACAAGAATTTCCTTTGGAACGTGGCGACCGTCGTAGATTGCCGGCGGGCATTAAACTTTGCCCACGGCTGGAAGCTCTTCTATACCGTCCCCCCCATACATATTAATCAACAGGGGACGAAACTTAAGGATGCGGGTCAAGGAAGGACCATTCTTTCTCCTGAAGCCTTCTACTGGTTGGTCTGCATTAGACCTTTCCATTTGTTGTACAGAAGTGAGGACCACTGCTACTTGGAGCCTTATCTACCCAGTCGGTTCGCCAGGCAGTTTGGGTATGACCAGTTGCATGTGGGGAATCTCATCACCAGCTTCAAGTCCAAAGGTGGACTTATTGATAGAGCCAGAGGATGGCGGTACTTCATCATGGGCTGTACTGGTACAACTTTTGTTGTGCCCACGACTTCTCTCTCTATGGAGTTGTGAATCCTTCACTCGTATGCAGTTCTATGCGTCCAACAATACCTTCCATCATAATTTTAATGTGCATAGAAGTTTTAGGATGCCCTCCCATAGGTCCACTGGAAGGGAGGAGGTTCCGTCTGTTTTCTCGGATGAGAATGAAGACACCACCAGGTCAGACGAGTTCTTGTTAATAATACCGAGAGGCGTAATAGCTCCGCCAACAGAGCCTCTTATTATCCCCAATAAACGGAAGGCTTCCACTCTGAAAAATCCTTTCCCCCGCAAGAAGAAGATTGTCAGAGGTCCGAAAAGGGCTTCCACCAGGGGGGCTTCTAGGAGCGAGCCTGTCGTTTTCCCTGTTGGGGATGATTCTTTGATCAGAGGTCCTTCACTTTTTAGAGAGGGAACCTCCATAGTTCCGGTTGGCAGTGCCGGAGATTCTTTGCTCGAGATCGCTGCTGCTACTACTGCTTCTGGTAGTGCTACGAGATCGCCTTCGAGGCCAAGCATATTAAGGATACCTTTATCCAGACAAATAATGGGAATAACCCCTCCTTCATCTGTAAGTATTTCTAGTGAGATTCCACCCGATGAACCTCGAGTGGATCTTGGTGACGGCTGGGAAGACTATCCTCCAACGTTAGTTGGTGCACCCTCTTCTCCAGGTATGACAGCTCGCTTAGCATCATTAAAAAATAATTTAGCTGTACAGGCTGCGAACGCAACATACATACCATCGGCCATGGGTAAATGTTGTCTTTACGCCTATTTTAGGAAAATTAACATCAAGTTGATATTAATTTTCTCTTGTCTTCTTTTCAGGCAAAGACATCTCAGGGGAGGGCGGAGTTGACGCAACCTTTGACCTTGTTGCGGATCCTGCCGATGAAACAGCGGTGTTTGATATCGAAGAGGCATGCTTTGAAGCTGCCGATCCTTCGTCCGCAATAATTTCAGGTGTCGTCTTGCCAACAACAGTTCAGATATCATCGAAGGAGAATGAGCCCACTATCACGACTGCGCCTCCTTCGTTGAGTACACCAACAATTTCAACTATTGCTGGTGTTCTTTCTTTTGTTGCACCATCTGTTGAATCGACGGCCGTGGCAATATCCTCTGCGGTCATTCCTGAAAGAAGATTTCCCGGTATCGCAGCTACTCCTAGCGTGCATCCGGTTTTCGATATGCTGATTGAACAATATACCAGCCTATTCTACCATAGTTTGAAGGAGTTTATTTCTATGGTGCTGGAGAAGAACTTGAGCTTTGATAATCTGCTGACGTCCTCCTAGCTTGCAATAGCGTCGATCAGAAATTTCAACGATGCTGGAAGAGATGATGCGCTAGAGCAAATAGTTAATGGTTTAGAATAACCCATTAACAAATATTTGCAACTATCTCGAGGCAGCATTGATGATATGGTTCAGGCTGATATGACTCCTTGACTGCGAAGCTTGCTGAGCAGATAGGATCTCTGGGCAAATCCATCTAGACACAACAACAAGAGATGGATGAAGAGCAGGCCGTCTTGGAGGAGGTTATTCCTCAGCTAACAAAGTGTGAGGTCGAATGTGAGGAAAATGAAGCGAGGGTCCACAAATTGGAAGCTAAACTCGCTCAGGCAAAGGAGTAGGCTCTCCAGTCATCGGCAGCTTGAGATGTGTTTAAGGGCCAAATGGATACAGCTCAGCAGAACTTGGCACATGCGGGTGTCATCCTCGCCAATTTTGATCATGCTCAGTCCGAACTATCCCTCCTGAGCGATGACGAGGCACGATTGGAATGGGCTCACGCTAATATCTTGGACTCCAGGAATGAGAGGATGGCTGCCTTGGCGCAACAGATTTGCGATTTGACTGCTCCTCCCTAATGATGTACTTTTTGCTTCTTTTATAATTTTGCTCTTCCGTAGATAATAAAGAGGCTTTATCTGACTTTTTGGACCCATCATTTTTGAATATAAATGATAGGCTAGGGTGAAAGTGATATCAGAGGTATCACGAATATGACATACTTTCGGTAAGGTTTTGCTGAATGTAAATCTATTCAGAGTTAACATGAACCTGATAGAATATAATCAAACTAAATTTGTATACAAAACACTATCAGAGGTAATATGAACATGATAGGTTTATAAATTAGTTAAGAATATCTATTCAAAGGTCACATGAACCTGATAGAATATGATCCAGCTAACCTTTGTATGTGGTATCATCAGAATAAGATCTTCATCATACTCTATTTAGGCAAAGGAGATCAAAGTATAGTACTTCTTTAGGAATTTGTCGTTGATATGAGCCATTACCAATTTCCATTAGGCTTGGCTGAGATGAAAGTACCATTTGAAATCATATAAGGGCCTTCGGATTTTTTATGATTGCTTGTGTGCACTTTGGATATTGTACTAGAGGTAGTATGGACATAGTACAATATCATGTTTGTTAAGGACATCCCACTGAGGGGCCTTTAGTGGACCTATTATTTGTTGTGCACTTTGAGTGCAAATAATAAGTTAGAAACAAGCCCCTGGCTAGTAAAGACATCCTACTGGGGATTTTTGTGGACCTATTACTTTTTTGCGCACGCTAGTGCGAGTAATAGGTTTGAGACAAGATGCTTGAAAAATATGACTCTGTGGGGGATGACTGGGGATAGTTCAGAGGTAATATAGACATGAACCATTCATTTTTATTGGACCAATTACTTCTTGCGCACAAGAGTACAAGTAATAAGTTTAAGACAAGCCCTGCCAAAGGTAATATGGACATGGCAGTTTTTATGGACTTAACACCACTAGCGTACTTAGAGTTAAGTACGGGTGTTAAGTTGAGATGACGACCGATATCAGAGGTAATATGGACATGATAATCGATAGCCAAAAACTCAGAAAGTTTGTTCAGAGGTAATATGAATATGACAAACTTTTGAGTTGTGACTCCACTGGGGATGGAGGTATATATCTGCGCAGAGGTAATATGGACATGGCAGTTTTTTGTGGACTTAACACCACTGGCATACTTAGAGTTAAGTATGGGTGTTAAGTTGAGATGAAAACCGATATCAGAGGTAATATGGACATGATATCATTTATCCAAAAAAAAACTCATTGAGGAGTGATTCATTGAGTGTGGTCTATTCGAACATGAGAATAGACCAAAGAATCATTCTGCTGGGGAGAATGATGGGACGATAACTCAGAGGTAATGTACATGGCTAGCGTCAAGAGAGATTGGTTGTGAATGGTCACTGCAGGAGTGTGTGAGTAGACCTAAAAGATTGCTTCGCTGGTAAAATTTTGAGGATCCATCATCCATTGCATATTCGAGACTCTTGGACATGGATGATGGCTTTTTACAAAAAAGTAAAGGAGAAAATGTCACACATAAACACTTGCTGGGGATGATGAAACCAAGGGTTGATTCGTACATCCGGGTTGTGGACTTATTACCCATGGCGTACCTTAAGTACAGATAATAAGCTGAAACGACTAGCACTACCAAGGGTTATGCGAACGCGATAGTAGAAAGTCGTAGAAAAGAACTTTACTCAGAGGTAATATGGACATAAAAAGTTCTGAAAATATCTTACTCAGAGGTAAATGTGGACGTGGTAAGATAGGTCTTTGTGGGGATAAAGAAAAACATGACAGGGGTAATATGACCATTTTTATGGTGGTAGACTTACCCTGCCGGAGAGAGTGGAGAGACGTAGTTCAGAGGTAATATGGACATGAACTAATCGATAGCCACAAGCTGGAAGGTTTTGCTCAGAGGTCACTTGGATGTGGCAAAACTCAGCTGAAGGTTGTTCCTCTGGGGGAGGTTTAGGGACTCATGCTCCATACTTCCCGAGGGGAGCAAATTGCTATGTTGGAGTGATATCAATTTATCGTGGCCGTCATCTTATTTATGGATGTAAAGTGATGACTTTGGCATCGATCAACTCCTGGATTCTCCTTTTCAGTACATAGTACGCTTTTGTGGGGTGATGAACGTACCGATGAAAGAGACAATATTCTGGGTGATCGACCTTGCCGGCCCTTTCAGGATATTTGATGTTGGGTAGCCGGAGTTTATTTTCCTTCATCAATATATTAAAGATTTTAATGACGTCATCGTCATTGAAGGAGAAAGTCCCCTTTGGCTTTCGGGCTCCCGATGCCTGAGTTTTATGATTTTTCGGGAAGATGGTCATCGTTGCATCATCTTCGGACTCAGAAGGAATTCTACCCCCAGCTTTGGATGTTGTCTCATTTTGTCGAGAGAGACTACCCCCAGACATGTCGTTGTTTGGTTCTTCTTCTTCTTTTTGTCTACCTTTATAGACAGAAGTTGATTTAGAAGGACCTACCTCTGGTATTACGGGATCAGACTCTGGAGGTTTGGAGTTTGTAAGAGATGCGGTATATCCTAACCCAAAATGAGTTCATTGACAGTAAGGATTATCATGCAACGGTGTTCGTCTGCCTTTTCCATAATTGAGGCCTTGTTTTAACTTTAAATCATAACCCATGCTTTGTATAATCTTTAAACCTTGTGGGCTATATCTGTGGATTTGCATTCTCCCAGCATCTGACTCGTGAGAATCTCCTTGCACAATCGGTCTATTCCGCATTCGACCGAAGATTATTTGATGTTGATCGTTGCGAGTAGGTGGAATAATGAAGGCAAATTCTTCATATGGCCCATCTGTCATGACGACATTAGATGTTGGTACTACATCCCACATGATCTCCCCAAGCTTGGTAGTTAGGGACTCTACATCTTGATTTTGACCCTTGTCTTTGCACTTCTGGATCAATAAATCACGCAAATCAAGGAGATGACCAAAAGAAGAAGAAGAAGGCCTATTCTGCCTTTCAGTAGGGACATGAAGATTGGGAACCATAACTCTTTCCCTGCCATATGAATACAACAGTTCAGCTATGTGAGTAGCACATGATCCATGAGGAGCGTATCTTTCCATAAACCGGGTCTTCTTTACGCTAAGGGGCTTGTCCTGGCGTAATCTGGAGCTTTGCACAGGTTGGCGTAAAACCGGGGAAGTTTCCAACCGGCCTCCAGCGTTCCGCATAATCTAAAGAGCAGGCAAATTATTTTCTTGATGGCGTAAAAGCCCAGAGGTTGGAAGGTTTGCCACTTGTATTCCCTTGTGGTGATTGAAGGGACCATCTGCCTCCTTATAGGCGGGAGATGTATTTTTACGCACGGGGCGCGTTTGGAATTTCTGAATTGGCGTTGAGGCATTGTCAGAAATTTTGTCTGCCACGTCACAGACGGGAGAAAGTTTTATGCGCGGGGCACGGAATAGACTTATGGGTTAGTACTGAGGCATTACTAGAAGCTTTGTCTGCCACGTCACAAACGGGAGACAAAGTTTTACGCGCGGGGCACGGTATAAACTTCTGGATTGGCGCTAAGGCATTGCCAAAAGCTTTGTCTTCCACGTCACAGATGGGAGACAAAGTTTTACGCGCGGAGTGCGGTATAGACTTCTAGATTGGCGCTAAGGCATTGCCAGAAGCTTTGTCTACCACATCACAGACGGGAGACAAAGTTTTATGCACGAGGCGCACAGGTTGCGATGTCATAACCTTGTTGGTCGGAGAGAGAGAGCCTGCAGGAAGGGTAGAGGATATCCGGGACATCCATACTTTACGCAACTTCCTGTTGTCCTGGACAGAGAGGGAACGAGAGCCACCCCCTGTGCGAAGCATGTCTTTATAAGCAGATTGGTCGAATTGGACGACAGAGTCTTCTTCGTTGATCCAACGGATACAGCATCATGTTGAGCAATGGCTTTCTCGTCAGATGAGAAAGTAGTCCCCAGCAGAGTCGCCATCTTGTGTTTGATAATAAACGAAAGAAATTAAAACTAGGTTTATACGAAACCCTTTCTTTATTTACAAACAAGAAAAAGAAGTACAATTAATCATATACGAGGATATTAAGTACAAACAAATTTGATTCTGAAAAAATATTGCTATAGGAGTCTGATCTGCGGTCGATCACTTTGTCCCTTGGACCACACGATGATGAAGAAGTGCTGTAGAAGACAAAGAAGAAGCTTCAAAGACTGCATGAAAGGTTGAACTCTCATTGTCAAAGCTCTCTATATGTGCTCTCTTGACCTTGACCTCTGTATTTGACACTTGCCTTTTTCTGACCTTTGTCTGTGACTTCTAAATTCTCTCGACCTTGGACCTCTGTGGCCGAAGGTCTCTATTTATAGAGTTTGGTCACAGTCGGCGTAGAAACCGAACAGCGGAGAGAGCTGCACCTTTTATGCGGCAGTTATAATAATTGCTACCCACATATGAATGATCTCCTGAATCTGCGTGTGACGCATGTCCCATTATGAGGTAGCGTATATAATTGCTCATCGAAGATCACAGCATGCAAGCCACGTAGATAACTGCCCCTCGCGTAGAGATGGCTGACATAAAAGTCAAATAACTGTCTCGTTAGCGTAATAGCCAAATAGTCATCTTGTTGGCGTAAAAGCCAAAATAGCTGTCTTGCTGGCGTAGAAGCCAGGTAGCTGTCTTACTGGCGTAAAATCCAAGTAGCTGTCTTGATGGCGTAAAAAGCCAAGTAGCTGTGTTGATGGCGTAAAAGCCAAATTCTGCGTAAAGCTTGATGCTGCATGGATAGGTAACCAGCGTAAAGATAGCCAATTATCCTTCTTTGACTGAGGTCTTGAGCGTATTCTGGGCCAAATAGCCTTGTCACTCACCTTTGCAAATATAGCCTGAGTTGGCGTATTTCGAGAAGATAGCATACGGCGTACTCCTATAGTTGAAAATAGACAGGTTGGCATATTTCGAGGAGATAGCATACGGCATGCTCCTATAGCTGAAAATAGCCTGGTTGGCGTAATGTGCAGGATGGTGATGTGAGAGTATTAGCCCTAATTATAGCTCTCCCAGTCATTAAAAGTAGAACCAAATCACGTGCATTAAATGCAGAGATCTGCCCCCATCTCGCGCATTAACTGCAAAGACGTGCCTCGAGTTCTGTACGAAGACCAGCTTTTGACGTGGCAGTTGGTTTTGTCTCATCCTGAGCGTAAAAGCTCATCTCTGCCTGTGTAGAATAGGCAGCGTATTCCTTGAATGTGTAAACGACGTCTTATATCAAGGATTTGTCACTAAACGCTAGTTTGGGGCTCTGTGCAGAATCATCATTACAGCCGTCCTCTCGATCGTCGTGCAGTACTCTTTGTCAGGAATCAGGTTCACTGCTCCGTCTGACAGGTTCATTCGAGGAATACGAAGAGTTCCTCGTACAACTTCCCGCTGCATTAAAAGCAGACAAGTTTTACGCCGAAGTGGCGATGTAGCAATATTCTTACGCTGAAGCAGTTTGGAAGTACTGCTTTACGCGGGTTATTCTGGAGCTATATTTTACGCTGAATAGCGATAAAGCTCTGATGTACGCCAATGGCTCTGAAGTCATGCTTTATGCCACCCAGTGCTTGAGCTCTGTTTTACGTGGGCTTCCTGCATGTTGAGGGTTTTACGCGTATAATTTCCTAGCGTATTTTTTATGCTTCTACACCCATCTCTTTGAAGGCCTAGGTATGTAGTAGCATTTAATTTCAGTCAATAATTTTTACCATATATCTATTTTAATTTTGAGGACAAAATGCTCTAAGAAGGGTAGATTATAAACCCTATGGACCAAATTTAGGTCTACTTAGCTTAGACAGAGAGAATAGGGTTAGTTTGGAGCCATTTAAAATTAGAATATAGTGTTTTAGATTAATGTACAATATTCGTATCACTTGGTGCACTTTACTGTTGTTTCGATATTTGGAGCGCTACACTAGCCTTTGCTTTCAAATAAATTTTACACACTTTTCCTAGACGTGCCAGCCTTCCATTCTGACCTTTGTGTAACTCATGAATACCCTCTCATGTGCTTCATTTTAGTCGCATAATATTCGTTACAAATATCTTTTTTTTTAAATCCAAATAAATCTAACTTTGTATCTTTGTCCGTTCCAATCAAAATTGGAGATACAACCTCGACCCATTTTGTGCAACCCAATTTATGACAATAATTTATTTTGAGTCTACTACGTCCATGATACTTGTGTCCCACCCAATTTTAATTCTATGCACTTCCAATTAATTAAAGAACACCATTGATACTAATTTTAATTAAATTAGTGTAATGACTCAACCTAACCCAAAACTAGACCCAACACCAACCCAAACCCCCACTCACACCCTCAAGGTTCATATAAAATACCACACACCATTTTAATTTACTACATCATACCAAATATGGTATTTTTCCTCATCCAATCCCAATCTCCCTTGTTTGTAATTTCTAAATTATTGGGGGCCTTTGTGCAAATAAGCAACTAGGTGTCCACCTCCCATTAGAGCAAAGCAATGAAGAAACCCTTCTTTATTTCTTTGACCGGTCATCCCTAGTTCCCTCCCCCCTATTTTATGTGTATAACACACCACTTTACACCTACATCATCACCACCCTCCATTCAAATTTACCTCATCCCAACCACTTATTTCTTCATGAGGATTCTTCCCCCATCCCTAGAAATAGCCATGTGGTTGGCCCTAATCCCCATGCAATCCTTCTCTCTCTTTCTCTCTCTCTCTCTCTCTCTCTCTCTCTCTCTCTCCTATATTAACTCTCCCTTCCTCTCTTCAAAATTCAGCAGCCACCACCATCCCCATGTGCCCGAAACCCTAAACTTCATCTTCTTCCTCCTCCGACCACAGCCTTCACCACGAACGACCATCACCTCCTTCCTCCTCCCTCTTCTCATGACAACCACTACCCTCGACAGCCATCACCACCACCTTCTCCTCCGACCACAGCCTTCATCCCGACCACCACCACCGTGGACAGCCACCATCATACCCACAGCCACCATCACCACCGCAAGCATCACTACCTTCCTCTTCTTCTTTCTCCTCCAGCCAACTTCATCAACCACCACCACAACCTTCATCCCGACCAGCTTCCACCTTGTTGTAAACTACCTCACCCAAAATCGGTATTTTATGTGTATTTTATATTATTATATTTATTATAGATGTTGAATTTTTTAGAATATTCTCTTAGTTAATTAGAAAATAAATTTTTTGATATATTTACTTATATAAATATTTATTTAGAATTATTTTTAGGCTATTTTAGATTTTTGGAGATTTTTCTAGAATTTTTATTAATTAACACCTAGGAAACATAAATTTTTAGGACTTTCATGATTTACTATGAGACCATACTTGCATGTTGTTACTAAAAAAATATTTAATTTAGGGTTAAAATATTTAAATATATTTTTCAATAATTTATTTAGAATTTTAAGGAATTTATTTGGATTTTTGGAATTATTTATGATTTATTTGGATATATATAGTCTTTATATTAGATACATGATAATTTAGTATTAATAGATATTAATAAGATTATATATAAATTATTTGTATTATCTTTAATTCTATTTAAGATTATAAATTATTGAGACAAATTTAAACAACATTTTAAACTAATTCAAATCCTGAGTCTACTAGGAAAGCAACTTCATGAATAATCATATCCTTATTTAAACTGATCTTAATCATATCCAAATTAGTCAATCATAGTCGTATTCAATTAAATAGTCTTCACCATTATAAATACCTATTAGAATTATAAAATAAACTATCTTTCATATTCTTCTTCCCCAAACTCCTCTCTTTTTCGTCCAAAAACAGTCAAAATTCGTCATAAATTTAGCCTCATTTTCTAGTAGTTATGACGACTTAAAAAGACGATATCTCCTAGCTCCGGACTCCAAACGTACTCCAATTTTTTTTGTTAGAATCATATCAAGCTTAGTTGTCTAAATATATAAATTATTTTAATAATTTCTAAAACTATTTTTCCAGAAAATTCTAAAAGTGCCAGTTGTCCAAAATCAGACGCGTTTCGGTATTTTTGAGATTTTGGGAGATACTGAATTCAGAATTATAAGACGTTTGAAGTTTCAAAAAGCTGATATGATAAAATTCCATAAAATTATTTTTTTATAATTTAATATATAAGTTAGTCTACTATAAAATTCATGCAATGTAGACATAAATAGGAAACCACAAAAAAATTGTCATCTGTGCGCCCTTGTGACCATAACTCTTTACCGACTTGTGACTTTATGAAGCCATTGATTCCGGTGTTCATGTAGCACTAAAATTTATATAATTTTACACACAAATCAAGAATTTGAGTTGGTTGACTTTTTGGTCAACAGATTGCCTCGATTTGCGTGTCACGGATCACAAATCCGTAAAGTTGACTTTCTTTGGACCAAAATTAGGATTTAACAATAAAATCATATTATAATAAAATTAAAATACTATTTTAGGTTATTTATTCAGAATTAAAATTGATTAAAATGGAGGAACCTATTCACCCACTTTTGTAACCTAACTTGTTTAATTTATGTGACGGGTAGATCGGACGACGCCTTGAATTGCGACTTCATCCTTTTTCAGAGCAGGAAAGTATACCTTGCCATTGTACTATGATTTAAATTCTATATGATGCATGTATTTTATTTCTGTTATTTAGTTCATATATTTTAACTGCTATATAAATTACGCGTCCAAGAATAACTTGGGTGCAATATCGGTGGCGTCGTATTTTGTCTTTATTATATATTATGCATGTTGACCTAGTTTTACGAGACCACCACATGATTTGGAGGCATAATTATATTTTATTAGCCATGACACATCTGTTACACGAGAGTGAGTCTCATATAGGATACGGACTTGCGTGACGGGTTGGCCACCGGTACATATGGGACGTGCGATAGGGATAACTGTTGATAGAATTTGCATAATTAGAAGCCTTGACAGTTTTTAGAGGTCTCATCATATCATGGATATGACATGCTTAGAGTATGGAGTGGGGAGGACAACAAGTAAGCATTTGGGCTCCTTTGCACTTTCCTTGTGTAACCTGTACGCTCCGCCGGAGATGCGCGGTCATGATGACCACTATATATATTATTATTATCAGGAGGCCTCTTGCGTTCAAAAGATGCCATACCTTTTAGGCCCTAGAATCTCTGAGAGAATTATGCCAATCCTATTTTATCCAGATAGCCCACGTATTGGAAAGTTATTCTCAAAGTGCATTCACATAGGCGGTTAGACGACCCTTTTTGGATATTTATTTTCAGTACTTTATTGGAATGCTTCTATGTATCTTGTTACGTCCCTCTGAGGACCTGGTCCCTTTCCAGGTGTAGACGATCATGAGTATTTGCAGGAGCACGGATCAGGACTAGCTACTTTGATCTTTTTTGAGGAGGTCTTCTCTTCGAGCCTCATTGTTCATCAGATGTACTTATTTTTGTTTCTCTTATATTCTATTTTGGTAGTGGATTTGTCTCCACCCAACTACTTGTTCTTATCAAGCATCTTGATTCAGTATATAGTTGATTGTTATTATTTCTGTGGATGAGATTTAGTTATGCCCTATGACTTGTGACAAACATATACCACTTGTGAATTATTGTTCATAATATATCGTACGTATGTGTTATGGTTTCTATATATTGGAGTTGCCATATACATACAGCTGACATGCTTACGTATTTCTAGTCCTACGTATTTTAGGACTGGGGTATGATATATATTTAGTGGTGGTCCATGCAGGTTGAGAGTAGATTGTCTCGGTTACGTTACTGTACCGAGCAAGCCTGCACCTAGGATTAGAGTTTTAGGTCTCATCCATATACTTAGCTTTTCTCCTTGATTTTGTTCCAAATTCTTGAACTCACCTTCCTTCTAATCTGTTCTATCTAAATAATTATATCCTGCTTGATTCATGTACTTTTCTAATAGTTTCTTGAGTATAGCCTTCTGCTAGAATATAGGAATCATTATTGTTAGGATGATAATTAGGGTAACATTCCTACTAAGAATACAACTAGAATATTAACACATCACTAAGTTTAGAATACCTAATGAACCCTAGCATCCCTTACGTGTAGATTAATTGACCACTATCCCTTGATATATTTATGAAGGACTTGAGAGTAGTATAGACACTACTAGGGTTAGTTAAAAATTTGACCATATTATTTGACCCTAGTATTGAGGAACCAATAAAAATTCAAGGTTGAATATTAGGACTAAACCTAACTTTTATAGTAAGATAATATTAGAGAACTATAAATTTAGATCCTTGTTTTGATATTAGCAGAACAGTACCTTAGGAAGCCAAGAGGAATGAATAGAACATTTTTCTTGATCATACCTCAAACACAGAGATTAACATACCATATTTCCTTAGGAAACCATAATATTATCAAGAGTCTCTCTATTTAATTTCATATTTTGTTCCTCCAAAACCTTAACGCTCAATTTTTATGCGATGGCTAATTTTTTTTCCTTCATCTTTTAATTCGTGCTACCTAACCATTCTGATTGTAGGCCAAGTGATTTCTTTTATGTTAGGATATATAGTTTGCTAGGATTATAGTTGTAATCTTAATTTTTGAAATTATGTGCTTGATAGTTTGAGTTGTTCATTTAGCTTATGATTTTATGATTACACTTTAGTTTTAATCATGTAATTTGTATCCATATCTCAATACAGGTTATATCCTCTTTCCCTTGAGAGCCAGTAACTTCTCCATTCTTAATATTAACACTTTTGTTCTATAAGCACTATGATTGAGACTTAAGATGACCATTACCTATGAAGTTTTATAATGCAATAGGATACCCTAATAAGTACCAAGATCTTTTTCTCGTGTACCCCAATAAGAGTTTCTACTTTATTTACCAGGACAAGGTTATTTTGTAGAATCCTCTTAAGACAGTTACAATATTAGTTGATTCTTGTAAGTTGGGTAATATGCCTCATAACCTAGTATCCCATAGTCCTTTTGATCCATTAATGAAGTATAATTGAATGACATCAACTATAGACTTGCATAAGAAGATAGTGTTTATCCAGATTGTAGAACTTAGAGGCCCATACCCCATTTGATCGACTAGAGACTTAGACAAGGAGTTAGTATGACAACTATAGAGGCACAACACCGGACGAGTCTTATCTTCTTTGTAAACTTAAATTATTTTGTACCTTTCACTCATCATAATCTCGCGTACTTATATTTTTTGAACTACCTCGACCTATGCTGTTATTATAGCCTAGTTTTGCAAGCTTATTCTTTTATCAAGCTTATTCATGACATATGTGTTATTGGGGTCTGATCAACCACACTAATATATTGTCTAATTAGAATCAGTGTATTATGGTCTAGCTAACCTTAGTGCGCTTGGTTCGCTATTCGCATAACTACTTTACGTGGATTGAGATATAGTTGACTCAACTTGTTAGACGAATATACTTGCCCTCTAGACAGGTCAGAGTATATCATATCAGGTACATAACTATTCTGATATGAACATGCAAATAGGAATTTACCAAAATAAGATTTTAATCCCCAACTGCCTTGACAACTCTCTTTTGAATTCTTTAATCGCCTTGAACCCCGTACTTGTATTTTATCACCTCCTCCTTGAATTCTTTATTGTTGTTATCTATCTTTTTCTATTTCAGAAAGACGAACGCTCGTGCTTGGTATAAGTTTGATACACGAAGAGTACTAGATATACCCCATGGCCAATCATATTACTTGGTGACTATTTTTGTAATTAAGGGCACACCACATATGAGATATTTTGTGTGTTAAATTTTTTTGAAGATTGAATAACATGATTAAATAATTTGAGAAAATTTTTATTAAATGTATAGCCTTATGTGATAGATGGGTAAATTCAAAGTTTGGTAGAAATTGCATTGTCAACTTGAGGTGAATTTTTTTTAGATTGTGATTAAGTAAGATTAGATTGAGAGATTAAAGTCATTTTAATTTTGGAATTTTTTTAAAAAATGATTAAGATGATGAGAATTTAATAAATTTTGAAATCTTGATATTACGGACCAAATATTTATAACTTGAGCACATAATTTAAATTTTGAATATTGAAGGTTGAATCATCGATTTAAATTTTGAGGATAAATATAGAATTTTGACTTGAACAATTGGTGAATTTGATTTAAAATTTTACAATTTGATGATTTAAATTAAAAGTTGAATTTTGATTATTGGATCATCTATTTAAAATATTGAGGATGAAAATTGAATTTAAAATTTGAAGAGTACAAAATTCATAAGTTGAGAATAGGAATAAGATTTGATTAGAATTGTGTATTGTTCAAAGCCTAGAGAAAATTATTATAGTTGAAAATTGTGATATAAATTTTGATGTGGGATGTCCTATAGATTTGAATTAGATTTGGATGTTGACTATTTAAAAATTGAGAAGAGATTATGATTGGTTAAATTTTGATTTGAACATTGATTATTCTAGTTTTGAAGTGATCCCGATAGATTTGAATAGATTTTGCTATTTAAATTTTTGGAAAAGAATGCGATTGACTTACCTTATATATGAATATGAAGGATTTAGCAAATCATGCCTTATTTTTAATTTCGAGAAAAAAATTCTTTAAGTTGGGTAGATTATAAATCCCCTCACCCAAAATAGGTATTGTATGTGTATTTTATATTATTATATTTATTATAGATATTAATTTTTTTAGAATATTCTTTTAGTTAATTAGAAAATAAATTTTTTGATATATTTAATTATAAAATATTTATTTAGAATTATTTTTAGGCTATTCTAGATTTTTGGAGATTTTTTTAGAATTTTTGGTAATTAAAACCTAGGAAATATAAAAAATTTAGGACTATCATAATTTACTATGAGACCATACTTGCATGTTGTTACTACCAAATATTCAATTTAGGGTTAAAATATTTAAATATATTTTTTTGTAATTTATTTAGAAATTTAAGGAATTTATTTGGATTTTTGGAATTATTTATGATTTATTTGGATATATATAGTCTTTATATTAGATACATGCCAATTTAGTATTAATAGATATTAATAAGATTATATATAAATTATTTGTATTATCTTTAATTCTATTTAAGATTATAAATTATTGAGATAAATTTAAACTATATTTTAAACTAATTCAAAACCCGAGTCTACTAGGAAAGAAACTTCAAGCATATCATATCCTTATTTAAACTGATCCTAATCATATCCAAATTAGCCAATCCTAGTCGTATTCAATTAAATAGTCTCCACCATTATAAATACCTATTAGACTTATGAAATAAATATCTTTCATATTCTTCTTCCCCAAACTCCTCTCTTTTTCGTCCAAAAATAGTCAAAATTCGTCATAAATCCAGCCTCATTTTCTAGTAGTTATGACGACTTAAAAAGACCATATCTCCTTGCTCCGGACTCCAAACGCACTCTAATTTTTTTTTGTTAGAACCAAATCAAGGTTAGTTTTCTAAATATATAAATTATTTTAATAATTTGAGAATTTTTTTTTAAATTCTAAAAGTGCCAGTTGTCCGATATCAAATGCGTTTCAGTATTTTTTAGATTTTGGGAGATCCCGAAATCAGAATTATGAGACGTTTAAAGTTTCAAAATTTTGATATGATGAAATTCTATAAAATTAATTTTCTAAAATTTAACATATAAGTTTAATCTACTATAAAATTCGTGCAATATAGACATAAATAGGAAACCACAAAAAAACTGTCATCTGTGCGCCCTTGTGGCCATAACTATTTACCGACTTGTGATTTTATGAAACCATCAATTCTGATATTTATGTAGCACTGAAATCTATAGAATTTTACACACAAATCAAGAATTTGAGTTGGTTGACTTTTTGGTCAACGGATTGCCTCAATTTGTGTGTCACAGATCAAAAATCCGTAAAGTTGACTTTCTTTGGACCAAAATTAGGATTTAACAATAAAATCAGATTATAATAAGATTAAAATACTATTTTAGGTTATTTATTCAGAATTAAAATTGATTAAAATGGAGGAACCTATTCACCCACTTTTGTAACCTAACTTGTTTAATTTATGTGACCGGTAGATCGGATGACGCCTTGAGTTGCGACTTTATCCTTTTTCAGAGCAGACAAGTATACCATGCCATTGTACTATGATATACATTCTATATGATGCATGCATTTTATTTCCGTTATTTAGTTTCTATATTTTGACTGCTATATAAACTGCGCGTCCAAAAATAATTTGGTTGCAACGACGGTGGCATCGTATTTTATCTTTATTATATATTATGCAAGTCGACCTAGTTTTACGAGGCTACCACATAATTTAGAGGCATTATTATATTTTATTAGCTGTGACACATCTGTTACATGAGAGTGAGTCTCATGTAGGACATGGACTTGCGTGACGGGTTGGCCACCGATACGTATGGGACGTGCGATAGGAATAACTGCTGATAGAAATTGCATAATTAGAAGCCTTGACAGTTATTAGAGGTCTCATCATGTCATAGATATGACAAACTTAGAGCATAAGATAGAAAAGGACAACAAGTAAGGCGTTTGGGCTCCTTTGCACTTTTTTTGTGTAACCCATATGCTACGCCGAAGATGCGCGGTCATGATGACCACTATATATATTATTATTATCAGGCGGCCTCTAGCGTTCAAAAGACGACATACTTTTTAGGCCCCTGAATCTTTGAGAGAATCATGCCAATCCTATTTTATCCAGATAGCCCACGTGTTGGAAAGTTGTTCTCAAAGTGCATTCACATAGGCGGTTAGACGACCCTTTTTGGATGTTTAATTTCAGTACTTTATTGGCATGCTTCTATGTATCTTTTTACGTCCCTCTGAAGATCTGGTCCCTTTCCAGGTCTAGACGATCATGAGTATTTGCAGGAGCACGGATCAGGACTTACTACTTCGATCTCTTTCGAGGAGGTCTTCTCTTTGAGCCTCATTGTTCATCAGATGTACTTATTTTTGTTTCTCTTGTCTTCACCCAACTACTTGTTCTTATCAAGCATCTTATACTTGATTCAGTATATAGTTGATTAGTTATTCATTTCTTCATGATTTCTGTGGATGAGATTTAGTTATGCCCTGTGACTTGTGACAAATATATACCACTTGTGAATTATTGTTCATAATACAGCGTATGTATGTGTTATAGTTTCCATATATTAGAGTTGATATATACATAAGGCTGACATGCTTACATATTTCTAGTCTTACGTATTTTGGGATTGGGGCGTGACATATTTTTAGTGGTGGCCCATGCAGGTCGAGAGTATATTGTCTCGGTTACGTTACTGTACCGAGCAATCCTGCACCTAGGATTAGAGTTTTATGTCTCATCCACATACTTGACTTTTCTCCTTGATTTCGTTCCAAATTCTTGAACTCACCTTCCTTCCAATCCGTTCTATCTAAATAATTGTATCCTGCTTGATTCATGTGCTTTCCTAATATTTTCTTGAGTATAGCCTTCTGCTAGAATATAGGAATCCTTGTTGTTAGGATGATAATTAGGATAATATTTCTACTAAGAATACAACTAGAATATTAACACATCACTAAGTTTAGAATACCTAATAAACTCTAGCATCCCTTATATGCAGATTAATTGACCACTATCCCTTGATATATTTATGAAGGACTTGAGAGTAGTATAGACACTACTAGGGTTAGTTAGAAATTTGATCATATTGTTTGACCCTAGAATTGAGGAACTAGTAGTAAGATAATATTAGAGAACTATAAATTTAGATCCTTCTCTTGATATTAGCAGAACAGTACCTTAGGAAGCCAAGAGGAATGAATAAAATATTTTTCTTGATCATACCTCAAACACAGAGATCAGCATACCACATTTTCTTAGAAAACCATGATATTATCAAGAGTCTCTCTATTTAATTTCATATTTTGTTCCTCCGAAACCTTAACGCTCGATTTTTATGTGATGGCTAAATTTTTTTCCTTCATCTTTTAATTCGTGCTACCTAACCATTCTGATTGTAGGTCAAGTGATTCCTTTTATGTTCGGATATATAGTTTGCTAGTATTATAGTTGTAATCTTGAATTTTGAAATTATGTGCTTCATAGTTTGAGTTGTTCATTTAGATTATGATTTTATGATTACACTTTAGTTTTAAATCATGTAACTTGTATCCATATCTCAATACAGGTTATATCCTCTTTCCCTTGAGAGCCAGTAACTTCTCAATTCTTAATATTAACACTTTTGTTCTATAAGCACTATGATTGAGACTTAAGATGACCGTTACCTATGGAGTTTTATAATACAATAGGATACCCTAATAAGTACCAAGATCTTTTTCTCATGTACCCCAACAACAGTTTCTACTTTATTTACCAGGACAAGGTTATTTTATAGAATTCCCTTAAGACAGTTATAATATTAGTTGATTCTTGTAAGTTAGGTAGTATGCCTCACAACCTAGTATCCCATAGTACTTTTGACCCATTAATAAAGTGTAATTGAATGACATCAACTATAGACTTGCATAAGAAGATAGTGTTTATCCAGACTGTAGAACTTAAAGGCCCATACCCCATTTGGTCGACTAGAGACTTAGACAAGGAGTTAGTATGAAAACTGTAGAGGCACAACACCGGATGAGTCTTATCTTCTTTGTGAACTTAAATTATTTTGTACCTTTCACTCATCATAATCTCGCGTACTTATATTTTTTGAACTACCTCGACCTATGCTATTATTATAGCCTAGTTTTGCAAGCTTATTCTTTTATCGAGCTTGTTCATAACATATGTGTTATTGGGGTCTGATCAACCACACAAATACATTATATAGTTAGAATCAGTGTATTATAGTCTAGCTAACCTTAGTGCGCTTGGTTCGCTCTTCGCATAACTACTTTACGTGGATTGATATATAGTTGACTCAACTTGTTAGACGAATATACTTGCCCTCTAGACAGGTCAGAGCAAATCATATCAGGTACATAACTATTTTGATATGAACATGTGAATAGAAATTTGCCAAAATAAAATTTTAATCCCCAACTTCCTTGACAATTCTCTTTTGAATTCTTTAATCGCCTTGAACCCCGTACTTGTATTCTATCACCTCCTCCTTGAATTCTTTATTGTTGTTCTCCGTCTTCCCCTATTTCGAAAAGACGAACGCTCATGCTTGGTATAAGTTTCATACACGGAGAGTACTAGATATACCCCATAGGTCAATTATACTACTTGGTGACTATTTTTGCAATTAAGGGCACACCACATGTGAGATATTTTGTGTGTTAAAATTTTTTGAGGATTAAATAACATGATTAAATAATTTGAGAAAATTTTTCTTAAATGTATAGCCTTATGTGATACATGGTAAATTCTAAGTTGGGTAGAAATTGCATTATCAACTTGAGGTGAATTTTTTTTTAGATTATGATTAAGTAAGATTAAATTGAGAGATTTAAGTCATTTTAATTTTGGAATTTTTTTGAAGAATGATTAAGATGATGAGAATTTAATAAATTTTAAAATCTTAATATTGCGGACCAAATATTTATAACTTGAGCACATGATTTAAATTTTGAATATTGAATGTTGAATCATCGATTTAAATTTTGAGGATAAATATAGAATTTTTAGACTTGAACAATTGGTGAATTTGATTTAAAATTTTATAATTTGATGATTTGAATTAAAAGTTAAATTTTGATTGTTGGATCATCTATTTGAAATATTGAGGATAAAAATTGAATTTAAAATTTGAAGAGTACAAATTTCATAAGTTGTGAATAGAATAAAATTTGATTAGAATTGTGTATTGTTCAAAGTCTAGAGGAAATTATGATAGTTAGAAATTGTGATATAAATTTTGATGTGGGATGTCCTATAGATTTAAATTAGATTTGGATGTTGATTATTTAAAAATTGAGAAGAGATTATGATTGGTTAAATTTTGATTTGAACAGTAATTATTCTAGTTTTGAAGTGATCGCGATATATTTGAATAGATTTTGTTATTTAAATTTTTGGAAAAGGCTGCGATTGACTTGCCTTATATATGAATGTGAAGAATTTAGCAAATTATGTCTTATTTTTAATTTCGAGGACAAAATTCTTTTAAGTTGGGTAGATTATAAACTTCCTCACCCAAAATAGGTATTTTATGTGTATTTTATATGATTATATTTATTATAGATGTTGAATTTTTTAGAATATTCTCTTAGTTAATTAGAAAATAAATTTTTTGATATATTTACTTATATAAATATTTATTTAGAATTATTTTTAGGCTATTTTAGATTTTTGGAGATTTTTTTAGAATTTTTGGTAATTAAAACCTAGGAAACATAAAAAAATTAGGACTTTCATGATTTACTATGAGACCATACTTGTATGTTGTTACTACCAAATATTTAATTTAGGGTTAAAATATTTAAATATATTTTTCTGTAATTTACTTAGAAATTTAAGGAATTTATTTGGATTTTTGGAATTATTTATGATTTATTTGGATATATATAGTCTTTATATTAGATACATGCTAATTTAGTATTAATAGATATTAATAAGATTATATATAAATTATTTGTATTATCTTTAATTCTATTTAAGATTATAAATTATTGAGATAAATTTAAACTATATTTTAAACTAATTCAAATTCTGAGTCTACTAGGAAAGCAACTTCATGCATATCATATCCTTATTTAAACTGATCCTAATCATATCCAAATTAGCCAATCCTAGTCGTATTCAATTAAATAGTCTTCACCATTATAAATACCTATTAGACTTATGAAATAAATATCTTTCATATTCTTCTTCCCCAAACTCCTCTCTTTTTCGTCCAAAAATAGTCAAAATTCGTCATAAATTCAGCCTCATTTTCTAGCAGTTATGACGACTTAAAAAGATGATATCTCCTAGATCCGGACTCCAAACGTACTCTTAAAAAGACGATATCTCCTAGCTCCGGACTCCAAACGTACTCCAATTTTTTTTATTAGAACCATATCAAGGTTAGTTTTCTGAATATATAAATTATTTTAATAATTTTTGAAAGTATTTTTCTAGAAAATTCTAAAAGTGCCAGTTGTCCAAAATCAGACGCGTTTCAGTGTTTTTAAGATTTTGGGAGATCCTAAACTCAGAATTATGAGCCGTTTGAAGTTTCAAAAATCTGATATGATGAAATTCCATAAAATTATTTTTCTAGAATTTAATATATAAGTTTAGTCTACTATAAAATTTGTGCAATGTAAACATAAATAGGAAACCACAAAAAAACTGTCATTTGTGCGCCCTTGTAGCCATAACTCTTTACTAACTTTTGATTTTATGAAACCATCAATTCCAGTATTCATGTAACACTAAAATCTATAAAAATTTACACATAAATCAAGGATTTGAGTTGGTTGACTTTTTGGTCAACGGATTGCCTCAATTTGCGTGTCACGGATCACAAATCCTTAAAGTTGACTTTCTTTGGACCAAAATTAGGATTTAACAATAAAATCAGATTATAATAAGATTAAAATACTATTTTAGGTTATTTATTCAGAATTTTAAAATGGAGGAACCTATTCACCCACTTTTGTAACCTAACTTGTTTAATTTATGTGACGGGTAGATCGAACGACACCTTGAGTTGCGACTTCATCCTTTTTCAGAGTAGGCAAGTATACCTGGTCATTGTACTATGATTTACATTATATATAATGTATGCATTTTATTTTTGTTATTTAGTTCATATATTTTAACTGCTATATAAACTGTGAGTCCAAGAATAACTTGGGTACAACGACGGTGGCGTCGTATTTTGTCTTTATTATATATTATGCATGTCGACCTAGTTTTACTAGACTACCACATGATTTGGAGGCATCATTATATTTCATTGTCCATAACATATCTGTTACACGAGAGCGAGTCTCATGTAGGATACGGACTTGCGTGATGGGTTGGCCACCGGTACTTATGTGACGTGTGATAGGGATAACTACTGATAGAATTTGCATAATTAGAAACCTTGGCAGTTATTAGAGGTTTCATCGTGTCATGAATATGACATGCTTAGAGCATATGATGGGGAGGACATCAAGTAAGGTGTTTGGGCTCCTTTGTACTTTCCTTGTGTAATCCGTACGCTTCGCTAGAGATTCACGGTCATGATGACCACTATATATATTATTATTATCAGGCGGCCTCTGGCGTTCAAAAGATGACATGCTTTTTAGGCCCCTGAATCTCCGAGAGAATCATGCCAATCCTATTTTAGCCAGATAGCCCACGTATTGGAAAGTTGTTCTCAAAGTACATTCATATAGGCGGTTAGACGACCCTTTTTGGATGTTTATTTTCAGTACTTTATTGGCATGCTTCTATGTATCTTTCTACGTCCCTCTGAGCACCTGGTCCCTTTTCAGGTGTAGACGATCATGATTATTTGCAGGAGTACGGATCAGGACTTACTACTTTGATCTCTTTCGAGGAGGTCTTCTCTTCGAGCCTCATTGTTCATCAGATATACTTATTTTTGTTTCTCTTATATTCTAGTTTGGTAGTAGATTTGTCTCCATCCAACTACTTGTTCTTATCAAGTATCTTATACTTGATTCAGTATATAGTTGATTGGTTATTCATTTCTTTATGATTTATGTGGATGAGATTTAGTTATGCCCTGTAACTTGTGACAAATATATACCACTTGTGAATTATTGTTCATAATACATCGTACGTATGTGTTATGGTTTCCATATATTAGAGTTGCCATATACATACGGCTGGCATGCTTACGTATTCCTAGTCCTACGTATTTTGGGACTGGGACGTGACCTCCTTCCTCCTAACTCTCCTCACGACCACCACCACCGTCGACAACCACCATCATCCCCACGGCCATCATCACTACCGCAACCTCTTCTCATGACCACCACCGCCTCCTTCTATCCTGCCACCACCATCGTTCCCATGGCCATTATCACCATCGCAACCTCTTCTCATGGCCACCACTGTAAACCCCCTCGATTTATTCTGTAGATAGTTAGAGTGGACCAGGAATAATTTTAATAGAAGATATTGAGGTTTAGAGTAGAGAAAATTTACCTGGAATTTTAATCCAATTAATTTAACCCATTGGCACACCCTATCTTTGTCTAGTTATTCGGAGCCCATTATCAGCCCATAAATTCCGTACAATTATTGTACTTCCGACTCAACTCGCCAAATTAGGCACTGGACTTTTCTGACTGTTAAAATCAACTTTTGTGTGCTCTAAATTAATTGCGCAATATTTCCGAAAATCGTAACCCGTATTTAATTCCGTGTCGGACACCTGCGTCGTTACCCTCGATTTTGGGGTACCAACTTAACCCGTTGAGCCGGACCAACTAAAGGGTCCAAGACTGACTCCAAGCCCCCACCATTTTTGGTCTTTGCGCCATTTTCGGATTTTGACCCCGCGGGCCCCAATTAAATTAAATTCGCGGAACTCGTTATCTCTATTTAAATCGGGATTTACCAACTTTGTAAATTCTATTTTTATCCTAAATTAATCCCAATGCCCTTCAAATTAGACCCGCGCCTAACGCGCAACACCCCCTCACCATGTCAATTTTTAAATATATTTTTCTCTGCAATTTTTGCGTCATTTCATGTGTCCATGCAAATTCCCGAATTTACGGGGGCTTATTTGCAATTATTAAATTGTTGGCAACATCCTATTGGGCATGATTAATTGAGAGGGTCCCAAAATAGGGTCCCAATCTCAATTCCCTTATTCCCTCATGAAGAAACTCCATCCTATCCATATTAAATCCCATCCACCTATTCTACATAGGATGATCACAACCACTCATTCAAACCTACACACTCCCCTATAAAGCCACATATCACTCCACCCTCAACCAAATATCACCGGCCCTAATCCCCATAAAAATCTCTCTCTCCTCTTTCTTTCATTTTCTCTATGCAAAGGAAGCTTCTTCTTCTTCCTTCTTCATTATTCTTCTTCTTCCTTCACTCTTCTTCCCATTGAGGAGGACTTTCCTCCGGCCCGACCCCTCCGGCCAACGTCGGCCAGGCGACGTCGGCCACCCCCGTGCGACACCCCCACAGCAGCCTACGCCACCCCCCACAGCAGCCTACACCACCCCCCGCTCCAGCCTACGCCACCCCCGCTCCAGCCGACGCCGGCAGCACCCCGCTGCAGCCCGCGCGGCCACCCTCCCGCTGCAGCCCGCGCGACCACCCCCCACTGCAGCCGAGCACCGCCCTGCTGCGAGCATCCCGCCGGCGCCTTTCTCCACAGCCCCCCCTCGCTGCACCTTTCCCTTCGGCCGACCACCCCCGGCGCTGAACCGAGCGTCCCGCCGACCGGACTGTGGTTTCTTCCCTCTACCACCATCATCACCAACACCAATACACCACCACCGACGTCACCACCACCCCCGGACACCTTCGCCGGACGTGCTCCGATGTCGCCGTCGAGGTCGACCCTCTCCCCTCTATTGTCTTTAAATTTCCAGATTTATAATATTGTTTTGATGAGGATGTTTATATATACACATGGACTTATGTTAGCTAGGGTTAAGTATTGATGGTTATATGGATGGTAAGTGTTTTGAGGATATATGTAGATAAGGTGCTTAGGGTTTATATATATATTGTTGGCATATACATGATTAGTGTAGTATAGCACTGGAGCAACGTTGTTTAAGATGAACGATAAATATAATGACTGGAGGTTGAGGTCCAATGGTGAACTTGGGGGTTTAATCGTCATCAATATATTCATTAGATTGGAATGAGAGACAATGAGTTTAGGATCAATGGTAAAGTTAGGGTTTAAATCCAAATTGAGGTTATGAATAAAATACATGGTTGAAAATAAATAATTAAATCCAGTATTTTTCGGATAAATAGAAAATTGATTGAGGTTATGAAATATATGCAAATGGAGAGCAGGTGAATTATTTCGGAATAGGTATTATATCGGATCACGAGACAAAGAATTAAGGACGGTAAAAATATTAGATAATTCTTGAGACTGAGTCTAGATGTAGCTGTGTGTAGCACACCTGTCTGTCTTAATTAGATTATTAATTTTGGTCTGTATCTCTTCTCTAGGTACTGCGGGAGCTGAGGACTTGGACGCGGTACCAGATCCCCGTCATCAGCAGCCTCACGCAGGCAAGTGTACCTTGCCACCCTGTATTTCATTTTACAGATATTTATTGTTTCGTATGTACATCGTGCACATAGTTATGTTGACGTTCGATACTTCGCGTCCGATTCGCAGCCGGGTGAAGACGTACGTCGTAGCATCCTAGAAAGATTGTCGGATGATTCGTAGTATCTCGATATACGTACCTGAGTTTATCGACACCCCAGGACACACTCATACACTGTGATCGTGCCAGATTCCTGTATCCTGATACTGACATCATGACCAGAGACTGGGACGACCTTAGGGTCGCGTCTGTTGAGTTATTTCCTTGTGTCGAGACTGTAGTTAGAGGTTCAGGTTCAACGCACAATCGTTGACTGCTTGGGAAGGGGAAGACAGTTACTAGACGTTTGGGCTACTCTGCACGCGCTTATATATATGTAGTATTTTCTAGTGATACCTGTATCTAGTGTAACTGTTTCACCCGTGTGACTCTTTGCCCGGAGCTGCGGTACGTGCCGTGTGTTTCCGTGTCCGGAGCTACGATTTTACTTTGGACAGCCCACGCGTCGAACATTGTCTTTAAACTGTGTCACACTAGTTGGTTATGATAGAGTACCCTGTCGTGCACTTGTACTTTCTGTTTACTTGGCATGCTATATTTATGTACCTTGTTACGTCCCTCTGAGGACCTGGTTCCCTGCCAGTTTTGCAGCATAGACGATTACGGAGCACTTGGAGATACTGATGGAGTGGCATATCTTGCGAGCATGGTACCAGGTACTCACATTATATCTACCGGCATTATGGTTATCTTACATTGATTATTCATCTGCTGTTGTAGCCTAGTTTTGCAGACTCATACTTCTTCTCGAGTCTATTCGAGTTAGTGTGTTATTGGGCGGCCGACCTTAGCACATATAGCTCTTTCTTGTAGACTGATGTACATTGTGGATTGAGACATAGAGGTTTACATTTATGGAATATCTAGATAGTGCCCTTTATATTACAGCTTATACGTATTCGAGTCAGACCAGAGTCTGGTCGAATGCGTAGTTGGCGTGTCACGTATTCCTGGTCCTACGTATTTTGGGACTGGGGCGTGACATGTTTTTGTGGTGGCCCATGCAGGTCCGATTTAAATCTTCTTGGTCACCTGACTGTGCCAAGCGAGCCTGCAAATTAGGAAAAGATGTTATGATTGTTGAATAGGATCTCAATCCATAATCGATTTTAAAACTCTTTGTATGTGATTATCGCCCTTGGACTTCCACTTTGCATTCGTTCAATCTTCGTAAATATCCCTATCCTTGTTTCTCGTCTCCTATTGTTCGGGGAGACGAATGCTTGTGACTGATGACTTCCCTCCAGAAGAAGATCGAAGACCAGATGACAGGAGACAGAATTCGTATACCTTTCTCGGAGAAGATTGTTACCTTATCAGGATAGATTGATGGGTTCTTTGAATTCTAGAACTAGTGTGGAAGGTTGGCAAGGGAGTTGGACCTAGTAGTACCCTATCCGTACTTGAGGTAGCAGTGATCTTGGAAGTACTGAGAGCTGGAAGGATTGTTGATCATGACCTAGAATAATTCACGAAAATGCATAGCCTGATGTTGAAAACTAGTAGTCGTATATGATAGCAATGCTAGGAACGATGATTATGAGCTAGAGGAGATAGAAATTTTAGGATCTCACTTGGGAGATAATAATCGGATTCCAGAAAATTCTAGTATGTGCTTGAGTGATACCATTATTGTACTGTGCGACTTGGAGAGATAAATAACGAAAAGAAGAAACTCGAGGAATAAAAATTTTGGGGAAAAATTGAGGAGAAGAGAAATTATACTTTAGGCAGGGGAGAAAATTTTTCTTTTAAAGGATTAGTGTAGTAAACAGAACAGGAGGATTTATTTTGAGGTTAAGTCTGGACGATGACACCGTCCTAGCATGAGTTGATTGAGCCAATACCACGCGATACTAGATTATCGACGTAGTGGCATTTATATTTTTTTTGGCCACCAGGTTACCCTGCGTTGAGTTCAGGGAGCCCAGGAGTAAGGTGCCCATCTACCTTAGGGGTATACAACGCAGGAGGTGAACCAGTGTACCACTATATTATGGCAGGGTTTGAGTATGTGTTTTTAGAGAATCTTTTAGGCCTGCCACCTGACAGAAAGAGTTTGTTACAGAGTTTATTCCAAGAGCCGAGCCAGTTATTTTCCCGTCTTCAGACTAGCACCGAAGGAGTTGGTTGAGTGTAGGTCCATCGTGGAGGATCTCCTAGATAAGGGTTTCATATGGGCTAGTATTTTTTCCATGAGAAGCAACCATCTTATTGTACCAAAGAAGGACGGGACGGTACGTTGCATAACGATTACAGGACATTAAATGTCGTAGCGATAAAAAGCAAGTACCCTTGACGCGCATCGAAGATTAATTTGAATCAGCTAAGTGGCGCATATGTATTTTGAAGATCGATCTCAGATCCAGTTATCATCAGATCAAGGTACGGAGAGAGGACATCCCGAAGTCGGCCTTTCGGACGAAGTATGGCCACTATGAGTTTTTAGTCGTGCCGTTTGGTTTAACCAACGCGCCAGCAGTAAGTATGAGCCTAATGAACAGTATTTTCCACCAGTACTTAGATAAGTTCGTGGTGGTATTTATAGACGATATCTTGATATATTCCAGGAGCCAGGAGGAGCATGAGAGACATCTCAGGATTGTGTTGGAGACGCTGAGACATGAGAGGCTGTACGCCAAACTCAGCAAATGTGAGTTTTGCTTGGATAGAGTACCATTTTTGGGACACATAATCACCGGAGATGGACTATCCGTTGATCCGGAGAAGATAGCTGCAGTAGAGACCTGGCCTACCCGTACATCAGTTACGGAGGTTAGGAGTTTCCTCGGACTTGCCGGATATTACCGGAGGTTCGTGGAAAACTTTTCGAGGATAGCTGCGCCTATGACGCGACTGACGCATAAAGGTGAAGAGTTTATCTGGACCGACGAGTGTCAGGCAGCTTTCAATGAGCTGAAGAAGCGTCTGACATCAGCACCGATTTTGACACTACCTTCCGGATCAGGAGGATTTGTAGTGTACAGTGATGCGTCAGGGAGCGGATTAGGATGTGTACTGATGCAACACGGCAAGGTGATAGCCTACGCATCGAGACAGCTGAGAGTTCATGAGAAGAACTATCTGACGCACGACTTGGAGCTAGCTGCGGTGATATTTGCACTAAAGCTATGGAGACATTACCTTTATGGTGAGCGTGTTGAGATTTATACAGATCATAAAAGCCTGAAGTACGTCTACACGCAGAAGGAGCTCAATATGAGGCAGAGACGTTGGCTAGAGTTGATGACAGATTATGACATTGAGCTACAGTACCACCCTGGCAAGGCGAACGTCGTAGCTGATGCCTTAAGCAGGAAGCCCATGGCATACTTTTTGACGATGCAGCGACAGTTGCTAGAGGATCTCCAGGAGCTTGGAATAGAGATCGTATTGCCAGGCATGGATGGACAGATGGCCAGTCTTGAGGTTCAGTCTACTTTGATCGAGAGGATCAAGGCAGCATTGCCTACAGATGCGAGGTTTCGACGTCTGCGAGAGAGAACAGAAGCCGGCATGCAGACAGGACTCAGGATTCATGAAGACGGAACGTTGAGGTGCGGAGATCGCCTATACGTTTCGAGTGGCAAGCTACACCAAGAGTTGATGACCGAGGATCATAGCTCGATTATTCTATTTCATCCCGGGGGTACGAAGATGTACCGAGATATGAGGCAACATTACTGGTGGCATGGGATAAAGAGAGAAATTACAAGATTCGTGGCGAAATATTTAGTTTGGCAGCAAGTCAAGGCTAAACATCAGAGGACTGCAGGATTATTGCAGCCGCTTCCCATTCCCGAGTGAAAGTGGGAACACATTACCATGGACTTCGTCACAGGATTCCCGCGGAGCCCTAGCGGGAATAATGCAGTTTGGGTTGTCGTAGACAGACTCACCAAGTCTGCACATTTCTTGCCCTTCAGAGTTGGGCAATCCACAGAGATACTAGCTGACATGTATATGAGGCAGAAAGTACGATTTCATGGAGTGCCTGTCAGCATCGTATCGGATCGTGATTCCAGATTCATGTCATATTTTTGGCGGAGTATGCAGGAGAGCCTAGGAACTCGTCTCAAGTTCACCACTGCGTATCATCCACAGACTAATGGACAGTCAGAGCGCACGATACAGATATTAGAGGATATGTTGAGAGCGTGCATGATTGATTTTGGAGGATCTTGGGAGGACCATCTACACTTGGTGGAATTCTCCTACAATAAACAGTTACTAGGCCAGCAAATAGATGGCACCTTTTGAGACACCATACGGCAGGAAATATAGGTCACCAGTTTGTTGGAGTGACGTGGGAGAGCGTCAGATACTTGGTCCAGAATTGGTGACACAGACAGTAGAGAAGGTCAAGCAGATTCAGAGCCACCTGCGCGCAGCACAGGACAGATAGAAATACTGGGCAGATGCGCACCGCAGACCATTGGAGTTCAAGGAGGGCGACCACATATTTTTGAGGATATCGCCCACTCGTGGTACCATCAGATTTGGAGGCAGAGGCAAGCTGAGCCCGAGGTATATCGGACCTTTCGACATTTTGGAACGAGTTGGCGAAGTGGCTTACCGTCTTGCATTACCTCAATCATTAGAGAGAGTACATGACGTATTTCACGTATCGCAGCTGAGGAGATATGTCGCAGACCCTAGCCACGTGCCTGATCATTCGGAGATTACAGTCGGGCCCAGCCTGTCTTAAGTAGAGTAGCCAGTTGAGATCCTCGATCGCAGCGAGAAGACTTTGAGAGGACAGACGATTCGACTGGTCAGAGTGGCATGGAGGCACCATTCACCAGGCGAGTCTACTTGGGAGCGCGAGGATTCTATTCGGCAGCGATTCCCGTACTTATTTGAGGAGCAAGGTACGAATTTACGTACGACATTGATTACTAGTTATTTTAAATTCTGTTAGATATTATCGTGCTTTACTTTTAATTTCGGGGACGAAATTTTTCTAAGTTGGGAAGAATGTAAACCCCCTCGATTTATTCTGTAGATAGTTAGAGTGGACCAGGAATAATTTTGATAGAAGATATTAAGGTTTAGAGTAGAGAAAATTTACCTGGAATTTTAATCCAATTAATTTAACCCATTGGCACACCCTATCTTTGTCTAGTTATTCGGAGCCCATTATCAGCCCATAAATTCCGTACAATTATTGTACTTCCGACTCAACTCGCCAAATTAGGCACTGGACTTTTCTGACTGTTAAAATCAACTTTTGTGTGCTTTAAATTAATTGCGCAATATTTCCGAAAATCGTAACCCGTATTTAATTCCGTGTCGGACACCTGTGTCGTTACTCTCAATTTTGGGGTACCAACTTAACCCGTTGAGCCGGACCAACTAAAGGGTCCAAGACTGACTCCAAGCCCCTACCATTTTTGGCCTTTGCGCCATTTCCGGATTTTGACCCCGCGGGCCCCAATTAAATTAAATTCGCGGAACGCGTTATCTCTATTTAAATCGGGATTTACCAACTTTATAAATTCAATTTTTATCCTAAATTAATCCCAATGACCTTCAAATTAGACCCGCGCCTAACGCGCAACACCCCCTCACCATGTCAATTTTTAAATATATTTTTCTTCGCAATTTTTGCGTCATTTCATGTGTCCATGCAAATTCTCGAATTTACGGGGGCTTATTTGCAATTATTAAATTGTTGGCAACATCCTATTGGTCATGATTAATTGAGAGGGTCCCAAAATAGGGTCCCAATCTCAATTCCCTCATTCCCTCATGAAGAAACTCCATCCTATCCATATTAAATCCCATCTACCCATTCTACATAGGATAATCACAACCACTCATTCAAACCTACACACTCCCCTATAAAGCCACATATCACTCCACCCTCAACCAAACATCACCGGCCCTAATCCCCATAAAAATCTCTCTCTCCTCTTTATTTCATTTTCTCCATGCAAAGGAAGCTTCTTCTTCTTCCTTCTTCATTATTCTTCTTCTTCCTTCACTCTTCTTCCCATTGAGGAGGACTTTCCTCCGGCCCGACCCCTCCGGCCAATGCCGGCCAAGCGACGCCGGCCACCCCCGTGCGACACCCCCTACAGCAGCCTACGCCACCCCCCCGCTCCAGCCTACACCACCCCCCACTCCAGCCGACGCCGGTAGCACCCCGCTGTAGCCCGCGCGGCCACCCCCCCCGCTGCAGCCCGCGCGACCACCCCCGCTGCAGCCGAGCACCGCCCTGCTGCGAGCATCCCGCCGGCGCCTTTCTCCACAGCCCCCCCTCGCTGCACCTTTCCCGTCGGCCGACCACCCCCGGCGCTGAACCGAGCGTCCCGCCGACCGGACTGTGGTTTCTTCCCTCTACCACCATCATCACCAACACCAATACACCACCACTGATGTCACCACCACCCCCGGACACCTTCGCCGGACGTGCTCCGACGTCGCCGTCGAGGTCGACCCTCTCCCCTCTATTGTCTTTAAATTTCCAGATTTATAATATTGTTTTGATGAGGATGTTTATATATACACATGGACTTATGTTAGCTAGGGTTAAGTATTGATGGTTATATGGATGGTAAGTGTTTTGAGGATATATGTAGATAAGGTGCTTAGGGTTTATATATATATTGTTGGCATATACATGATTAGTGTAGTATAGCACTGGAGCAACGTTGTTTAAGATGAACGATAAATATAATGACTGGAGGTTGAGGTCCAATGGTGAACTTGGGGGTTTAATCGTCATCAATATATTCATTAGATTGGAATGAGAGACAATAAGTTTAGGATCAATGGTAAAGTTAGGGTTTAAATCCAAATCGAGGTTATGAATAAAATACATGGTTGAAAATAAATAATTAAATCCAGTATTTTTCGGATAAATAGAAAATTGATTGAGGTTATGAAATACATGCAAATGGAGAGCAGGTGAATTATTCCGGAATAGGTATTATATCGGATCACGAGACAAAGAATTGAGGACGGTAAAAATATTAGATAATTCTTGAGACTGAGTCTAGATGTAGCTGTGTGTAGCACACCTGTCTGTCTTAATTAGATTATTAATTTTGGTCTGTATCTCTTCTCTAGGTACTGCGGGAGCTGAGGACTTGGACGCGGTACCAGATCCCCGTCATCAGCAGCCTCACGCAGGCAAGTGTACCTTGCCACCCTGTATTTTAGTTTACAGATATTTATTGTTTCGTATGTACATCGTGCACGTAGTTATGTTGACGTTCGGTACTTCGCGTCCGGTTCGCAGCCGGGTGAAGACGTACGTCGTAGCATCCTAGGAAGATTGTCGGATGATTCGTAGTATCTCGATATGCGTACCTGAGTTTATCGATACCCCAGGACACACTCATACACTGTGATCGTGCCAGATTCCTGTATCCTGATACTGGCATCATGACCAGAGACTGGGACGACCTTAGGGTCGCGTCTGTTGAGTTATTTTCTTGTGTCGAGACTGTAGTTAGAGGTTCAGGTTCAACGCACAATCGTTGACCGCTTGGGAAGGGGAAGACAGTTACTAGACGTTTGGGCTACTCTGCACGCGCTTATATATATATAGTATTTTCTAGTGATACATGTATCTAGTGTAACTGTTTCACCCATGTGACTCTTTGCCCGGAGCTGCGGTACGTGCCGTGTGTTTCCGTGTCCGGAGCCACGGTTAAACTTTGGACAGCCCACGCGTCGAACATTGTCTTTAAACTGTGTCACACTAGTTGGTTATGATAGAGTACCCTGTCGTGCACTTGTACTTTCTGTTTACTTGGCATGCTATATTTCTGTACCTTGTTACATCCCTCTGAGGACCTGGTTCCCTGCCAGTTTTGCAGCATAGACGATTACGGAGCACTTGGAGATACTGATGGAGTGGCATATCTTGCGAGCATGGTACCAGGTACTCACATTATATCTACCGGCATTATGGTTATCTTACATTGATTATTCATCTGCTGTTGTAGCCTAGTTTTGTAGACTCATACTTCTTCTCGAGTCTATTCGAGTTAGTGTGTTATTGGGCGGCTGACCTTAGCACATATAGCTCTTTCTTGTAGACTGATGTACATTGTGGATTGAGACATAGAGGTTTACATTATGGAATATCTAGATAGTGCCCTTTATATTACAGCTTATACGTATTCGAGTCAGACCAGAGTCTGGTCGAATACGTAGCTGGTGTGTCACGTATTCCTGGTCCTATGTATTTTGGGACTGGGGCGTGACAACCACCGCCTCCTTTTAATCCTGCCACCACCATCTTTACCACCGCCATCATCACAACCATAGCCATCACCCCGACCATCACCACCACAGCCATCCTGCCACCACCATTACCTCGTCACCACCAACCACCACCCTGCTGCGTTGCTGCCATTGTTGTTACTGCTATTGCTGTGCAGTCTAGCTGCCGGAGCACCTCCATCCGCCGGAGACCGGCCTCCCACGAGCCGCGGGCCGAGCACCCCCTCCCTGTTTAGAGCTAACCCTAGGTATGCATATTCACTCCTCCTCCTTCTTCTTATTGTTATTGTATGAACCAATGTTGTTAGTGAACCCTATTATCTAGTATATATACATGTGTTGGAGTAGTAGTTAGTATATTTTATGGGTTAGGTTGTTAGTATGACATATATTTATGTAGTACCTAGGTGCTTAGACTAATTTATCATATGTGCACCCTAACCTATTAGCTAGGACACGTATTTAGTGTTATACGATATTTGGAGATGTAAACGTATTGGTAGCTAACTGTCTTGTTGTGCACAGTATTTGGGGACATATGACGTACTCGTACATGGAGACCTAGATGGTTAACAATATCAAACTTGTCTTAGATAATAACTTAGTACCTACTTGAACCTTAGTTGATCTTGATTGTAATATTTGAGAATGTACGTTTAGAGGGACATGACACTTGTGCATTTTAGATACTTGCACACTCGACCCTGCTAGTTGACCGATTATAACCCCTACTTGCATTAGTTTCTAAGTGCAGTATAGTTGTATTTCTGTGCGTACTAGTATAATAATTGATGGCTATTATATTATATTATATATATATGATCGTTGGATCGTTCGGGTGAGGCTTTGGGAGCAGGATTTTGGCATTCACAGCTTGAGAGGATCCAAGCAAGTATACCTTGCCTTATTTATTGTTTAATTCAAGTTATTAAATGTTGCATGAGATGTTGTTGCAAATATTATATATAATTGTGTGCGTCCGAGAATGACTCGGGTGCAGATGACGATTGCGTTGATGTGTAGTGTATTGACTTAGTCACCAGCAGACTCACATACTGTTGTGAAGATATTTTGATATCTTTCAAGACCCTGACAGTTTTTACACTTATCACGATGACAAACTCATGTTGGGATGCGAGTTGGCATACCCGACTAGCTATCAGTGCATGTGACATGCATCACGATTTAGTGCGTAGTCAGATTAGTCTAGTTATTTGAGACATGGCATGTAGTTACGTAGTATGCATGTCGTATATTCGACTTGTATATTTGCATTGGGCGGGGAGGACAACTGGTAGGCATATGGGATACACACATTAGAATCTGTAGTGTTCGGAGGAGCCACAGATCCAATGACTTCCATTATTCATATACCGCTTTCTTCGGAGCGTTAAAGACGTATATATATGTAGATATCTTGTTCTTCGGAATGATGGATGGTACATGTGCAGATACCACGCTCTTCGGAGTGTTGGACGTTATGCCTACACCTATCCATACGTGCCAAGGTTATTCTCATATTGCATTCACTTAGATGGCTAGTACGCCCCCTTTACTTATTCAGTATTTATATTTGGTATGTATTTTTGTATCTTGTTACGTCCCTCTGAGTACCTGGTTCCCTTCCAGATTTGGACGAGGCATTCTATCCGACCGTGTATGGGCCCGGACAGAAGACGAGGTACGCGACCGATGAGGAGCTTGAGGTGTTACCTTCAAAGTTTTCCTAATCACTAGTAAGCCTTCCGCCTAGGGCTGGAGCATATTTATCTAGTTAGTCGATGTTCTAGCCTAGTACTCTTATATGTCCTTTCGTACTCTTATTTCAGTATTGTAGAGGGTTTGTTCCCATCAGACTTATTTGGATTGTATTATGACATTCAAACTCCGCACTTATTTTCAGTATTTATTTCAGCACTTCTTATTTATATTCTGTGGATGAGATTAGAAATTTACCTGCTGCATGATTAGCATATTAGACTTGATAGTATTTTAAGACAGCGTAGTACGCTTCATCGGATCCATTAAATTAGAAAATCTTTCGGAGTCGTATTAGCTGGCCATTGCCACGTAGCCTGGTCCCATATATTTTGGGACTAGGGCATGACAGTAACTAAGCATGTTATACTCATTCGTATAAGTAACCAAGCATGTTATTAATACTCGAATTGTGTAAGCAAAATATGAAATTTATCGAACCGCGTCACTATCCAAGTATTGTTACCATCATCGATGCACACACTCTTGCCTGAGGCAAGATGAGCACTAGCCGTCTACACAAACGTACATTATTAAACTGACTCATATTTATATAAAGGTTATTGGCTGAGCTATAATGAACTATCCCGAGGTATTTTGACTCGACCCAACGCTGAGTTGCGAGCCCTCTTGGTGGTATCGAACTACCAAGTATTACGATTTTTCGGTCAGTCTGAGGTAGCATGCCCCAACTGGGGGTTTGCAATACCCGTGCTACGAAAGCACATTATCGATATTTTCTCCTAGGCCGAACGGTCCCGGTGCCCCGGTGCCTATTCTGTTCGAGAAAATCCAAATTATGTGCACATGTTGTCCTTGACCATGCAATGCTCCGATAATGTAGGTACGACGAGGAAGGCGACTTCTCTCCCCACCATACGATACTCGCGATATCCCAAGTCACTATGTCGCTTCTCGACACAGTGATCCATGGGTGCAACACCCCCTCTGATGCAGTTGTACGATTTTGAACCGCAATTGCCCGCTTTGCTTGATAAAGCGATAGAACTTGATACCATGCGCCTGATGCACGCCTCATTATAGTGTTTTCGATGTTCCAACCATAAAGTTTGACTCAAAGCCACGACTTCTATTTATCCAAACGACGCACACTTTATGCACGCCATAGTGCGGAGTTTCCAATGTTCTGACTAAGTATTCAAGATATAAAGTGTATTCCATTTGTTAGGCATAAAAGAGTAGAGGAGAAGGGACAAAGCCCACTCATCTTATCTGAATCTGCCTAGCACTCTACCTTGTCGATACGATCGATTCATTGAATCTGTGGTCTGATGCGAAGCACGATCTACTCAATTGGTATGACTGTATGAGCAGGCCATGCTCTCAAATCATCAGACTCGATCGGACTAAGAAAGATGATATTATCGCTCAAATATGCTATTTCAGTACTGCTCTGAACGAACACACTATTTTTATTGCATGACGTCCATGCCTCAGCCTGTTGCGAGGCGCTACTCTGATTGCACCGAACTATGCACACCATCTGCATACGAAAATTAACTTGATCAATTCTTCTATTTCAAAAATCTCAACCTAATACATAATGCGGGTGCAGGACATTACACTAGCAGCATAATCCTAACAAATATTTGGATCTACCAATTGGATTCAAAAGTACTTTCATAAGTTACCCGAATATGCAGAGTTTGTGATGCGCGATGATAAAAATTCGAACATCATTATGAGAAACGAACCATGAAGGTTGAGCTTTTTATCCAAGGTCACATGATTTTAAATTCTTTATTTTTGACTTGATTAAACTTGAGATCATATACAACGAATGCTGAGATGACAAGGGCAATGTGAGAAATGCTAAATAAGCAAGTTTGGAACATGAATTGAGAGATCTTCGGATATCTGGTTGGTTGGCTAGTTGGATAGCCAACAAAAAGTATGTAGTTATTGACTCACTTATGTGTGAATCCATGAGTCGACGAAAGAGGAGGATGTATAACTTGTTGAAGATGAGGATATGGGTCATCTAGAAGGCTCAGATGGAAGGTTTATGGAAGGAATGGTTGAAGATAACAATTATGGTAGTGGTGATCTACATCTTTCTGTGCAATACTAACAATGTGACCAACAGTCAACAACGACGACGAAGACAACGATGGAGACACGACAATCATGATAATAATGACAATAAAATGTGAAGTAGATCTAAAACTACAAAGAAAGCACAAGCAGTAAATGATTTTAAGGAGAGAGGTATAATAGTATATTAGAGTTTGGCTCTCTCAAAAAAATATTATTATTTTCTAAATTCATCGATATCTCTAATAAAAAAAACTTATGTACAATTTCTCTCTAGATATATATAGGAGAAAACGAAAACCTAAGACTATCCAGTTAGGTTTTGAGGAATCGAAAGCTATATACAGAGTCAGAGTTAGATATTTCACACCGTGGGAGTGACATCTTCTTTTATTTAGACTGTGGGGATAGACCTTAAGAATAATTAAAGATTTTTTTTGCATATAATATATATAGCACGTTGGGGGTCCATTGTTGGGGGCAATGGACCCAATATATTCTATGTAGATCCATCCATCACCATGTACTAGTATCCTTCTTCAAAATTCTAATATCCTACTTCAAAATCGTCAAACACCTCTAACTCACGTGGTTAAGGTTGGAGACATTCTCTTTGACTGAGTGTGTTTGATTCCATGAAAGAGTAGTATTTTTTTACAATTTATTTTCTAAGCCGATGTGGATCCTTGTGGTGTTGGGTGGATGGTATGTGTGCGTTTTATTATTATTTTTAATAATTATAATATTGAATAAGCTAACACAAATAAAATTATCATATAAATCCAAAACTCTATCGAATCAGTGTTAACCAAAAATTAGGTGTGTAAAGTGAACATGACGGTCAGTCGTCTGTGACAAATAGTCCGACCGTGGACTGTCTGAACCACTAAATGAACCAAGCTTGAACAAAAATAATAGTCCTATCTTTAACGAGCTCGAGCTCGATCATATACTTGTTTGACTCGAATATGTCTGTAAAAACCATGAACACCAATAGTAAAAATATTTTTTTATCATATTTTCTCCCAGCTGGACGTCCAGCTCTCTTTTCAATTTCCAAAAATTTCAAGTTTGCCATACCCGCTAGCTCTTTTCCGAAAATCAATGGCCATTCCAGCTAGGAGATAATAAATATGAATTGATTTCCGAAATATTTTAGAAAGATAACTCAAGGGGTTATCTTTTAGAAAGAGAACTTCAGAAATCAATGACCATTCCAGCCTAATTTCGAAATAAATAGGAGAATTCAAGGGATTATTTTTTTTATAAAGAGAATAAAAGATAAATGAGAAAGAGAGCTGGCCTTTCATTCCAGAATTTAACTATTCATACACATGACTATTTACTCACCAACGATGACCCATATTCATTACATTTCCAAAATTCTCCAGCTTTCGCAATTTTTTTTTATCCATTCTCCATACTCATTACTCAAGTTTTGGCTTTTCCATTTCTTCATGAGAAAGAGAGCTAACAGTTCACAGTTCTTCATACGTTCATTATTCTTCGATTTTTTTCCCAATCCAATTCCAAGTTACCTTTTCAAATTTATTCCCATCACACACTCATCAGCACATATTTTCTTCCTATCAGTCCGAATAAGTCTAGAGAGACGAACACGAGTCGAGTTAATTTCTAACGGACCGAATCTGAACATCGATATTTGGGTCCGATTAGGGGCTACATGACAAATATACATTTATATCACACATCTCCAATGTTTCAAACCGAGAAGAAAACATCTGAATTCAATTTCGGTCCGAATTTGAGTATGAGTTAGTGACAAACTTGACAAGAATACTAAAAACAAAAGACATTAGGGGCTACATGACAAATATACATTTATATCCCACATCTCCAATGTTTCAAACCGAGAAGAAAAATAAAGAAAAAAAAAAAACTTCCAAAGTCAATTTGGAGCATGTACATATTACTTTCCATTGTATCAGATATATGAGTTCATATTAGTCGAATCCGGGTGTAGTAATTAGTAAATCATTTCCACAAACATCAGACCCGCATTTCCCCCCCCCTCTAAAAATGCTTTCTTTTTCTTGATCTCTTCTTCTTCTTCTTCTTTTTCGTTCTCCTTCTCCGACTGAAAATGTCGACGATCCCGCCGGAATCGACGCCGGAGTCGTCACGGAGCCACCACCAACTCCCGCATCGCCAGAACCAGAGCGTCGACCTCCAGCAGCTGCAGCAGCAGCAGCAGCAGCCGGACAACGACAGGACGACGGGAGAGCTCCGTGCTGCAGACTGCAACCTGGCCTCCCTGTGCGACCACATACAGATGGAGGGGTTCAATTCCGGCGCTTTCTCTGACGTCGTGGTCCAGGCCATGGGCTCCACCTACCGCCTCCACCGCCTCATCCTCTCCCGCAGCTCCTACTTCAGGTCGGACCCCCCGTCCCCTCTAAATTAGTAACAATTGAGAGATCAATTCGAAGGAATTGTTCTCGAATTTGGTGTTTTTCTGGTTTTTTTAGTGGGTCGATACTGGAAAAAGTTGGAATTTTTGAGCTTCTGGTTATAATTGGTCGTTGAATTGGGAAATTGTTCCCAAAATTGGTAAGTTAGGGCTTTTTTTCCAAGTGGGTTTGCTTTGTTTGTCACTTACTGGAGAAAGTTTGAAACTTTTTTGAGTTCCCAGTGTTTATGATTATATTGCCCAGGCAATTTGGGGGGAATGTTTCTTGAATTTGGCAAATTTGTGATTGTAAGTTGGTTTTGCTTGGTTCTCTCTTGATTGCTGGATACTGGGAAAAAAAAGTTGGGAACTTCTTTATTTTTCCTTTGTTTCTGATTGATTTGAGCAGTTGTTGAAAGTAAAACCTGTTAGGGTTTGGAGAGTTTTACAGATAGTGCCGCAAGCGAACGAGTGAATTTCTTTAGAATATGGGTTTACTAAGTTGCATGGCAAAGAATCACCAATTTTGGAGTGTCCTATTGTATTTTGCAGTGTTTGTGTCTTTCTCATTCTCTCCTATACGATGTGAAATACAATATGGATTTTAGCTGCACCCATCCTAATGGAGAAATCAGAAATGACCAGTTCCTTGAGAATTTCTTTCTTGGAGATGAAGTATTGATTTCCATTTCCAAAACTGCCAAATTGCACTGAAAATCACAACTTGAAGAAGGGAGGCCTATGATAGAGTTCACAGTAGAGTGGGGACAATCACAGTGGATAAATGGCGAATGGATCCCAATTTGCAGAGGCATACATTTTCTTGGATTCTAAAGGCGTTCATGATCATCCTTGAATTGCTTGCTATAAGGAAAATAAGGCATTCTTGAGGGCAGATCAAGCAAAGCTAATTGAAGGTTTGGTTGTGAATCAAGTTATGGCGCTTTGGTTGATTTCGAGGTAAATCTGCTCCCAACTCCCATAACTAGCAATCTTCCCGGTCATGAAAGGGGAATACATGGGGCGTGTCTAGCCGAGAAACACGAAGTTGAGAGTCAAACATACCTAGAAATCCTCCATTAACCATTGTCGACAAATGACGAAGAAACGTTGCTCAGAGGAATGCTGTGGTCATTTTGAATTCTTTCACCATACACATGAAGCAAGGAATCATCACACAACCATGGGTACGAGAATTATTGTAGATGTTTGCCACCACCAATGCAAGTTATCCTTTTGTGTGTGTTAAAGATCTTAAAGCTGGAGAGCCATGATTGGAAGAGACGGAACAACTTTTGGCTTAAGTTATTTTAGTGAAGCCATTTTTTGTAATCCATCTGTAGAGGCATTTTTCGTAAATCTTGAATGCTGAAGCAAAGAGGAAGTCTGGAGCAAGTAATTTCCAGATCCTTTTGATTTTTAGGTTTACAAACATCTCTGCAAGACAATAGAACTATCTTTCTGTCACCCCACAAGAAATGGGGACATAGTGAACACTCTTTTAGGAGTAATATTCCTCTTTATAACACTTTGATGGAGCTTCTCACAAGGAGGTTGGCATATAGAAACTTTTAGTTTTTGGAGCAAGAGCAAGGCCAAGGTAAGTGAACCGTAACAAGCCTTCTTCAACTGGAGCAAGTTGTTATCCGTGTTTCCATACTATAGATCACCGAGGTGGAGAAGGCTGGAGAGATGGAAGTAGGGTTGATAATGGGCCAGGCAAGATCCACATCTGACCATAACTTTTTTGCCAAGAAAATTATCTTAGCCCTGGCCGAATTTTAGAAAACTTATGGAATTGGTTAGATGGGGGCTTGGGCCTTTGAGGAGCTGGATAGAGGGACGAAGATGTGATGGAGATTGAGAGAGGGGGATGTTGACCAATGGTGGTCGGTGGTAATGGATCCATCGATGGACTTTGAATCCTTCGATTCAGTGGGGCCTATGGATATCAGATGGAGGAGTTAATCAAGGAAGTCGAAAATGCTGGCTGCGATAAGAATCCTGCAAGGGGCAGTGAAGATGTTGAAGGGTCAATATAATTAGGGATGGAAACCTGAGAGAACTAGGTTCGACATCAGAGAGAAATATTAGGTTGTGCTATGTGGAGGGTTTTTTACATGGCTGTGAATAACTAGTATTGTTTGGGATAAAGGTCGGGCTAGGTAAGCTCACTATCCTACTTGCAAACTATTTGAACTGAATTTCCGGTGTTGGGTTCCAATTCTTTTTCTGGTCAGGATCTAACTGGGCATTTCGTGAGATGGCCCTGATCCACTATGAAACCTACACGGAACTATGAATCACATGATTTAGGGCTTTGGCCCAAGGAAGTTGATGTCACCCACAATAAGAATATTGCCAGCAAATAGCAACTAAGAGATTCCAAGGAGAACATTGGTGTTATGGTTAATGGGGGAAAAAAATCATTTTGTTGGGGAGGGACTTCGAAAATCCTCTTAAATGATTATTTCTTATAGTTGGTTTGCTTGAATTCTCGGCTACGACATGGGAATGTAGGCGGTCTTATTTGACATGCTGTATAGAGAAGTTCAGAACTTTTGTAATGATATTTTTGTTCAGAGCTAAACTATGTAGTCTGCTAATAAGGCAAAAAATTGATTTCTTCAATAACCATGTAATCTTTCATATATAGCTTAGATGACCTCTTTGGAGAGTTTGAACACTTACGGTATTGATTTGTTAAATCATGCACCCCACTATCCACTTATGCAACAACATATAATTTATCTCGTTCGATAAATATAATCCAATGCTCCATGGTCGAATGTAAAGTTCTCAAGAGCAGACCGAACACGTTCCTCTTCTATTAGGGAGTTAAACTAGATTATTTACCAAATAATCTATTTTGGTAGCTTGTCATGTCATATTATATTATAAGTATACGTGTTTCATCTGGTAATGTGTAAGTATTTCATGTGAAGGGATAGCCTGCATTATAAGTTCATGGCTCTTTCTCCAATAACCTATGTAATCTTTCACACACACACACACACACACACACACACACACATATATATATATATATATATATATAGCTTACATGACCTCTTTGGAGAGTTTGGACACTCGCCTTGTTGATCCATTAAATCATGCACCCTAACCCTCCGCTTATGCAACAACATATAAACTATTTTTGGCCCTTGATACCAGCAACTCGATCTGTTTTGCTGAGTGAACGACTACAGAACAAGAATCCGTTGTTCTGTTCTTGTTACAAAAGTGACAATTTTGCATCTTCTGCTCTCTCACACTTCTATTCGCTTCCTTGGGGCTTAGGCTTCTTTCTAATCCAGCTGTAGCAATAAACTAAACGTGGGAATGGAAATTTGACTGTTTTCAGGCTACGCAAAGACTTTGAAAAATGTAATCTAGTGCTCCATAGTCGAATTTGAAGTTCTAAAGAGTCGACCAAGCACAACCCGACACCTTATTCTCTTTGCCAAATAATATCTAGTTCAAGGCTGTCATCACCTGTGAAGATTATATCATCAACATACACTATTAGAATATCAATCTTGTCTTCTTCTGAGTGTTTGTAGAACATAGTATGATCTGCCTGCCCCTTATTGTAAACCATAGCTCTTCACAACCATTCCAAAGCGTTCAAACCAAGCTCTGGAAGATTGTTTGAGTCTATATAGAGACTTTTTCAATTTGCATACTTTACTTTTATCCACTTTACCTTCAAACCCATGAGGTAACTCCATAAAAACTTATTCTTCAAGGTCTCTATTTAAGAAAGTATTCTTTACATCTAATTAGTGTAATGGCCATTTAAGATGTGTAGATAGGGAGAGTAAGACTCGAATTGAGTTCATTTTGGCTCCTAGTGCAAAAGTCTCATGGTAATCTATCCCATAGGTTTGTGTAAACCTTTTTGCTACAAGCCTTGCTTTGTATCTTTCTGCATTACCATCAGCTTTGCATTTGATGGTAAATACCCATTTGCAACCCACAATTTTCTTTTCTTTTGGTAAATCGACTACTTTCCAGGTTCCATTGTTTTGAAGAGCTTTCATCTCTTCTAGAACTGCTACTAATTTCCAATCTGGATCATCAAGAGCTTCATGAATGGTTCTTGGCATAAACAAGTGAGAAATCTTTTATGTAAAGGATTTATGATGCTCTGAGAGTCTATGTTAAGAAAGATACCTAGCAATAGGATGTTTTGTATAAGTTCTAGTTTATTTTCTAAGAGCAATAGGAATATTAAGATATGAAAAATCAAGGAGTGTAGGAGTGATATTGCCTGTTTTTTCGGAATGACCATTGTCCGGAGTTGATGATTGAGCATGCTCTGGAACAATGGGATGAACAACTTCACTATTTCGATTCATCCTTCGCCTACTATAAACACGGAGCTCAGAAGAAGGTTCATGTAGTATTTCTTCCCCCTATTTGTGTTAAATCAATGCTAGGTGCACTAGGAATAGTTCCTTCATTTTCCTCATTTAAAATTTCTTTCCATTAGTAACAGATTCATTTTGGTAATTAGAAACGATATTGGGCATATGTGTGGTAGTTTGCCAAAACTGATCATCATCATTATTCTCTCCCTGAGGATTAGTTTTGTAAAACGACTGATTTCAAGAAAGACAACATCCATACTATAATGGATTTTTTTGTTTTTGGATTAAAACACGTATCATATTTTATTAGGAGCATATCCAAGAAAAATACATTTTTCAGCTCTTGGATCAAGTTTACTCCTAAAATGAGAAGGGATATGGACAAAAGATTATACATCCAAACACTTTGAGAGGTGAATCATCACTTATTCGATTTTCTGGATTTTTTTTCTTAAAGACATGCTAGAGGAGTAATATACTGCAAAATCCGAACTGAATACGATTAATTGGATAAGATGCAGTTAAAATGGCATCTCCCCATAAGTATTTAGGAACATGCATAGAAAACATCAAAGCTCTACCAACTTCTAATAAGTGTTTATTTTTTTCTTTCAGCAATGACATTTTGCTTAGGAGTATCAGGACAAGTAGATTGGTGTAAAATTTCTTTTTCTTTCAAAAAATCTCCCAAACATTTATTAAAGTATTCCGTTCCATTATCAGTTCGGAGTACTATGAGTTCGGAGTACACTGTTTTTTGTTTGAAATTGATTTTCAACCATATTGTAATTTTTTTTGAATAATTTTCAACCTCAGATTTTTCACTCATCAGATATACCCAACAAAGAAGAGTATGGTCATCTATGAAGGTTACAAACCACCTTTTTCCAGATATAGTAGTAACCTTAGAGGGTCCCAAAACATCACTATGAATTAAATAAAAAGGTTTTGATGCATGTTAATGTTTAGATTTATATGAAATTTGATGACTTTTTGATAAATGGCAAGTTTCACAAATAAAAGTACCACAATCCAAATTTTTAAACAAACCAGGAAATAAATATTTTAAATAAGGAAAACTAGGATGCCCTAGTCTATGATGCCAAAGCTTTATTTGATTATGAAGAGCGATTGAACTAATACTACTATTCAAACCCTGAGCTTTTTTATTGTAGGAAGAGATGTCATCGGAATAGTAGTCTTTCAACTATCTTAGCACTGCCAATCATCATCCCCGAAGTCAGGTCCTTTAACTCACAATGGGAATCAAAGAAAAAAATACGACAATTAGAATCTCATGTTAGTTTACTAACTGACAAAAGATTGCATGTAAGTTTAGGAACATGAAGAACAATATGTTCTGAGATTTTTATTGAGCCTTTTCCAGCAATTGGTGAGAGGCTTCTATCTGCAATCTTGATTTTTATCTTACCAGGACAATGTGAATAACTAGTAAAGAAATGTGAATAACTAGTCGTATGATCGGATGCACCTGAATCAATAATCCAAGGTGCAAGAGTTAAGCGACTAGAATTGGCTCTAGGAAGTAGGAATACCTGATTGTGCAAGAGAACCAGTAGGAGTACCCGTTGTTTGATTGGATTTTAGCAGTTGTAGAATTTGATCCACCTGTTCCTTGCTCAATGAACAACCTGTTTCAGCCACATTTCCTGCTGGTATAGCTCTATCTCCAGGTTTATTACCCTTGAAATTTGTTGGTTTTTCATGGATTTTCCAGCAATTTTCTCGGGTATGTCGTGGTTTGTTACAATAATCACTCCAGATTCTTGGCTGATCATCACTCCTCTGGTTTTGTGCTCTGTTTGCAGCATTGGCCACGGAAAATGTAGGGTTTTCAGGGCCTTTGGCAGCAACTAAGACAAAGATTTCAACATGGCTAACAATGCTATTTTTTCCAACATAACATTACGCCTACTTTCCTTTCTCCTCACCTCTGAGAAGACCTCTCCGATAGAAGGAAGGGGTTGTCTCCCAATAATTCTTCCCCTCACCTCATCTAACTCAACATTAAGACCATTTAAGAATTTAAAATTCTTGCACTCTCTGCTGTTTTCTTATGATGATTAGAATCTTCAATGCTTTTCCATTCATAATCATTAAATAAATCAAAATCTTGCCAGACCCTTAAGAATATTAAAATACTTAGTCATAGTACCTTCTCCTTGTCTAATATCTTCAAATTTCTGCTGCAATTCATAGATTTGGGACTGATTGCCGAAATCAGAGTATAGCTTCAACACATTGTCCCAAAGTTCTTTAGCAGTAGGAAAACACATGTAGTTTGCACTTATATCCTCATCCATGGAGTTCACAAGCCAGGCCATGATCACCGAGTTCTCACCATCCCAAGCAGCAAATGAAGAATCTGTCTTCGTAGGAGCCTTGGTTTCACCAATAAAATAACCAAATTTTCCTCCTCCACGGATGTACATACGTACAAATTGAGAGCAACGGAGGAAATTGCCTCCATTAAGTCGAATGGAAGTGATCAAAACAGATTCTCAATCTAAGATTTTGGTTTCTTTATTCGTAGTTTTGCTAGGAGAAGACCCGGATGTAATTTCTATCATGGTGTTTGGTAAGGTAAGAACAAGGAGGAGGCAAAAACAGATTGTAAAAGGTTTTTAAGAAAGAAGAATAGAGCAACCTTGCTCTGATACCATCAATATTCTAAAAATCGCTAGGCGGACTTGGTCTGCCGGAGGTTCACCTAGCGCCTAGGCGGCCGATATATATATATATATATATATATATATATATATATATATATATATATATAAAAACCCCAAAAACTGGCCTCCTAGGCACCACATAGATCCGCCTAGCGCCTAGGACCGCCGAACATGGGGTGTTCGGTGCGGTGGGCTAACGCCTAGACCGATTTTAGAACACTGGATACCATGAAAATAAAAAAAATGATTTCTTTCATATCTCTGGAAGAGAATACAAGGTAGTTATAGAAGATTTACAAAGAAGATAATAACAGAAAGAATAATACTCTCCTGATTTCTAGGCTGACAAACTCTCCTAAAATAAAATACATCTAAGAGAAAGAATCCTATATTTACAAGAGAAAGAATCCTATATTTAGCAAATCCTACAGCTGGCACACCATAAAGCGGCTGTATCTTAGCAGATATGCCGTTTCACTGTTTGAAACTTTTCCACAAATTTTCTCAAGTTCTTCATTTTCTTGGTACTTACTATCAGGTGTTCTTATTGCCACATATGATCACTGCTCCAGATCTGAACTACTGCTGCAAGGATTTGTCATTCTCCAAAAAGAAAAGTTTTGGTTTGAAATATTGTTTTCTTGATTCTTCATGCACTTTGAGTAGTCTTGCCATACAAGATAATTGCTAAGTTCTTTAGGCTATATTTGGTTGCATAAAATGTGATAGGAAGGGAAGAAAAGATAGAATAATGATTGAGGGAGAGGCTTTCACATACCACTTCTTTATGGAGTTTAATTTTGGCAAGAAAACATTGCCTTAGTGCTACAGATTCTTTGTACTGTGACATAAAATTGTAATTAATCCCACTATGATTTGAATCCATGGCAGGAACATGCTTCATGGTCCTTGGAAAGAGGCTGGTGCACCAACTGTAGTCTTGCATATTGATGATGCTAATGTTAATTCAGAATCAATTGCAATGGCCTTAGGGTATCTTTATGGCCACCACCCGAAGCTTAATGACAACAATGCGTTTCGAGTTCTTGCTGCTGCGTCTTTTCTTGATCTTCAGGTTGCCTTTCCTTGCATGTAACAACTTCAGCCCCCACCATTCATGTGTTCTTTGGTATATGACTTTTGGGTTACTTGCAGGATCTATGCGCCATTTGCACAGATTTCATCATTTCTGAGTTGTGGACCTCAAACTTCTTAGCATATCAGGTGATTGCTTAGACTTATAAGGACCATATTAATGTTACAGAATCATATAATCATGTGATGGAGTCACAATTTGCATGTTCCGAGCAGGTATTTGCAGAGAGCCAAGATTATGGTTTACATGGAGAACGTGTTAGAAGTGCATGCTGGGGGTACCTTTGTCAAAGTGGCACGATGGAGTTAAGAGAGGTAAAATAGTGATGTAATGTTCTGTTGATGGTAAGTTTATGCTGCGAAAATAAGCTATATGCTGTTAGTACATTTAAGTTTGACAATATGTATTTTTCTTGCTTTAAGAGGGCGTCGTTTGGCATCAGCATCCTGGAGGATGTGGGTTTGAGTTGGGGACCTAACCATCATGTAACAACCTAATCATACCCTTTATTACTCCCCCCAAGATAGGTTGTTCTTCGACAACCTTCTGTTGAACAAGGTAGCAATCCACTTCGATGTGCTTCATCCTCTCATGAAAAACATGATTATTTGCAATATGGAGTGCAATTTAGTTAGCGTAATATAACCCTCTTCATGAAGGTGATAAATGTTCAAGTTCATCGCGTAACTATCGTAATCAAACCAACTTGCAGGTTGTGTTCGCCATTGCACGGTATTCTGATTCCGCAATTGACCTTGAGACAACACTTTGCTTCTTGCTCTTCTAGTACACAGGTTACCACCAACAAATACACAAAAGCCAGTAGTAGACCATCGATCATTTTGTAACCCCATCCACTCAGCATATGTGAACCTTGTTATTCGAGAATGTCCACAATCTGAATTTATTAGTCCTTACCCCGGAGTGTCACGCCCCGATCCCGAAAGGGGTCAATCGTCCTCGCTGGATCCTTCACGGAACCGATTCGTCCTCGCTGGGGCGTGATGCCGTACGAGCCTGGAGTTGCGCTCGTACAAGGCAAGAACTTGCAATTATAGGAACCCACTTTGAAACACAATTTAGAAAACACATTCACAGATAATTGAACACAAGTGCAGGAAGGAAACATGCTTTTTCATTGATAATTCAGAGTAATTTACATAGAGTCTACATTGATGCGCCTTCTCGGCTACTTGAATTACATTAGAAAAGATAACTCAAAATGCAGGGCGCGCTCCATCAGATAGTCCCCGTCGTCCATACATTACGCCCTTGTATAGGTTGAAAGTCCAAGCCTCCAAAATGAGAGGTGCTCCTAACGCCTCTTCGTCTACCACTAGCGTTGCACCGTCTGAGTTCCTGAAATAGTTGCCCACAACGTGGGTCAGTACTCAACTTGTACTGGTGAGCGGGATGAATCCCACTCGACTAAATCGACACTAGCTTATTAGGGGCGACTTTGCATTAAGATTACTTCTATAAAGAAGCAAGTGAATTCAATTCATATCAGTTGCATGTTTTGATAGAAATGAAAATAGCATTGAATCCAACCAGTGCATCGATTGCTTACTCAACCGATGCACGCCTTCCCTGCAACGAAACACAAGTATACTTACCATCTGCACAAGACAATAAATTAGCATGTGTTCTATTCTATGCGGTCATTGGTGTGATCGACACCTTAGGGACATATTCCAAGCATTAACGGCGCGCCCTATCAGCCCGGGTAGCAAGCCCCGCTGGAGGTCCCGTAATGCATCGTGACGAACACGAATCAATATTTCCCTCCTGATCGATACGGTTCCAGTGCCCCGGAAAGCCGTTTCGAGGAAATGATAAACCTTGTGCACAAGTTGTCCCAGACCATGCAAATGCATGAACATTTTATATCTCACACAATGCATCGAATTAAACAGATGAAGTAAAGCAGCAATATATATATCTTATGCAACAGTTCATATTATCTCAATGCGGTGTTCCGATTTTGATATCCCATGGGTCCAAACTCTATCCGAGGCACCAGGCCGTAACCAACAACCAAATTCCCATTCCAACCAACTGAATTTATAAGGTGTGCAAGCATATAGTAAAATTAGTCTACAATTCCCATGTTCCTTTCTTAGTGGCTGGCATGCATTGTGGCTAAGCATTTCCTAGGCGTCCAACCGGGCATCATCGAGTGAACGTTTGAAACATTAGAGATGTTGGCGTGAAGAAGTAGGAAAGAAAGGACCAAACCACTCACTGGTTAAGGAAAAAGTTGCTGAAACAAGGAATCCCGCCTAGCGACGATCAAACGTCAGTTACGCGGACCTGCAACAGCACGAGCACCGAGTTAGAATTCTTGCCTATCCTTCCTTGCCGAACTCCCCAAAATTCAAGCTCCAATCAATAAAACCAACAGCGAAAATCAAGCAACTCGAAAGCAACACCAAATCAAATCCCAAAGCGGCAATCAAGAAAACCAAGCAACCAAACACGAAAACTATTGGACTCGTTTCAATAGAGGCCTTTCCATGAGTTGGAAAGGATCATCGCATTTCGTCCGTGGCAATAAGATGCCGAAGATCTAAGCATACTCTGACGGACTAGCCACAAGCCCAATTATATAGTGCACATCCCGGTCGGATCGGGATTTGAGGCACTACATAATATACCACTAAGAAAAAGTTTCGTCCCGAAACTTAAGAACAAGGCCCTACCTCCGACTGAATGAACAACGAAGGATATTTCTCCTTCATCTCCGATTCCATCTCCCAGGTTGATTCCCCAACTGAATGGTTCCGCCACAGCACGCGAACCAAGGACATCGTACGGTTGCGAAGTACTTTTTCCTTACGATCCAGAATCTGCACCGGCTCTTCTGAGTATGATAAATCTGTGCGTAGTTCCAATTGTTCGAAGCTAACCACATGACTCGGGTCATGCACATACTTCCGCAGTTGAGAAACATGGAATACGTCATGCACTTCAGCCAAGGCGGGAGGTAGTGCAATCCGGTATGCCACAGCTGCCACTCGTTCCAGAATCTCGAAGGGGCCGACAAACCTGGGACTCAGTTTGCCCTTCACGCCGAAACGCATCACCCCACGCATCGGCGTCGCTTTTAAGAATACATGATCCCCGACCACGAACTCCAAAGGTCTACGATGAGCATCGGCATAACTTTTCTGTCGGCTCTGCGCCGTGCGGAGTCTTTCCCGAATCAAGCGAACTTTCTCAACTGCATGTTCTACCAGCTCTGGCCCGAGTACTTACCGCTCGCCGACTTCGTCCCAACAAATTGGAGATCGACACTTGCGCCCATAAAGTGCTTCGTACGGTGCCATCTGGATGCTCGATTGGTAGCTGTTGTTGTATGCAAACTCCGCCAACGTGAGATGCGTGTCCTAACTAGTCTTCAAATCGATTGCACACAGCCGTAACATATCTTCAAGTATCTGATTTGTCCTTTCAGTCTGGCCATCAGTCTGGGGGTGGTACGCAGTACTGAACTGTAGCTTGGTTCCCAAAGCAGACTGTAGGCTTGTCCAAAAACGAGATAAGAAGCGTCCGTCACGGTCAGAGACGATTGAGGCAGGTACTCCGTGTAATCGAACAATCTCGTCTATGTAAATCTGTGCTAACCGATCGACGCTCCAAGTAACTTTTATAGGAAGAAAGTGGGCTGATTTGGTCAAACGATCAACTATGACCCAAATCGCATCATGCCCCCGTGGCGTCTTCGGAAATCCCACAATGAAATCCATAGTGATGTTGTCCCATTTCCACTCAGGAATAGCGAGGTTCTGCAGCTTCCCGCCGGGCCTCTGATGTTCAGCTTTCACCTGTTGACAGGCCATGCACTGTGACACAAAGGTCGCCACATCCCGCTTCATACCTTGCCACCAGAAGGTTCTGCGTAAGTCCATGTACATCTTAGTGCTCCCCGGATGTAAGGAATACTTCGCATAGTGTGCTTCCGCCATAATTTCCCTTCAGAGTTCTGGGTCGTTAGGAACACATAGCCTTCCTTTCATTTGTAATGTCCCATCTTCGCCTGCCACAAAGTCAGACGTCTTCCCCGCCGAAATCAGTCCGCGTGCCTTCGCTAGGAACTGATCGCCCTCCTGAGCTGATTTGATTCTATCACGCAAACTTGGTTCAAGATGGAGTGATGCCAGCTGCACTCCTTGATGCTGAACCCGAAGTTCGATGCCCATCGCCTCAAGATCTCGAAGTGAATGGTTGTTTATGGATAACGAGCCCACGTACTTCCGACTCAGAGCATCAGCAACGACGTTTCCCTTGCCCGGTGTGTAAGCGATCGTCAAATCATAGTCCTTAATCAGTTCTAGCCAACGCCGTTGTCGGAGGTTCAGTTCTCGTTGTGTGAATAGATACTTGAGGCTCTTGTGATATGTGAAGATTTTGCAAGCAACACCATAAAGATAATGCCTCCACAACTTCAGTGCAAATACAATTGCCGCCAATTCCAAGTCGTGCGTCGGGTAGTTTTTCTCGTGCGGCTTCAGTTGCCTGGAGGCGTACGATATTACCTTATCCCTCTGCATGAGCACACATCCCAAACCAAGTCCCGAGGCGTCACTGTATATCTGAAACTCCTCTACCCCATCTGGAAGAGCAAGGATCGGAGCTGAAACAAGACGCTGCTTAAGTTCTTGAAAGCTGGCTTCGCAGTCATCACTCCATTTGTATACAATCCCTTTTTGAGTGAGGCGAGTCAAAGGCGAGGCCAGTTTAGAAAAATCCTTCACGAACCTACGGTAGTATCCCGCTAGGCCCAGAAAGCTTCGTACTTCGCTGGCTGATGTAGGTTGCTTCCAATCCACCACTGCCTCTATTTTCTTCGGGTCTACGGCGATGCCTTCTGCCGAGACAACATGACCCAGAAATGCCACGCTGTTCAACCAGAACTCACACTTGCTGAGCTTAGCGTACAACTGATGCTCTCGTAATGTCTGCAGCACGATCTTTAGGTGTTCCTTGTGTTCCGCCTCATTCTTGGAATATATTAGAATGTCGTCGATGAACACGACCACAAACTTGTCTACGTACGGCCGAAACACGCGGTTCATCAGATCCATGAAAGCTGCAGGGGCGTTCGTCAAACCGAACGACATCACAAGAAATTCGTAGTGTCCGTATCGGGTCCTGAATGCAGATTTTTGAACATCATCTGGTTTGATTTTCAACTGGTGGTACCCTGACCTGAGATCAATTTTAGAGAAAACTGTTGTACCTTGCAGCTGATCAAACAAGTCATCTATCCTTGGCAATGGGTACTGGTTCCGCACGGTCGCCTTATTTAGTTCTCGGTAGTCAATACATAGCCGCATGGATCCATCCTTTTTCTTCACGAACAGCACCGGAGCGCCCCACGGAGAAACGCTTGGACGAATGTATCCTCGGTCCAACAGATCTTGTAACTGAATCTTAAGTTCCTTCAGCTCTGCTGGGGCCATTCGTTAAGGTGCCTTCGATATCGGTCGCGCATCCGGAAATGTGTCGATGCTGAATTCAATCTCACGATCAGGAGGCATTCCAGGCAGCTCGTCCGGGAACACGTCGAGGAAATCTGCTATCACATCAGCCTGAGCTGCATTTGCACTTTCCTGTCGGGTGTCTCGAACTGAAGCTAAGTACCCTTCACAACCCGAATGCAGCATACGCCTAGCCGAAATTGCTGATATCATCATTGCCGTCTTTGGTGCAGCGCTGCACGAATAGTAAAAGTCTGCCTCGCCAGGTAGACGGAATAAGACTCGCTTCTCCGCGCACTCAATTGTTGCATGACAAGCACCCAACCAATCCATCCCGAGAATAATGTCGTAATCCTTAATGTCTAATACAATGACATCTAAGGAAAGCTTCCTGCCTCCGATGCAAATATAACCATCCTTACAGATCGCATGGGCGGGCATGTCGACTCCCGAAGGTGTGCTCACGCAAAGATTCATATTTAAGGGAGTAGAAGCTAATTTATGCTCAATAGTAAAATCAGCAGATATGAAACTATGCGTAGCACCTGAATCGAATAAGACTCTAGCGGGCAAATCTCTGAAAAGTAATGTACCTGTCACGACAGTTTCAGAGACGGATGCTTCGTCCCGAGTCAGTGCATAGACTCGTCCTTGAGCACCCTGGCGTCGTGGGTTCAACGCCACAGCATTGGCATCACTTGCTGGAGGCCCCTTGTTATGGTTCCCGTGGTGCTGATTCCCATGGTGCTGATTCCCATTGTTATGATTCCCATTGTTGTGATTCCCGTTGTGCTGATTCGGTTTTGCCTCACGACAGTTGAAATGCTTGTGGTCCAGACGACCACATTTAAAACACCCAGTAACTCGGCATTCCTCCACTCGATGCCCTAATCTGCCGCACCTGTTGCAGTAAGGTGCACGGGACGGGCCCCTATGCTCAGATGTGTGTGGACGCTTTTGTGCTCCAGACCCTCCCGTTTCCTGAGGTCGCTTATTATTGTTGGTACGGGAGGTTTGCACATCGGCCCTTGGTGGACAGCGCCCAAAGATCCGCTCGCTGTTCAGGGCAGCTTCATAACATTCCCTGTATGTTTGACACTTCTGGTTGATGACGTCCCTACGCAAATCGTCATTCAAACCCTTCTGAAAGCGGTAGCACCACGCCTGCTGGTTAGGCAAGAAGTGCCCAGCAAACTTAGCCAGCTTAGCGAACACAGAATCATAATCATCCACAGACAGACTTTCTTGGACCAGATTGCTGAAGTCGTCTTCCTTTTGTTGACGCACGGCCCTGGGAATGTATTGTTCAATGAAGGCTGATTTGAACATTTTCCAAGTTATTTTGCAGTTGGGATTGGCATCGTAAATCCCTTGTTTCGTGGCCTCCCACCAATCATGCGCACGCAGTTCCAGCTGAACCGATGCACAGGCAACTCGCTTGGATCCCCGGATGCCAACCAGGTTGAAGAGTCCCTCCAGCTTAGCAATCCATCCCATCACTACGTCCGGTTCTGCTCGCCCATTGAACGTTGGTGGATGCATCTTAGTGAATTCTGCCGCACGGCAGGTGTTCCTTGCTGGATGCTGTGTTTCTTCGGACTCATCCTCTACCGCCACAGCCGGCGTTGTAGCAGGCGTCACCGTGGCTCCCCCGTTGTTGGGTACCAAGGATGCAATCAGTTGCATCATGGTATCCATCTGCTTTTGTTGAGCAGCCAACTGTGCCTGTTGAGAAATGGCTTGTTGTTGCTGCACCTCCATGAGATGCATAAGCCGTTCGGACATATCCATTGAACCCGCTCCTCCGGATTCTCCACAACTTGCCGGATCGTTCTGGACGGGCTGAGCACTGCTTGCAGCGGCAGTGTTTTTCTTAGCCATTGCTACAAAAGAGAGTAGCTTGTTAACACCTCAAAAACGATAGATTTTTGTATCTATGGGCTCATTGTATAGGCGACTCATCTCATGCAGCGGACACCGAATGCAACTCAACCGAGAGGCGCATCAAACTCCTTTATAATCTTTTGAAATCCCGAGGATGTAAAGCCTAAGCTCTGATACCAATATGTCACGTCCCGATCCCGAAAGGGGTCAATCGTCCTCGCTGGATCCTTCACGGAACCGATTCGTCCTCGCTGGGGCGTGATGCCGTACGAGCCTGGAGTTGCGCTCGTACAAGGCAAGAACTTGCAGTTATAGGAACCCACTTTGAAACACAATTTAGAAAACACATTCACAGATAATTGAACACAAGTGCAGGAAGGAAACATGCTTTTTCATTGATAATTCAGAGTAATTTACATAGAGTCTACATTGATGCGCCTTCTCGGCTACTTGAATTACATTAGAAAAGATAACTCAAAATGCAGGGCGCGCTCCATCAGATAGTCCCCGTCGTCCATACATTACGCCCTTGTATAGGTTGAAAGTCCAAGCCTCCAAAATGATCTGACTTCAACTATACTTCAAAATAGAGGTGCTCCTAACGCCTCTTCGTCTATCCACTAGCGTTGCACCGTCTGAGTGCCTGAAATAGTTGCCCACAACGTGGGTCAGTACTCAACTTGTACTGGTGAGCGGGATGAATCCCACTCGACTAAATCGACACTAGCTTATTAAGGGCGAGCATGCATTAAGATTACTTCTATAAAGAAGCAAGTGAATTCAATTCATATCAGTTGCATGTTTTGATAGAAATGAAAATAGCATTGAATCCAACCAGTGCATCGATTGCTTACTCAACCGATGCACGCCTTCCCTGCAACGAAACACAAGTATACTTACCATCTGCACAAGACAATAAATTAGCATGTGTTCTATTCTATGCGGTCATTGGTGTGATCGACACCTTAGGGACATATTCCAAGCATTAACGGCGCGCCCTATCAGCCCGGGTAGCAAGCCCCGCTGGAGGTCCCGCAATGCATCGTGACGAACACGAATCAATATTTCCCTCCGGATCGATACGGTTCCAGTGCCCCGGAAAGCCGTTTCGAGGAAATGATAAACCTTGTGCACAAGTTGTCCCAGACCATGCAAATGCATGAACATTTTATATCTCACACAATGCATCGAATTAAACAGATGAAGTAAAGCAGCAATATATATATCTTATGCAACAGTTCATATTATCTCAATGCGGTGTTCCGATTTTGATATCCCATGGGTCCAAACTCTATCCGAGGCACCAGGCCGTAACCAACAACCAAATTCCCATTCCAACCAACTGAATTTATAAGGTGTGCAAGCATATAGTAAAATTAGTCTACAATTCCCATGTTCCTTTCTTAGTGGCTGGCATGCATTGTGGCTAAGCATTTCCTAGGCGTCCAACCGGGCATCATCGAGTGAACGTTTGAAACATTAGAGATGTTGGCGTGAAGAAGTAGGAAAGAAGGGACCAAACCACTCACTGGTTAAGGAAAAAGTTGCTGAAACAAGGAATCCCGCCTAGCGACGATCAAACGTCAGTTACGCGGACCTGCAACAGCACGAGCACCGAGTTAGAATTCTTGCCTATCCTTCCTTGCCGAACTCCCCAAAATTCAAGCTCCAATCAATAAAACCAACAGCGAAAACCAAGCAACTCGAAAGCAACACCAAATCAAATCCCAAAGCGGCAATCAAGAAAACCAAGCAACCAAACACGAAAACTATTGGACTCGTTTCAATAGAGGCCTTTCCATGAGTTGGAAAGGATCATCGTATTTCGTCCGTGGCAATAAGATGCCGAAGATCTAAGCATACTCTGACGGACTAGCCACAAGCCCAATTATATAGTGCACATCCCGGTCGGATCGGGATTTGAGGCACTACACGGAGCACCTTTCAAGTATCGCAAGATTCTAAGAATTGGATCCCAATGACTTATAAGGGGACTAGACATATACTGGCTCACCATGCTCACTGGATAAGCAATGTCTGGACATGTGACTGTCAAATAATTAAGCTTACCAACTAGTCTTATGTATTATCCTGGATATTCTATTAGCTCCCTATCATCTGGAAGCATCTTCACATTGGGATCCATCCGAGCCTCTAAGGGTTTTTATCCCAACATCCTTGTTTATGTGAACATATCCAAGATATTTCCTTTAGGACTAGGAGATCCCTTCTCTAGATCTTGCAACTTTAATAACTAAGAAAGTATAGAAGGTACCCCATATCTTTTCGTGTGGAAGTGCTTTGTATGTAGGCCTTCAATGCTGAGATTCCTGCAGTGTCATCACCTGCAATGACAATATCAATATATCATCAGCATAGACAACTAACATAATTTGTTTCCCTGCTAATGCCTAATAGATACAAAATAGTCAGTATCACATCTTTGAAGACCAAACCCCTTCACTACTTCTGTGAACCTACCAAACCAAGCTCGTGGTGACTGTTTCAACTTTCAACCTATACAGTGATTTTTGGAGCTTACATACCTCCAAAGACTTCCTCTGAGCAACAAATCCAGGTGATTGCTTCATATAAACTTACTAGTCGGGTGTGTCATGCAAGAAAATTTTTTGACGTCGAGTTGCTGCAATGACCAATGATGATGAGCGCCAAAAGCAATAAGGATACAAACTAAAGTCATCTTTGTAACCGGAGAAAATGTCTCTGAATAATCGATGCATATGTCTGCGAGTATCCTTTAGGTACCAAACAAGCCTTCAATCTCTCTAAGGGGCTATTTTGAAGGTGTAAATACCCAACGACAATCAACCACTGTTTTGCCGGGGGAGTTGTACCAAAGTCAAAATTTGATTATTATGTAATGTCGAGATTTCGTCAATCAAAGCCTACTTCTATCCTGGATTAGAGAGTGCTTCTGAAACAAACTTAGGGATAGGGTAAGGGTCTACAAAGTAAAGAAATGCAATATATATTGGAGATAAGTTGGCATAAGAGGTAAAATTATATAATAGATGAGATTTACAAGAATGCTTTCCCGTGCGGATGGCAATAGGAACATCAAGATCAGAGCCAACAATTTGCTCACTGATTATTGGAGGTGGAGAACTTGGATCTACATGGATAATTAGCAGTTAGCACCATCAAAGAGTCTTTGTGGCAACGAGTATAGGTCTGAGAAACTTCAATCTGCTTAGGAGGCAAAGATGATTCACCAGAATTATCAGTTGTCTAATCCGTGGATAAATCATGTGTCTTGGAAAAAAGAAAAGAAAATCATCATCGTCATATTATCAAAAAGGAAGATCGGACTACTTATTAACAAAGAATAATAGTCATTCAAAGAATGTGACATTAGCAAAGACAAAGATGATGTTAATGGCGAGCATAACACTTGCATCCTCTTCGACTACGAGTAAGCGAAATGCTGGTGGAGTGAAATAAGCAAAGAAAAATGTGTAAGGTCATTAAGGACGGAAGACAACATGCGGTTGATTAGATAACAAGCAGTTAGGAGCACATCATCCCAAATAGATTTGGAGACATTGTGCTGAATTAATAAGGTGCCTGTAACATCCAACAAATGTCTATTCTTATGCTTGACAACACCATTTTGTTGTGATGTGTAAGGACAAAAGGACTCGTGAGAAATTCTACTATCAATCAGAAACTCAGTAAAAGAAGAGTTGAAAACTTTAATTATTCTTTAGTTTTATCACTCCTTAAGGATTTAATAGTTACCAAATTGAGTTTGAATTTCCTTGAAGAAAGTTTTAAAGATGGATAATATTTTAGAATGATTTTTCATTAGAAAAAGGCAAGTCACACTCAAAAAATCATCAACAAATGTTATAAAATAATGAAAACTGGATTTTGATTCAATGGGAAGTCCCCCAAATGTTTGAATGGATTAAATCAAAAGCTTGAGTTCCTCTTTTATTGATTGTAATTGGATATAACAGACGATAATGTTTACCTAGTTGACATGACTCACATTCGATGGAAGATACATTGCTTAATTAGGAACAAGATTTTTTAAGTTATAAAGGAAAGGGTGTCCTAGTTGAGAATGCAAATGTATAGGAGATATATTACCGAGGGATATTGCGGAAGCATGAGAGATTTCCAGATGATATATACCGTCCGACTTATGCCACATGCAAATTATCTTCTGCGTTCGAAGTTCCTGAAAGATGCATTGATCCAAAAAGTAAGTTTCTGAGCAATTCAATGACCCGCTGATTTGACATACCGACAATAAATTATGGTGAAACTTGGGCATGTATAAGACGAGGATAAAGAGGGGGTGACATTTAGATGACCAACCCCACCAACATTATAAATACTTCCAACAACCAAAAGTGGAAACCTGATTCCCAATCATATATGATAAGTTGCACTTGAATCAATAACTCATGAGCGAGAAGTCGAAGAAGAAAGACTGGCTAAGGGGGTTACTTGCTTTGCTAAGGTAGCATGTGAGGGTGAGGATGTTTGAGATGCTTTGATCTATTGTATTGTCTGAATTATTGAAACAATTGGTACTCTACAAACTCTTCGCTGGAGAGAGCAACACCGAGATAGCAACACCAGTCGAAAATTGAAAATGGAGTAGAAACAATTTCAAGAATAACGACGCTTTCTGATTGGTTATACTTTTTGCATGAGTGCCAACCATTACAAATTTATATGTTTGAACAAAACTATGTTCAAGAAAAACATCAATAAAGAAGATGACCTCCTTAAATCAGGGTCTTAATATATGAATATAATATCAAAAAATCGGAGGGGCGAAACATTTTGTTTTGTTTTGTTTCTTTTCTTGGACTTTTTTTTAGATCAAAATCTTACATACAAAGGTCAAATCTGATGTATTGATCTGGAAGGTTTGGAGACGGACTTTGGCACCGCACGAAGAAGAGATGGGGCGGGTTGACATTTAAGAGTCGATGTTCCCTAATTTAGGCTGGAGTGGAAGTGGCGTTGTTGAGAGGGTATATGAGATAGCGTCGAAGATGGCGGGAGACGGAGAATGGAATTAAGGTTGGGATTGAGAATGAATAGCTTGTGGTTGTTATACCATATTACAAGAGAAGAATAGGAAGATAATTTAATAAATTTATTAGATAGGAGTACATTATTTTTAGCCCTATAGGCTAACTAAAGATAGGAGAAAGATCATGATGATAGGAACGAAACAACCTAACCATCATATAAGAATATAACAACCTAACCATCATGTAACAACTTAACCATACCATTTATCAGAATTGAAAGTGAAACCAATTGATCTACACACTTTTGCCAGTCTCGGCAAATTTTAGAGCTTACCATTTTTGCTTAGTTTTTTGAGGTTAAAGCTAATTCATGAAAAAAAATTGAACACTTCCAGTAAGTTTAGCTTAGTATCAGCCACTATTAATCAGCTTTGGGACATAAAGACGCAAACATTGTGAAATTTTGCCTGATACGAGAGATATTGGCTAATATCGGTTTTATTGTGTGGTTTTGGATTGGTGTGTCCAATCTCTACTAATATAAGTGGCTTAGAAACGACTTAAAATTGAGCCGTCTAAGCCGTTTGTAAATACTCCATTAATTATTTAAAAAAATTAACTAATTATTTAACTACCTAATATTATTTACTTATAACTAAACAACTCTAACTCAAGTAGTTAAGGTGGGAGGCATTTTCCTTGGTATCTGAGTTCAATATCTAGGGATGATAGTATTTTTAATAAATTCATATTTAATTTTTTTCAATAATTTTTTTTACGCACATGTAATGCACGTCCACGTTACTAGTCCTATATAATATGACCAATATGTATAAGTATGGGCTGATTTTTCTAAAAGCTGCTAATTTTCTTTCCAATTTGTCCATCTCTGTTATTCAGAATGATGTAATCCAGATTACTAATCACTTGGAATTACGTTTTGATCGACTAGAAACCTCCAAATATATATACATGTTGCTCTCCAGAAATTCTAAAAACTCGTCCTTTAGATTTGGGATAATTTTTATTTTTTAATGATTCTAGTGGCAGAAGTCTAATTATGACAAGAAAATATTTCATGTTTTCTGGCATCACAAAGGGGATTGCAGCAACAATTGTGTCTTTGAATCTTAGTTCTATGAGCAGAAATTAGAGCAGAAAGTGAAGAGCAAGAAGATTAGAGGGAAAGGAGGAAAATTTTGGGAAGGGTCATGTTGCTAATTAAAGTATAATATCCTTTTGGATAGTATAAATGACCATTAGCATAGTCACGTAATTTGTGATTTTTTTTTCAAAAGATCCCAAAAAATTCACAAATTATTTGCGAAAGAAATAACAAACCAAACACATTTGCGAATAATTTGTAAACTTGCGACTTATGCAAGCTGTTCGTGAATAAAACGTGAATTTCGCGAATAGTTCGACTGTTTGAGCATGTGTCTTGGCATTGTGTGGTAATCAAACTTGGACTTTGGTGCATCTTCCCCCTAGCAAGATTGTGGTTGGTTATCTTTGGTTTGCATCTTCCCGGTAGCTCCTTGGCGAGAATGAAGGCCCGTTTGGTGGCTAAAGGGTACTCTCAGACATATGTCATCTAATATTCAAGGCTTGGCTTTTCCTCCAGTTTCAAAGATGACTTCAGTTCGGTGAGAAAGGAGTTCTCTTACCTTATTTATAATAGCACCTCTCCTTTACTCTTCCTTTCATAGCCGATGTGGGACTAAAATTAGTCTTGAAGAAATGGGTTCATTTAATATGTATAGCTCACAGCCTCACACACATTCACCATAAAATAACCAATGAAAGTTGTGACAACGTGGCATCATAAATAACATGTTCAATGCAAGGACTGCTGATGTAATGAAATTATTTGTCATGATTTGATTGGTTGGACCACACAAATCATCCGATCCAATTCCAAAGGAAATAATCTGCTCTAGGTCCTGGCCCCAGTGTAGAATATTAAGTTTCTAACTAGTTAAATTTGACATATAAGTAGTCTATTATTAGTCCATATATATATATATATATATATATATATATATATATATATATATATATCCGAACTTTTGCCAGATTTTCTGAATTTCCCCCGATTTCCTAACTTTTCATGCTCACCGAATTATTTCTGAACGCAGAACTTGTGACTATGACAACTAGTTCCCAACAATTACTTTTTATTTTTTTTTGGAGATCGGAGTAATTTTTGACGGATACATCCTAAACACATCAGATTTGCAACATAGTTTCTCTTCATGCAGAGAAACTGATGTCTGTTAGGCTACATTGCACAGTTTTGGAATGCTTTCACCTTCACCTAGGTCATGCAAAATTAACATGCAAGGCCCATAGAAATGCGGGCCCCATATGTCAGGTCGAATCAGCCTGGTGTAAACACCAGGGTTATTCCAGTTTTGGATACTAAGCCGATATGTACACAAAACAGAATATACCGGACAAAGTATGATGCATAGTTACAGGTTATGTTTTGAGAACATAAAATATGCTTGCAAGCACCTAGGACGCATAGACACGACCCGTATTCAGGTACAGACACGAGACAATACAAATTCAGAATATGACATTTTTATAAATATTTGGGATATGGATAGGCATGAACACTGTCATATATACACATTAAGCATATTTATATACATATTTTATACATTAGATCATAACGATATCTATATACTTAAAGCATGTTGTGGGTAGTAACTTGGCCAAAATATTCTAGAATGGATTCAATGGAACTAAATGTTACTTCCTCATATCTCTATTATGTTTGGCACGATTATGAACATTCCAAAATCACTTCAGCTATGTTATGGGTCCCTTCGGAGCCTAGACATTGGTGAGCAATATCTAATAGGAGTGTCAAGGAAGAATTGTGTCCAATACATGTTGGATATGGATACGGGCACAAATATGGCCCTCTCAGGAGTATCCGTGCAACATACGCAAGGATACACCACTAAAAATGAATTTTTTTATAAACCAACAAAATTGAATTAGCATATCGTGAGGATGATGATGTATGTACGAGTACGATCTAGAATTACACCCACGTGCATCTGTAAGAAACTAAAGTTTAAATGTGAATACCATAATTTTTGTGCATATCAAAAGCATAATAAGAGTGTATCTGTCTGTAAAAGAATGTATCAAATTTGATGATAGTTTGATAAGTGTCTACCAAGTGTTCGATTACTACATGCTTTACATGGACCAGCTTCATGATATAGTGTCAATGATAAATAGCTGTAGAGTACCTTTGTGCAGACGTGACTAAAAAACAACTATAAAATGGAAATGTGAAGCTCAGGTCTACATTCAGAACACAATGGATGGGTACCAGAGTGATAAATTAAAAGCAAATATACATTACAGGTTTTAAAGTTTTCCAATATTGTGAACCTGACTTTGTTGCAATGAGAGAACTTGCAAGTCGATCCATCTTACATGTATGTTTTACCTAAGTCAACTAGTTAACAGAATGAGTCAGTTGGCAGTCTACTTTTACATGGACCTAAAATTATGAAATACTAGTTCTTTTGTAGATAGTATTGTACCCTTGTATGGATCTCAGTCCTTCTGTGGCACCTTCTTTACTAACTATTATGCTTCTTGGACAATACCATTTTGTTGGAAGAATACTTAGGTGGCTAAGAAGATGATATGCCTGCAAGTAACCTGTGGGCCATGTCCAGTTATTCCTTTAGTTGAATTTCAAGCTGTTTTTTTTCTCTATTCTTTCTTATGACATGTCCTAATTTTTTATTTTAAAATTGCTATTAATTAGGTGCTCCCAAAACTCTCTTCTCAAACTTTGCATGTGCTGCTGACGTCTGATGAACTTTGGGTCCCTAATGAGGAGAAACGGTACATACATGATATACAGTTGCTTCCAATTGTTTTTCTTCACTTTTTACTGCAGTTTCATTGCCGTTGGTAAATGCCCATGTTGCTGCATTTGAAGGTTTGAGCTGGCTTTGTACACAATGCTTGCCAAGGGTGCCTTTTCTGAGGTAGAACATGCTGAACGTGAAAGCTCTAGTAGTTCTGAAATCGGAGTGGCTACTTGTGATTCTTCTGTACTGAAAGGGAAGAGTTTGATTGATAATTGTGGTAAGCAGCTGCTGGAGTCAGAATTTCAACAAATGGGTATAGAATACAACTTGGAAAGACATACAGCTGGTGTTGAGCTTGCAGATTGCATAATCGACTTTCAGACTGTTGTCCCTTATTCCAAATCTGTACCAATACAACAACCAACTTGTTCTCAACCATTGCTAGATTCAAGATACTCCATCAAAATGGAGCAACCTGAGAACCTGAACTTGCCACTTGATTCAAATACAGGTAGAACATCTTATTCTTTTGTTGAATTGCGGAACGGTATCGAAGTAAGCAAAATTGGTGGAAGTGAGGCTGCTATGGAAGGACCATCAGGAGATACTACATGTTACCAAATTAATAATAATATATGGCTCCCTAGTGACCAAGACTGTTCCTCTTCTAGTGGTGTAGTGGCGAATGATTGGGGGAGGTGCAGCATGCCCCCTCTTTGGGGTGGCAGGATAGTAGGCAGGAGAGAGACTAAAAGTGCCCTGGGTAACTGTGGCATGTGTGGTGTAGAATATGCATCAATTAAGAACATCTTTGAAGGAGGTTCACTTCTCTACTGTAATATGTCATTTGAAGCTTTGTTAAATGTGAGAAAACAGCTGGAAGAGTTGGGCTTTCCCTGCAAAGCTGTAAATGATGGCCTTTGGCTGCAGGTGAGGAATCATCTTGTTATATTCTGTTTTGGAGAAAAACACTGTTATATTCTGTTTTGGAGAAAAACCTTACTTTTGTAGTTAGTAATCCACAGCAATGGATGTGCAGAGAAAAATATTAACAAATTAATTTGACTTTTTGGTGCAGATGCTTCTATGTCAGAGAGTTCAAGCAATAGCAGCTGATACTTGCAAAAACTGCTGCCTTACAAGTGCTGCATGTGCCTGTAGACACACCTATGGGTATCCTTCACAAGGAGTTCCAGTAGGTTACTACAGACAAGATCACGAGCGAAGCACCATCCCTGGTCATCTGGGAAATGTATACTTGGCCGATCCTCAGGGTGATGGGGGTGGGTTATTTGGGCCTGTACGAGTCCAAGTGAGGGGGCCCATCGATGGACTTGCTGGCATTGGGCGAGGAAATACATATATGCCTGGTGCAGCTTGGCCTCCAACACGCTATGTTTTCTCTCGTGTACCTTTTGGACTGGGCAACAGAAATGGCCAGCAATCACTTGGTAATGATGAATCAGAAGCCAGAGTTGATTTTAATGGTGAACTATCAGGAGATGGCTTGACAGCTCTAGTTAATCTTAGCCAAGGGAGCAATGTTGTTCATACTAACACAGAGCAAGCAGATAGAGTATATGAACAAGATATGCAGGGAAGATTAGCTGGGACTTCTTCTCATCCCAATGCTAGTGGAATTCCTGTGCAAGTGCTAGAATCACAAGAACATGCTCTTGGACTAGAATGGGAAAGTTCTGAAGGTTCTTCTATATCCTTGGATTTGAATACACCACTTCGTCACTTCCCTCCATTTCGCTTCGGGTAGGATGACTTGGCCTTTTTCTCCTGTTATGCTTTAGCTGTTGTTTACATTGTACATAGTTTGATATCATGCATTTCACTCATAGCATTTCCATGGCATCTGAATTGTTGCAGTGAAGTTTTGGAACTTCATTATTGTCATACCCATAGAGGATAACACTGACCTTAATTATCTTTTAATATCTTGAGTGCTGCTGAATTTTGTTTCCTAGACACCATTATACCCGTGCACTATTTATCATAACTTTCATATTCCAGACTGTAGTGATACAATTGCTTATCATTTTCTCTTTATTCACAAATGAAATTTTCAACTTCAACTATTCTAGTGATATTTATCTTGGACTTCCCAAGTTCGTGAATGCAACAGCCAAAGAGGAAAGCAGTTACACTAACACATGAAAATAGGTCCCGTGTCCGTGTTGCCATGTTCGCAATCTGCCGTATCTGTGTTTGTGAAACACAGGTCCTTGACTCGGTGGTGATATAGGCTAGTAAGATGCAGCCTGACGAGGAAAGGTTCGATTACTGATTCAAATAACTTTAGCTATATAGTTTGTTGAACAGCAAATGCCTGTAACGTTGTCTACATCTTAAACCTTCCCAAACTGCAATAGTGGCACCTCGTGGCTTTAAGACACCCTTATCTGGTTTGCTCACAACAGCAACATAGCCTTTGTCCCTAAATTTTGGTTCGACTATATAAATATTTTTTTCCCTATTCTGCTTTGATGAACATTACAAATAGTATATCTTTTTTCATTCTTGATCCAAATTTGTTTAGGTGTACCGTGTTCTAGCAGAAATTCAACTGAAATCTAATCAGTTTTATTAGTGCTTCTGTTGGTGAGTGTTGCGCATGTCCATCTCAGATGAAATTCTGTAAACTTATCCTCAAGCGAGGATCACCTCCAGCTTTCCGCAAATGCACTTATTTCTTGTTATGTATATTACTGTATTGTCACTCATCAAACTCTTTATTCTCATTTAATCTATGCTTAATGTTTCTTGAATATGTTCCTTAGTCATCCAACATTCTCATCTATAGAGCATGGGTCATCTTCTAGTTTTTTTTCCTGTAATTTGATAAACAGTAAATAAAAAGGTTATAAAAGCATAAAACTTGTGTTCTTATAAATTCTAATTCTGACACCAATAGTTGGGGCCAGAATTGTGGCATTTGCTTAATAAAATTCACTTTTTGTTTTGTACGAAAATTAGCTGCTCATAGTTTGAACCTATAAACTACCAGCAGTCTTCGGCCTATTATCACTGACCAGCCTCTCCAAAGAATAAGCAGTACTGTACAAATCAGTGGTTTAAAAGGCGAAGTCACAAGGCGAGGCGTAATTCCTGAGACATGGGAATTAAAATTTTATATCTACAAATAATATATTTTAGAATGTAAAAAATTGAATGAAAATCATAAGTAATAAAACATAAGCTAAGTGAATGATCCAAATCCATATAGACCAATCATCAAACATATTACTATATTAGGAACCATTGTTAAAGAGTCGCAAGGCTCTAATACTTAAACACAAACAGCTCATGTCTGTCATGAAACCAATGAGAAAACAGGAAATAAGCATATGAAGAAACAGGTGGGAAAAAAGAAAAAAAAAAATAATGGAACTTGGTTAAGAAACATATGATAAAACAGAAAAATTATAGCGGGAAAAAAAACATAGGAAGAAATACAGAAAAACACAGCAAGAAAAACAGAAAAGGATTAGAACCACTACCTGGTTCCTCGGAAGGGAGGGTGCTCGAACTCTGGATCTAGCGGATGGAAGGGGTGGCCGAACTCGATGTGCCTTGGAGACGAGAGGTAAGAGGATTGTTGAGAGGGAGAGGGGCTCTGGAGACTCTCTGGAGACCTAATTAGGATCGCGTGTGGAATGGGCTAAGGGCCTTTCATTTATTAACCAGAGCAAAAAACGAAGCAGCATATATTATAACATGACAAGTCTCACACATCAGGGCATAAAAAATCTACACCCCGACCAAAAACCTACTCCCCAACTAAAAAAACCTACGCCTCACAAGACTTCTGTACAGTTTTATAAGTACTAGGACTTTTTCTGAACACCTCGCTCCACGAATGTTTTTTAAAACACTGGTACAAATCACTGAATAATATGCGGTCATTTTTTGTCCATACACTACTCTTAACACAGATGACACATTTGAAACTTAGCCTTCAACATACATAACAGAACATTTTCGGCCATAAGAGTCCCCATCCTGGTCAATTCCTATCAATAAGCAAAACAGCCAGAAGGGTAAGTTATCTAAACATGCTTTGGAGTTTTTCATCACTTAAGGTCAGTAGTATCCCAAATCTCCGTCCATGTTTGGGAAAAGGCTTCCAACAATCCAAGCCCTACCTCAACTTAAGGTATATTTCAAGGATCAACATTAACTTGTATACTCACCAATTGCCCTCACAATAGTTGCAACCCATCGCGTGTGTTCATATTACTAGAGATCGTGTTTATTCAAAACCCTACAAATATTTTCCATAGGGACCCGAAGTGTTTCTAAATCAAAGAGATCCATATCTAAATCTCCTTTTCTCTCTAGGGTCTGCTTGGGATTTAGTTTTAAAAATCCGGTTTAAAACAGAGCTTTGCCAAACATGGTTTTGATAAAAACAAAACAGAGATACAACAAAATTTCGCGTTTGGGATTAGGTATTGGTAACCAAAAAGTGCTTGTGCATGTATAATAAAAATAGTGTCTTATATATGGAAATTAGCAAATAATCGCATATTTAAATTTTTTATGATATAATATTCCATCAACAAATCTTATATTTAAATTTTGGGTAAATATCAGGACACCCCACCCCCTACTCCCCCACCCCCTGCGAAGTTTGCCCGTTTATTAAGTTAACCCTTGTCTTTTTGACATGAAAGATCCTTACCGCTAGAAATAGAAAACACTGTTAGGGTCCAGTCTGGATTTGGTGAATTTTGGAGCCCAAATATGGTCAAAAGATTTGATTTGACATAATTTAAAAATCTACATTAAATGTAAGATTTGATTAGATTTCAAATTTGTATCAAATATTTAATTTGACCTCATTTAGACGTCCACAATTGGTGTTGGGCTTTTTTAGGTGGAATATGATTCTTATTTTAAGGTTTTTTATTTAGGAAATCCTATTATGACCTAAAATATGATTTATCATCCTATAATTTAGGAGGAGGGTGGAGGCACAATATATAGCACAAGTAGGAGATTCGGGGTGCTCGTCCACAGAAAATCTAAGAGAAAGTTCGTATTTTTCTCTTAGGACTTCGCCATCCAAGACAGAAGGAAGAAAGAGATCTGATCGAGGAGTCGTCGCCTTCACTTAGGAAGATTGCTACGGGTTGGTGAGTGATTTCAATTGTAGTCTCTTTCTTTTTTTCTTGAGTGTGGTGATGAGGTTGAATCTATTAGGACAAATGGTTCAACATTGATTTTTTTAATCTTGTAATTTCACCTGAGTTATAAAGGTTGGAATTTGTCCAGGTTACGTAGTCACCGCCATATACTTGTCTTTATCTGTGCTTGGTGTTCGTTAGACAGGAGTTGGTTATCTCAGGTAGGTTGGCCTAAAATTTCGCTGCGGGCACTCTCAGACACGGTGTCGAAACATTGCAGGGCGTGTCCGATTCCCAACATCTGGTATTAAAGCTACTGGTTTTGGTTATGGCAACTATGTCTACGGAGCAGATGAACACGTATGATCACCCTCACATGGGGGAATTGGACAATTTGGAAGCAAAGGATAGAGGATCTACTCTGGTGCAAGTACTTGCATGGTCCGTTGGAGGACGACAACGCAAAGCCATCGGACAAAGCTGCTGAAGACTGAAAATGACTGGATCGAAAGGCCATTGGATTCATCCGCCAATGGCTGGACGACTTGGTGTTTCACCACGTGTCTATGGAGAGTTAGACAAAAGCATTGTGGGAGAAGCTGCATTCGCTATACGAAAGGAAGACGGCTGGCAACAAGACGTTTCTGATTTGCCAACTCGTCAACTCGAAGTACACGGAGGGTGCCCCAGTAGCACAACATCTGAACGAGGTTCAGGGTATTTTCAATCAACTGTCTGCGGTGAAGATGGTGATTGATGATGAGCTTCAGGCCCTTTTGTTTTTGAGTTCTTTGTCGGAAAGCTGGGAGACGGTGGTGGTGTCGGTGAGCAACTGTGCCTGGTGGAGTTGTCACGATGGAGACAGTCAAAAGTAGCTTGTCGAACAAGGAGATCTGGCATAAGCAAGTGGAATCGTCGTAGCAGTTCGCTCTAGTGGCTTCCTAAGGGAAGAGAAGACCCAAGTCACAGACGAGGACATGGGGGAGTTCTCGGGAACTTGCGACTGTGGACCGCAATGAGGGCTGTTATCTTTGTGGCAAAATGGGTCATCAAGAGGAACTGCATGAAGCTCAAAGCTGGGAAGGCCAAAGGCAAGGATGATCAGGAGGATCTCACGGCTACGAAAGATCTCATCATCGTAGCAACCGACGTAGAGGAACCTTGTGGCATATGTCATGATGGCGATTGGGTCATGTATACGGGAGTGTTGTATCACGCCACTCCATATTGGAGGATCTTCACGTTATACCACGGTGTCAGATTTGGACGTGTGAAGTTGGGCAACAAGGGGACGACTGCAGTTGTAGGCATCGGTGATGTTGACTTGACAACGGAGCTTGGTGAGAAGCTCCTTCTCAAGGGTGTGCGATATATACCGAGTTTGCACTACAACTTGGTTTCGGTAAGGAGGCTGGCGGATGATGGCTGTCGTAGTTTGTTTGGGGACAGATTAGATGCTTACGAAGGGTTTCCAACAGCTGGCTCGAGGAGATTTATGTTGTGGCATGTACAGGCTCAAGCTACTGAGTTGTACAGGCAGGCCACAAACATCGGATGTAGGCTCGAGGGGTATTCGACAAGAGTTTGATCGTCGGGAACTTCCTGAGGAGGGCTTCGAGATACTTTGAGGATTACGGAGGATTCGGTTGTCGAGATAAAACGACGAATGGTGATGAGCCAAAGATTGAGGGTCGGTATGTCGGTCCCATAACAGCTGGTCGATCTCCAGGTGGGGGTTGCTTCACGAATCCGGTTTTGGCAACGGGTGGTTTGCCAAAGCTTCATGAAACAATATTTGTTTCAGCAGTTTGAGGCTAGGGAGGATATCAAGGTATGTAGCAAACTCAATCTGTGGCGGGAGCGTAACCATTCACATAGTTCTAGGGGAGCTGTGGGTCATCGACGACATGCACAGTGCGTGATGTTCTGCTCGAGGACGCATGTGTATAGGGGAACTTCAAGTTCGGACACGAAGGAGGACAAATTCAGGGGTTCGAATCTCGGAAGAATCGCATCGTCCGCTTGGTTGGGCCAGCCAAGGGTGAAAAAGCTCGTCGAAACGTTAACACGTTTCGGTGGAATACTAAAGTCGGGGACAGACAGTCAAGACTCAAGGTGAGGCTGATAGTCAGGGTTTTTGGTCTCAGCCGTGTTATTGATGTCGGCATGATTCTAGTGGTACAGAAGGTGCTACATATGACAGCTAGCGTAGACATGATGGTCGAGTAGCTGGAGACAAAGGAAGATGCAAAGCAACTCGGGAGATTGGAGATCAGTGGCATGGGGTAGCAGAAACTTTGTCGCGGGACGACAGACATGGAGTTCAGTTGAGAAGCCATGTGGTCAACACCCCCTCATCAGACTGCAGGGGGAGATTGTTGGGTCATGCCTGGATTTGGTGAATTTTGAAGCCCAAATATGGTCAAAGATTTAATTTGACATAATTTAAAAATCTATATTAAATGTAAGATTTGATTAGATTTCAAATTTGTATTAAATATTTAATTTGACCATATTTGGATGTCCATAATTGGTGTTAGGCTATTTTAGGTGGAATATGATTCTTATTTTAAGGTTTTCTATTTAGAAAATCATATTATGACCTAAAGTATGATTTCTCATCCTATAAATATAGGAGGGTGGAGGCAAAATATATAGCAAAAGTTGGAGATTCGGGGTGATCGTCCACAGGAAATCAAAGAGAAAGTCCGTGCTTTGCTCTTAGAACTTCGACATCCAAGACAGAAGGAAGAAAGAGATCTGATCGAGGAGTCGTCGTATTCACTCAGGAAGATTGCTACGGGTTTGTGAGTGATTTCAATTATAATATCTTTTTCTTCTTCTTGAGTGTGGTGAGGAGGTTGAATCTATTAGGACAAAGGGTTCAACATTGATTTTGTCAATCTTGTAATTTCACCTGAGTTATAAAGGTTGGGATTTATCCAGATGACGTAGTTACCGTCATATACTTGTTTTTGTTCGTGCTTGGTGGTCGTTAGACAGGGGTTGGTTATCTCAGGTGGGTTGGCCTAAAGTTTTCGCTGCGGGCACTCTCAGACGGTGCCGAAATACTTGCAGGGCGTGTCTGATTTTCAACATCTGGTATCAAAGCTACTGGTTTTGGTTCTGATAACTATGTCTAATGAGCAGATGAACATTCGTATGATCACCCTCACAGGAGGGAATTGGATGATTTGGAAGCCAATGATGGAGGATCTACTCTGGTGCAAGGGCTAGCATGGTCCGTTGGAGGGCGACAACGCTATGCCATCGGACAAAGCTGCTGAAGATGGAAACGACTGGATCGGAAGGCCGTTGGATTCATCCGCCAATGACTGGACGACTCAGTGTTTCACCACGTGTCCATGGACAGTTCGGCAAAAGATTGTGGGAGAAGCTGTATTCGCTCTACGAAAGGAAGACAGCTGACAACAAGGCATTTCTGATTTGCCAACTCGTCAACTCGAAGTACACAGAGGGTGCCCCAGCAGCACAACATCTGAACGAGGTTCAGGGTTTTATCAATCAGCTGTCTGCGGTGAAGATGGTGATTGATAATGAGCTTCGGGACCTTTTTCTTTTGAGTCCTCTGCCGGAAAGCTGGGAGACATTGGTGGTGTCGGTGAGCAACTCCGCGCCTGGTGGAGTTGTCATGATGGAGGCAGTCAAAAGTAGCTTGTTGAACGAGGAGATCCGACGTAAGCAAATGGAATCGTTGCAGGAGTCCGCTCTGGTGGCTTCCTACGGGAAGGGAAGACCCAAGTCACAGGCGAGGACCTGTGAGAGTTCTCGGAATCTTGCGACTGTGGACCGCAAGGAGGGCTGCTATCACTGTGATAAAAGGGATCATATCAAAAGGAACTGCATAAAGCTCAAAGCTGAGAAGGCCAACGACATGAATGATCAGGAGGATCTCATAGCTATGGAAAATCTCATTATCGCAGCAACCGACGCAAATGAGCCTTGTGGCATGTGTCATTATGTCAATTGGGTCATGGACACGGGAGCGTTTATCACGCCACTCCATATAGGAGGATCTTCACGTCATACCACGGCGCCAGGTTTGGACATGTGAAGATGGGCAACAAGGGGACGACTGCAGTTGTAGGCATCGGTGGTGTGCACTTGACAACGGAGCTTGGTGAGATGTCCCTTCTCAAGGGTGTGCGACATATACCGAGTTTGCACTACAACTTGGTTTCGGTAGGAAGGCTGACGGATGATGGCTGTCGCAGTTTGTTTGGGGACATAGATTGGATGCTTACGAAGGGTTCCCAACAACTGGCTCGAGAAGATTTATGTTGTGGCATGTACAGGCTCAAGCTGCTGAGTTGTACAGACAGGTCATAGACATCGAATGGAGGCTCGAGGGGTATTCGACATAAGTTGGATCGTCGAAAATTTGTTGAGGAGGGACTTTGAGATACTTTGAGGATTACGGAGGATTCGGTTTGTCGAGACAAAGCGACGAATGGTGATGAGCCAAAGATTAAGGGTCAGTATGTCGGTCCCATGACAGCTGGTTGGTCTCCAGGTGGAGGTTGCTTCACGGATCCGGTTTTGGCGACAGATGGTTTGCTAAAGGTTCATGGAGCGACATTGGTTTCAGCAGTTCAAGGCCAGGGAGGATATCAAGGTATGTAGCAAACTCAATATGTGGCGGGAGCGTCACCATTCGCATAGTTCTAGGGGAGCTGTAGGTCATCGATGACATGCACAGTGGTGATGTTCTGCTCGAGGACGCATGTGTATAGGGGAGCTTCAAGTTCGGATATGAAGGTGGGCAAATTCAGGAGTTCGAATCTCGGGAGAATCGTATCGTCCGCTTGGTTGGGCCAGTTAAGGGTGAAGAAGCTCGTCGAAACGTTAACACGTTTCGGTAGAAGACGAAAGTCGGGGACAGACACCCAAGACTCAAGGTGAGGCTGATAGTCAAGGTTTTTGGTCTCAGCCGTGTCATTGATGTCGGCAGGATCCCAGTGGTACAAAAGGTGCTACGCATGGAAGCTAGCGTAGACGTGACGGTCGAGGAGCTGGAGACGAAGGAAGATGCAAAGCAACTCGGGGGGATCGGAGATCGGTGGCATAGGGGAGCAGGAACTCTGTCGCGGGGCGACAGACATGGAGAGTCCAGTTGAGAAGCCATGGGTCAACACCCTCTCATCAGACTGGAGGGGGGGATTGTTGGGGTCTAGCCTGGATTTGGTGAATTTTGAAGCCCAAATATGGTTATAGATTTAATTTGACATAATTTGGAAATCTACATTAAATGTAAGATTTGATTAGATTTTAAATTTGTATCAAATATTTAATTTGACCATATTTGGACGTCCATAATTGGTGGTTGACTATTTTAGGTGGAATATGATTCTTATTTTAAGGTTTTCTATTTAGAAAATTCTATTATGACCTAAAATATGATTTCTCATCCTATAAATATAGGAGGGTGGAGGAACAATATATAGCACAAGTTGGAGATTCGGGGAGCTCGTCCACAGAAAATCTAAGAGAAAGTCCGTGATTTGCTCTTAGGACTTCGACATCCAAGACAGAAGGAAGAAAGATCTGATCGAGGAGTCGTCGCATTCGCTCAGGGAGATTGTTACGGGCTGGTGAGTGATTTCAATTGTAATCCCTTTCTTTTTTTCTTGAGTGTGGTGAGGGAGTTGAATCTAATAGGGCAAATGGTTCTACATTGATTTTGTCAATCTGTAATTTTACCTGAGTTATAAAGGTTGGTATTGGTCCAGGTGACGTAGTCACCGCCATATACTTCTCTTTATCTGTGTTTGGTGTTCGTTAGACATGGATTAATTATCTCAGTTGGGTTGGCCTAAAGTTTTCGTTGCGGGCACTCTCAGACACGGTGTCAGAACACTTGCAGGGCGTGCCCGATTCCCAACATCTGGTATCAAAGCTACTGGTTTTGGTTCTGAAAACTATGTCTACGAAGCAGATGAACACTCGTATGATCACCCTCATATGGTGGAATTAGGCGATTTGGAAGCCAATGATGGAGTATCTACTCTGGTGCAAGGACTTGCATGGTCCGTTGGATGGCGACAACGCTAAGCCATCGGACAAAGCTGTTGAAGACTGAAAACGACTGGATCGGAAGGCCGTTGGATTCATCCTCCAATGGCTGGACGACTCGGTGTTTCACCACGTGTCCATGGAGAGTTCGGCAAAAGCATTGTGGGAGAAGCTGCATTTGCTGTACGAAAGGAAGACGTCTGGCAACAAGGCGTTTCTGATTTTGCCAACTCGTCAACTCGAAGTACACGGAGGGTGTCCCAGTAGCACAACATCTGAACGAGGTTCATGGTATTATCAATCAGTTGTCTGCGGTGAAGATGGTGATTGATGATGAGCTTCAGGTCCTTTTGCTTTTGAGTTCACTGTCGGAAAGCTGGGAGACGTTGGTGGTATCGGTGAGCAACTCCGTGCTTGGTGGAGTTATCACGATGGAGGCAGTCAAAAGCAGCTTGTTGAACGAGAGATCCGCGTAAACAAGTGGAATCGTTGCAGGAGTCCGCTCTAGTGGCTTCCTACGGGAAGGGAAGACCCAAGTTACAGGCGAGGACAGGAGGGAGTTCTCGGGATCTTGCGACTGTGGACCGCAAGGATGGCTGCTATAACTCTGGCGAAATGGGTCATATTAAGAGGAACTGCATGAAGCTCAAAGCTGAGAAGGCCAAAAGCAAGGATGATCAGGAGGATCTCACGGCTATGAGAGCTCTCATCACCGCAACAACCGATGCAGAGGAACCTTGTGGCATGTGTCATGATGGCGATTGGGTCATGGACACGGGGGCATCTTATCACGCCATTCCATATAGGAGGATCTTCACGTCATACCATGACGGCAGGTTTGGACGTGTAAAGATGGGCAACAAGGGGACGACTGTAGTTGTAGGCATCGGTGATATGTACTTGACGGAGCTTGGTGAGAAGCTCCTTCTCATGGGTGTGCGACATATACCGACTTTGCGCTACAACTTGGTTTCGGTAGGGAGGCTGACGGATGATGGTTGTCGCAGTTTGTTTGGGGACAGATTGGATGCTTACGAAGGGTTCCCAACAGCTGGCTCGAGGAGATTTATGTTGTGGCATGTACAGGCTCAAACCGCTGAGTTGTACAGGTAGGCCACAGACATCGGATGGAGGCTCGAGGGGTATTCGACAAGAGTTGGATTGTTGGAAACTTGCTGAGGAGGGGCTTCGAGATACTTTTAGGATTACAGAGGATTCGGTTCGTCGAGACAAAGCGACGAATGGTAATGAGCCAAAGATTGAGGGTCAGTATATTGGTCCCATGACAATTGGTCGGATGGCAAGTGGTGGTTGCTTCACGGATCTGATTTTGGCGACTGGTGGTTTGCCAAAGCTTCACCGAGCGACATTGGTTTCTGCAGTTCGAGGCTAGGGAGGAGATCAAGGTTTGTGGCAAACTCAATATGTGGCGGGAGCGTCACCATTCACACAGTTCCGGGGGAGCTGTGGGTCATCAACGACATGCACAGTGCGTGATGTTCTGTTTGAGGACGCATGTGTATGGGGGAGCTTCAAGTTCGGACACGAATGTGGGCAGATTCAGGAGTTCGATTCTCGGAAGAATCGCACCGTCCGCTTGGTTGGGCCAGCCAAGGGTGAACAAGCTCGTCGGAATGTTAACACATTTCAGTGGAAGACGGAAGTCGGGGACAGGCAGCCAAGACTCACAGTGAGGTTGATAGTCAGGGACTTTGGTCTCTGCCGTGTCATTAATGTCGGCAGGATCCCAGTAGTACAGAAGGTGCTACGCATGGCAGCTAGAACAGTCGAAGAGCTGGAGACTAAGGAAGATGCAAAGCAACTCGGGAGATCGGTGACATGGGGGAGCAGGAACTCTGTCGCGGGGCGACATATAAGGAGTCCAGTTGAGAAGCCATGTGGCCAACACCCTCTCATCAGACTGGAGGGGGAGATTGTTGGGGTCCAGTCTGGATTTGGTGAATTTTGGAGCCCAAATATGGACAAAGATTTGATTTGACATAATTTGAAAATCTACATTAAATGTAAGATTTGATTAGATTTCAAATTTGTATCAAATATTTAATTTGGCCATATTTGGACGTCCATAATTGATGTTGGACTATTTTAGGTGGATTATGATTCTTATTTTAAGTTTTTCTATTTAGGAAATTCTATTATGACATAAAATATGATTTCTTATCCTATAAATATAGGAGAAGGGTAGAGGCACAATATATAGCACAAGTTGGAGTTTCGGGATGCGTCCACAGGAAATCTAAGAGAAAGTCTGTGCTTTGCTATTAGGACTTTGTCATCCAAGACAGAAGGAAGAAAGAGATCTGATCGAGGAGTCGTCGCATTCGCTCAGGAAGATTGCTACGGGTTGGTGAGTGATTTCAATTGTAATATCTTTCTTTTCTTCTTGAGTGTGGTGAGGGGGTTGAATCTATTAGGGCAAAGGGTTCAACATTGATTTTGTCAATCTTATAAATTTATCTGAGTTATAAAGGTTGGGATTTGTCCAGGTGACGTAGTCATCGCCATATAGTTGTCTTTATCTGTGCTTGGTGTTCGTTAGACAGAGGTTGGTTATCTCGGGTGGGTTGGCCTAAAGTTTCCGCTGCCGGCACTCTCAGACACGGTGTCGGTACACTTGCAGGACATGTCCGATTCCCGACAAACACCATCAGTTATCTCCTCTTAAGTTGTCACATGACATGTGACTGTGTAAATGGCATACACTTAAAACTTCTAAAGCCTCATGTTTATCTGTCTGAACATCCACTTGTTTCATCAATTGTTGACAACGTTCAATGGCAAGCATGATGCAACCACCGTGGCGGCTACCGAGCAACCAACATTCGCCTCCTCAGCACGCAGAACCCCCCCCCCCCCCTCTCTCTCTCTCTCTCCCCACCCCACACACACACATCAGCTTCACACTGTTTACTAGTTATTGTGTCTGACATGGGATCTAAATTCTGAATTGAACTGAGTTCTGAAGAAGTTTATTTGGTTCTTATAAAATATGATTCTTATGCTGGAAGCGCATTAGTTCCGTTGAAAGCAGAGCATGATTCAGGTTCATCTTGGACCTGAGTTTAGACAGGTGGTTAAATATTTCCCCCAGTACTGGAGGTCAAAGGTTCAAATCCTGTGTTCAGTTCAAAATAACTTTTTCTGTACAAAGTCCCAAAATAACTTAGTGCAATGCATCCTTGGGTTATTGTCACTGACAGTTACTTATAGCTAGATTTGTGGTTAGGTTCGTGCTTGGAAATTTGTTCATGTTAATTTAGGATTGAGGAATGTTGATTAGGCTCATTTAGGACTCTGCAATTAGTTTAGGTTCATATCGGACCAGTCATATCTTTCATCCAGTGTCCAAAATGGAGGATGCAATTGCCATAAGCAAATTCAAGAAAAAAGGTTACATGATTCCATCAATAACTCGTTTGAACCTTGATGTATAAAATGACTGATATTATTATTACCAATCGGCTACTAATGCTACTTATTACTTGAATGTCATTCAATGCATGATCAATCATGAAAGCTTGTATGGCCTTCACTGTGCTAATCAATTATTTGTGGTTTTCTTTCACCGAACAAAGAAAACAAAACTAGAATTGAAGATTAGCTCAATAGTGATATAGTATTATCGCACTAAAATTTCCAACTCAAGCTCACTAAACAAACAGGAGAGTTAGCCTTTTTTTTTTTTTGCTTTTTTTTTTCATGCTCATATCCTTGTCTTCATGGTTTAATGATGGTGGTTGATAAGGGAATCGAAACTTGGGATTAGTTCATGGGAGGAGCACCATGCGATGTGTTGCATAGAAGGACAATGGGATAGGTTGCACGTAAGCAAATGTGTTGCATAGAAGAATGACAATGGGATAGGTTGCATGTGAGCAACAGCATGAGAACTGAGAGGAGTACCAATGTTACTTCTTCTCGTACAACCACTTTCCTCTGGCTTCCATCAGAGGAAGGATGAGGGGAGAGAAGAGGGGATCACAGAGTAAAGTAGCGACCAACTAGTGTCACTAGTGGTCATGTCGTGATCGTCCATGGCTAAAGAACCCGGCACTGCCAACACAGTTATTACACAGAAGGAAGAAAAAACATATTATTTAAAAGAAAACCACAAGTTAATAAGAAGGGGGCATATATGTTTTTTTTACGATCACATGCATGTCACATGATGACTTAAGTGGTGATGATTACTTAAGTGGTGAATTAAACGCCCCAAGGACCTTTCATGTCAAAAAGACAACGTTGGGTAACTTAATAGATCGGCAAACTTCAGGGGGGTTTCCTGATATTTACCCCTAACATTTTACTCAAATCTAATATACCAAAAAATAAATAATCTAATCTGATCAAATTTAGAATTAAATCTTAATCCAATATAATCTATAATCTAAAATGTAATCAAATTTAAATTTTAAAATTAAAATAATTAAATCCATATTCAGTTTAGTCTAACCAAATTCAATCTAGTAGATAGTTCAAAAGTTGATCAAATCTAAAATCTAGTATGATTTTATCTAATATAATCTCATCTTATTTAAAGGAAGGGGAAAACTAGAGAAACACTTGCTTACGTAAGGAAGAAAAATAAAAAAGGATAGGGCTAATTTTGTCAAACTTTATTGTTGTTCAGTGGTGCACAGATCTTTTTCTTCCGTTTCCAAAACGAGAAAAATCTTATTTTGGTATATGCCGAAACCGAACCAAAACCAAATCCCAACAAATTTAATCCGAGTTTTGGCCTGAAAACCCACTTTTGGAGCATGAAAACTGACCAAACATGGCCTTGGTAAGTAAATGGCTTCAATGCTTGATATCCATATACCGGATTTGATTGCCCAAAATGCTTGTAGCCTTTGCGCAGTTACTCTCCTGGTGATCCTTGGTGCTCATAAGTTTGATTCAGTGTCAGTACTACTTTGAGTTACACTATTCTTCAAGATTGTTGGCTTGTTTTGTAGTGTATTGTTTAACAACATTATATGGTCGTGAACTATATCAATCAATTTAATTCTTGTTGATTCAGTGACAGTACTACTTTTATTTCAATCAATTTAATTCTTGTTGGTCAAGTAATTAGTTTTTCTTTATTCAGAAGTATTTGCTGGCAATGTCAGGGCTTCTTAATGAATCATTTAGAGTTATTCTAGTAGTCCCTCAGTCTTGATGTGCATGATGCCCTTACAAGTGTTATTGATTGAAATTATCAGGGTAGAATTTGAAGATGTTCACAGACTAACTGATGGCCAAGTTAAGCACTCCCCAGAAGTTTTTTATGCTGGATCACTGTGGAAGGTATGCAGACTTTTATCTATTTTCTTTTTTCTATCATGACAGTAATTTATCTATGATTACTTTTATAGGTAAGTGTCCAGGCCTTCAATGACGAAGATCCTCAAGGTCGCCGTACACTTGGTAAAGTCTCCACCTACCATATGCTAGTCAATAAACTTCGTAGATCTCTGAATTATAAGGAATTGGAAAACAAAAGAATCAATGAAATAGGAGATCACAACTCATTCTCACTTTAAATTATTTTGTCGTGTTACAGGATTATTTCTCCATAGGCGCAAAGCAGAGGTTATGGACTCCCTAAGAAAGGTCAGTAGTTTTGTGTCAATGAAATGATCAAGTAAACCTATGCTCTAATATACTTGAATTTGTTCTTTCATCAGGTTCATATGTACGTAGATACTCGAGAGAAGGTGACTGCTCGTTATCAGGTAACGATCCAAACCGACTAGTTCTCATCTTTGTATGCTTTAGGCGCCTTGATATGTTTAGAAATGAACAAATACCATCTTTTCCTGCTTCAACACAGTTGATATGCCCATCCAAGAGGGAAGTCATGGTGTTTGGAAGCTTTAAGCAAGCAGGAACTCAGTTGCCTAAAGCTCCAAAAGGATGGGGTTGGCGCACTGCGCTGTTGTTCGACGAGCTCCCTGATCTCCTCCAAGGTGGAGCCCTGAGGATTGCGGCTGTTGTGCAGCTTGTTTGAAATGCACATGCATCTAGTGTTCTATGTAAATTCCAAATAAGGACGCTGGTACATATGCATTTATATGTGGAGTGACTATTCAATAATTGGTAGTTATTTTCCCGGGAAATTTGTGGATGTGCGTGATCTATGCCCTTTTTCTTTTTTTTTTATCTACAATAATACCAAGGGGCACCAAAATTTGATCACATTTTGCTGATCACGTGATGTGACAATATGTGTTTGATAACATTAGTGTGGTGTCCACTTTAACACATAATCAACACATAGGCTGTTATATCACGTGGTCAGCAAAATGTGGTCAAATATTGACTGCGGACGGTTACACCAAGGGGGTGTTTAAGTGAAAAAGTGGGATTTGTGTAAACCTAAGTTTTGACTTTCAAAATGTTATTTGTATGGTCGAATTGGTAGTGGAGAAAAAATGTGTTCGGTCGTTCGGATGGTTTAAAAGTGGACGGAAAAAAAAATCGATTGTTTAGATGGTTGTTGAAAGTGAAGAAAAAATAAGTTTGGTTGTTGAAAATGGATTTTTTTACCTTCAATTTTTCTACACAAATGTTAGTTAAACCTAAATATTGTAATATAAATTTATCAAATACTTACTGTTTATTTTAATTGACATAGTTATTGATTTTTAATATTCTAAAATAAAAACTAAAAAATTTTAAGTGAACAAAAATTGTGTTGAAGACATTTCATTGACAAATATTGTAATGATTTTTCAAAATTTAATTTACTCAAATATTGTGTTACACATTTTTTTTTTAGTTTACTACAATTTAATTTATTCATAAAATTTTTACCTTTACATGTTTGTACAAACAAATGTCAAAACTCTTCTTTTTCCTTAAAAAAAATTGGAGGTGAAAATTGACGTTTTCTCGATCAACATGAGAGTCAAATTAAAAGTTTTTTTTTTTTTCACTTTCCCACTCTTGCAACAAGCATCCGAACTCAGCCGAGTTTACCATGAAACTGCAAACTCGACCGAATTTGCCAACATAAAAGTGGAAACAATCACTTCAATAAAAAATATGGAGTAACCAAACACCCAAACTCATGATAGTTTGGAGGAGTCGCAAAAACTCTCCACATCCGACCCACTTTCCTCCAACCCTTATATTTTAATTCAACTGAGTATTGCTACGCAAGTTTTAAATAAAAAATATTCAATAAAAAGTAAAAAATAGATTTAGTTTATCTTACTAAACATCTCGTACTTCAAATAAAAAGATTCAATACAAATAAAAGATAGATTTACTTTATCTTAATTAAACATTTCCTACTTACTGTCATAACAAATATATATTTTATATTATATTAAAAATCTAACAAATATATCTTTTATATTATATTAAAAATCTTTTAATTAGAATTATCTTTGGCTATATCTTTTTATTTTATATCCTAAACTCTTTTCTCCATATCCTACCTACTGCTATTATTTAAAAAAATTAAAAAGATAGTCATCTCTCCGTCTAATTATATAGTTCCGCTCTCCGTCTATTGTATGGTCTCTCTCTCTCATGCCACTTGTGGTTTTTTTTCCTTATCTTTTCTCCACGGAACAACAATAAATTTTAATCTTTAAGTAAGCATTAATTTTGAATCTTCAAGTAAACATTATTCTTTTCATAATGACTTGTGAATAATCTTGAGTAATTATTGTTACACTGTATTTTTTTTATTATTGGATAGATGTTCATAAGGTTTAGAATCAGAAATCTTTTCAATTTTTCCCCTCACACAATCACTTCTTTGTTTTTGTTTTTTTTAATTAGGAGATTGTCTTATCATTTGTCTAGATGTTCATTAAAAATGTTTTAATTTTTTGGTTTCTAGTCTTTTTGTCTAGCCGGAGGCTATAATTATTAATCTCTTATATACTATATTAGCCTTAATATTTGATATTTCCATTTAATGTCATCTAAATGAATGTGCATATTAAAGTATTAAGGACGATAGCATCATAGCACTCTTGATTAGAAGATATTTGAATTACGGCCATGCTTATAGAGCAATGAACTTTTGCTTTCTCTCTCTAACTATTCTTATGCTAATTAGGATTTTATAATTAAAACTCAGTGTGCATGCAAATTAGTTAATCTAAGAAACTTAAATCATTGATTTCTTTTGTATATTATAGCCGTAGGACACCATTATATCTTGATATGCATACTTTGACTAGAGAAGGGAAATTTTTGATAAACAATCGATTACATTTTCTGTACCATTTAACCACATAATTCAAAGAAACCACGAGTGCATCTTAATTTGTGGATTCTGTAGTATTTAACCACATATTCCGATTACATTTTCTGTAGTATTTAGCCACATACTTTTTAGTGCATCTTAATTTTTGGTGGATTGAATTTAGGGAATTGATTTTAATGGGATAGTGGAGATAGTCTAGGAAATTGTTTTTTTTTGGAGATATCTTCTTGACTAATTTTTTTTCCCACTAATTATGGTTTTCATCAACATAGATGGAAGAAGATTGTGCAATTGAAACATACACATCTAAGTGATAGAAGATCAAAAACCAAAAGTTGGACAAGAGTTTGTGTCAATTGAAGAAACTTTTGCTTTTTGTAATAAATATGCACGAAAAGTTGGCTTTAGTTCTAGAATGAGCAATAGCAGAAAAAATAAGGCAACAAATAAGGTTACATGAAAATAGTTTGTTTGCTACAAGAAGGGACATACTAATGAGACGTATCAAAAAAATACAAAGATTAAAATACCGTACAGAGGAAAGAAATTGAGTAGTAGTTGAGGTTGATTGTAGAGCTAAATTATCTGTGATGGAGCGACAAACAGGTCCAAATTAGATCGTGAGTGTTTTTGTTGAAACGCGTAATCATGGATTGGCAATTCCTAGCAGGGTACATATACTAAGGTTACATCGGAATGTATCAACAACCAAAAAGGTATCAAGCTAACAATTTTCTGAAACAAATTAACCGACATGTCAACAACTAAGGTTGATGGAGATTAACTGTGGAGGACCTGAATACATGGGGTGTACAGAGATCGAAAGATAGTAGAAATTATGAACAAGATTTAGGGAAAGAGTGTTGGGAACGAAAGTACGAAAACCGTTCCCCAAACCAGAGAGTATTTGCGAGAGAACCGAGCAAAACGCACAAACCAAAAATGCCAAACACAAATCGCAGACACAGAAATTTTTGACGTGGAAAACCCTTGCGGGAAAAACCACGGGAAGATCGGAGTCCAACCCTGAAACGCCTCCACTAATGGAATAAGAAATACACCGACTCCTTACAAACTTCTCACCGATCCAAACAGATCACCACAACTCTTTTGGAACAGAAAATAGATTATAACCACGAAGAAGAAAGACAACGAAAAATACCCGAAACTAATCTCCTTCTTCGAAACGGCATCCAATCATTCTTTCTCCTCTCCAATGTTGCAATGGCACTCTTGTCTCATTTTCTCTCCTTGTTGCTATATTTTTTTTAGAGAGAGAGATATATATATTTTAGGGCCAAGAAACACCTATATATAGCCTCAAACCCACAACTAGCATTCCTATTATAGATAGGAATATCCAATCCAAATTCATTGACATATTCCTATTATATGTAGGAATATCTAATCCAAATCCATTGAGATATTCCTATTATATTTAGGAATATTCAATCCAAATAAATTGAGGTATTCCTATTATATGTAGAAATACTCAATCCTACTTCGAGATATTTTTTACATAGGTTGGGAACCCCACCCACTCCAATAAATCTTTCCCTTCACAACTATGTGGAGGGGGTCGTCATCCCGACGATCTGCCTGCGGTACTCAAACCTTTTCCTTGGTAGAACTTTTGTGAACATATCTGCTCCGTTGTCATCTGTATGAACCTTCTCAAGCGCCGGTTCCTTCTTGTCAACTACATCCCGTATCCAATTATACCGGGTATCAATGTTTTTGGACCGGCTATGAGATGTCTGGTTCTTCACAAGGTGAATAGCACTCTGACTATCGGAAAACAAATGATACTGCTCCTGCTTTAGCCTAATTTTCTGCAGCAACTTCTTCATCCACTCCAACTCCTTGCAAGCCTCCGTCGCCGCAATGTATTCTGCCTCTGTCGTCGACAAGGCAACACACTTCTGTAAACGCGATTGCCACGATAGTGCTCCACCAGCAAACATTATCACATAGCCCAAAGTCGATCGCCTCGTCTCTACATCTCCAGCCATATTAGCGTCGGTATATCCAACCAGCTTCGGCTCGTCACCACCAAATGAAAGTCTCTAATTGGCAGTACCCTGAAGATATCCTAGAATCCATTTGACCCCATTCCAATGTACCCTTCCAGAATTGCAAGTGTACTTGCTAACTGTGCCGACTGCGTGAGCAATGTCTGGCCTCGTACATACCATAGCATGCATAAGACTCCCTACGGTTGAGGCATATGGAAATCGCTCCATATCTTCCTTCTCGTCCTCGGTAGATGGACACTGCTCCTCAGTGAACTTAAAGTGAACCACAAGGGGGTTACTCACTTTCTTTGACCCGTCCATCCCGAAACGCTGAAGTACTCGGTGAATGTACTTCTTTTGGGATAAGTGTAGCATCTTGAACTCTCTCTCTTTCGGCTGATCTCCATCCCAAGAATATTCTTCGTTGCGCCCAAATCCTTCATAGAGAAGGCCGCGTCCAGTTGGCGCTTCAACTTTGCTATCCTGGTGGAATTCTGACCCACCAACAACATGTCATCAACATAAAGCAACAAAATGATGAAATCATCCTCGGCGAAGTACCTCACAATAACGTAATAATCCGACGTCGTCCGTGCATAGCCATGCTCCCCCATAAATGACTTGAACATCCTGTACCACTGTCTCAGAGCCTGTTTCAGACCATATAAGCTCTTCCTCAACCGACAGACCAAATGTGACTTTTTCTTCTCACAGAATTTCTCTAGCTGCTCCATGTACAACTCCTCCTCAAGATCACCGTAGAGGAATGCCGTCTTCACGTCCATTTGCTCGACCTCCAAGTCAAAACTGGCTGCCAATGCTAGCACCACCCATATAGACGACTGCTTGACGACTAGCGAAAAGACCTCATCATAATCTACGTCTTTCCGCTGACCGTAGTCTTTAACTACTAGCCTCACTTTGTATCGAGGGCGAGTAGCATCATCTGTCTGCTTCACTCTGAACACCCATCGATTCTTCAAAGCCTTCTTGTCCTTTGGCAACCGTATCAGATCATAAGTAGAGTTGGCCTCCAAGGAACTCATCTTCTCCTGCATGGCCTCCATCCACTCCTACCTATGTTCGTCTTCTATAGCCTCTGCAAAACTTTTGGGTTCTCTTTCGTCATTCAGTAGCACATACTCACCCGGTGAGTATCTCGTAGATGGTTGACACTCTCTATCACTCCTACTCAACGGAACCACTGGTGCTGGCTGTATATCTACAGTCTCCTCCCCTCCAAGAACTTCCTCCTCGACATGCTCATTCTCCCGAGGGTCACCCTGACCACCATCAGCAGGCTGATGATCAAGGTTGGGAGAAACTCCATGTACTAGCTCCCCCATAACTGGATCCTCTGCGATGTCCTCTGGAAACTGCTCGAAGCAAAATGACTCTAACTCAGGCAATTTCTCAACCTCAGAAGGCATCTTGGAATCCTGAGTGTTGGTCATGGTCTGATCCTCGACGAATACCATGTCCCTGCTTCTGTAGATTTTTCTTTTCACTAGATCGTATAGTCTATAGCCAAACTTATCCCGACCGTAGCCGACAAAGATGCACCGCCTCATCTTTGGCTCAAGTTTGGATCTCTCGTCCTTTGGTACATGCACGAAGGCCTTACAACCAAACACTCGCAGGTGATTATATGAAGGCTCTTTGTCGTACCATACTTTGTCAGGCACATCACCCTACAAAGGAGCACTAGGAGATAAATTAATAACATAAGCAACTGTGTAAAGTGCCTCACCCCAATAGCTGCCTGGCAAATTTGCTTCTGACAGCAAATACCGTATCCTCTCCATTAGCATCATGTTCATCCGCTCTGCTACACCGTTGAGCTGCGGTATCTTTGGTGGAGTCTTCTGGTGTCGTATCCCTTGCTCTCTGCAATAAGTATTAAAGGGACCGATATACTCACCGTCATTGTCCGACCGAACATAAAGTAGCTTTTTGCCCGTCTCTCTTTCAACAGAGGCCTGAAACTCCTTAAAAGTGGACATCACCTGATCCATGGTCTTTAAAGGTATAGACCCAAACCTTCCTGGAATAATCATCAATAAATATTACAAAATAAGAAGCACCACCGATGAATTTTACCTTCATAGGACCGCAGACATCCGAATGAATCAACTCGAGCAACGCCGGCTTCCTTGAACTTGGGTGACTTTGGAAAGACACCCTATTTTGCTTTCCCGCCAAACAGTGCGTGCACTTCTCCAACTTTGTAGACTCTATCCCTGAAATTACCTTCCTGTTCACAAAGCAGCTCATCCCCTTCTCGTTGATATGGCTGAGCCACCTGTGCCAGAACTTAGTAGATTCATCAGTAGCTGCATTAACCTCCTGTGTCCCCTGTGCGCTCCCTTCCATATAGTAGAGTCCAGACCTCTTGCTTCCTCTGGCAATCACCATCGAACCTATGGAAAGCTTCCACTGATTGTTCCCGAAGAGATCGAAGAAACCCTCGTCATCCAACCTTCCAACCGATACCTAGTTGAAACGGATATCAGGGACATGACGAACATCTTTTAGAACAAGAACTGCACCTGTCTTTTTTCTCAAATGCACATCTCCAATAGTAACCGCCTTCGACACATCTCCATTGCCCATCTTCAATACTCCACAGTCGCCTATTGTGTATGTAGCAAATAGTGCCCTATTGTGAGACACGTGCGCTGAAGCACCTGAGTCCACCAACCAAGAGTTGTCATTACAGGCGAGGTTCATAACTACCTCATCACCTACAATGATCACGTCGCCTCCATGTGTCGAGACCGCCGCTGTAGTGTTCTCACTTTGCTTTCCCTTGTCGCGTTTCTTCTCTCTCTTCCAAGTGAAATAGTTTCACTTGATGTGGCCCTTCTTGCCACAATGGTAACACTCTGAGTCCTCGTACCGACCATTAGACCTTCCTTTGCTTTTGTCTTTGCCACCGCCTGGCCCCTGCTTTATCCCTTCCGCGGCTCTCTGAAACAAGCGCCTTTGAGTGGGATATGGATGAAGTGCCCTGAGAACGTCTCCGTATATCTTCATTCAGTACCCCACTCTTGGCAAACTCCAGACTAACCACGCCTTCCAGAGCAGAAGCGATCATAGACACTCGTACGGTCTTCCACGAGTCTGGCAATGTACACAACAGCCATAGTCCTTGAACCTCGTCGTCGAACTTGACTCCCATCAAGAATAGCTAGTCAACCATGCCCTAGAACTGACTTAAGTGATCCGTAATAGACGCTCCATCTTTGTACCGTAGACCCATCATCATCCGAATCAGGAACAATTTATTTACTTCGGTCTTCTTCGTATACAAAGATTCCAGCTTATCCCACTGTGTCCTCGTGTGCTCAATACTGGCAACGTGGTTGTACACATTTTCATTAACGAACTGCCTGATGTACCCACACACCAATATATGCTCACAATTTCAGTCCTTTTCGAATTTGTTACTGGGCCTCTCATAAGCAAATACCGGCAGATGCAATTTCTTGACAAATAGCAGATCCTTCATCTTTCTCCTTCAGGAATGATAATTAGTACCTTTCAGGTTTACCATACGTACCGGCTTCGCGTCCATCTCTCCTTCCTGGTTTTCCTGTCAACTCCTGATACCCTTCTGAAATTTCAGAACTTGGCTTTGATACCACTTTGTTGGGAACGAAAGTGCAAAAACTGTTTTCCAAACTAGAGAGTACCTGCAAGAGAACCGATCAAAACGCACAAACAAAAAATGCCAAATATAAATCGCAGACACAGAGATTTTTGACGTGGAAAATTCTTGCGAAAAAAATCACGGAAAGATCGGAGTCCAACCCTGAAAAGCCTCCACTAATGGAATAAGAAATACACCGACTCCTTACAAACTTTTTACCAATCCAAACGGATCACCATAACTCTTTTGGAACATAAAATAGATTATAACCACGAAGAAGAAACACAACGAGAAATACCCGAAACTGATCTCCTTCTTCGAAACGGCCTCCAATCATTCTTTCTCCTCTCCAATATTGCAATGGCACTCTTGCCTCCTTTTCTCTCCTTGTTGCTATTTTTTTTTTGAGAGAGATATATTTTAGGGCCAAGAGACACCTATATATAGTCTCAAACCCACAAGATAGGAATATTCAATCCAAATCCAAATCCAAATTCATTGACATATTCCTATTATATGTAGGAATATCCAATCCAAATCCATTGAGATATTCCTATTATATTTAGGAATATCCAATCCAAATAAATTAAGGTATTCCTATTATATGTAGAAATACTCAATCCTACTCTGGAGTATTTTTTACATAGGTTGGGAACCCCACCCACTCCAACAAAGAGCATAGAGATTTTGATGTAGAGACATTAATTGAGCACTTCATGTCAGAAAATGATAATAATCCAATGTTCTTTTTTACTTTGAAACTGAATCAAATAATATATTTGTAAGATATCGATGTTTCTGGACAGATTCTATTTCAAGAAGGTCATATATATTTTTTAGTGATATTGTGTTTGATACAACCTATAACACAGATAAATACAGAATGATCTTTTCTCCATTCACAGGGGTTAATCATCATGGTCAAACAATTATCTTTGGTTGCAAATTTCTTAGTGATGAGAAAATTAAATCCTTTGAGTGGTTATTTAATAAATGGATGGAAGTCATGCTGAAAGGGCCACCACAAATGATCATAACATATCAAGATCCTGCCATAACAAAAGCAATAGCCAATGTTTTACCTGGAACATTTTATCGTTGCTGTATGTGGCACATCTTGAATAAGTTTTTAGAAAAGCTCAACCCTATGATCTTTCGAGACCACTATCAAACTTAAAGAAAGTTATTTTGTACTCTAAGTCGATGGAAGAGTTTGACAATATCTGGGATAAATTCCTACAAAATACCAAGTTGGGTGACAAGGTATTGCCAATTGTATGAGTTGCAACACTGATGGGTTCTAGCTTATGTTAAACATGTTTTAATTTAGTGCAGGAATGTCAAGTAGCCAGACAACAGAAAGTAGTCACACATTCTATAAGAGGTATGTGTCAAGTAAGAACTTGTTGATTGATTTTATCACTCGTTTCACTATAGCACTAAAACATCAGTGGTATAAAGAGTTGACTTCTGATCATATCAATACTAAACAGCAACCAAGGTAAAAGAGTCAGTGGCCAATAAAAAATCAAATGGTGAAACTATGCACAAATAAGATATTTTTAAAATTTTAACAAAAAATGAGTGATAGCCAAAATATCATCATGTATGTTAGCAATAAAGAATGGAATAATTTTCTCTGTTTTTATTCAGTAGAGGTCAACCTCAATTTATAGAGTTTACAAAGAAAGTAAATAGGGAATATGTACAATGGTAATACTCTAAAGAAGGAAAATAACTAAAAAGAAAATAATGTAATGAGCAATGCAATTGTGTCCTTGGTAGTAATGTTGTGTAGCTGGCTCATGTGTAGTTGGCTCTTGTTTAATACCTCCCCTTCCCTTCAAACTCAAGATGGTTTGAAAAATATATTGAGTTTGGATACTAGAAAATTGAACTGAGCCAAAGGATGTGTCTTTGTAAAGGAATCTGCAATTTGAGCTTTTGAAGGAATGTAGGGTAGGTGGATCGTTCTTTTTGTAAAATAATTTCTGACAAAATGACAGTCAACTTCAATATATTTGGTGCGCTCATGGAAGACATTATTATTGTGGTACCCCGTTCCTCCTATTTGGGGAGTGCGGCTAAAAAATACAAATCGGTATCGTTTGATCGGGATTGATTGAATCAAGATCTTATCCTCGTTATGGATTTGTTTCTTCGGAATTAATTCCCATATTCATTGGACCATGCCCCGAGGATGGACTTAGCAGCAAAGTCAAGAGGGACCTCTCCGCTGCAAGCTTTCTTGCCTAGTTTTTGCTGTCGCCTTGTTGCTTTCGTGCTTTTGAGTTAGTTTTTAGATTTATTTTTTCTTGAACGGTTTTAATAGATTTTATTGCTTTTGTTCGTTGAATTGCATTCCATTCCAAGCTTGGAAAGAGTAGAAGAGGTATTGACCAGCTGATCGTGGCAATGTGGGTAATCGTGTAGTAGACATCGTGCGAGCGGAGTCTTGAAGCACCTATTTTTCTTCCTTTCTCCAACCAACTTGTGAGTGGCTATATTCGATTTAGTTGACCCTTCTTCCAAGTCTTCACATCTAAAAATTTTGCTTGTTCCGATCAAACGATACCATAATAACTAAAAGATGTCAAGATAAAAAGGAATAGACTTGGACTACTTTATGCTTGTCAATCAACTTATGAACGGTTACCTTGTTGCATGCTAGTTCGTTAAAAATATTCTTCATATGCTTCAATTTTAGTTGGAATGTATACTTCTTCTATAATTTTGCTATGTGTGGAACACACCTTGTTATGCAATAAAATATTCAGGAAGAATATGCAAAGTGAATCATACCATGTTACTTGTCTCGTACTCGTGTTGCCTTGAACTGCATCAATTGATAACTTAGCATAGACGTCGTTCGATCATGGACAAATTGTGCACAAGGTCATAGTTCCTGTGGACGGCCGCTGGGGCACTGGCACCGATCCGATCCGGACGAAACTTCTAGTTTAGTCTCTTATTCTGGACGGGATGACTTGTAGCGCACCCTGTTCTTTCATTGCATACCATCCTCATCAATGACTATTGTCCTTTATGGCATCATGCCAGTGATCTCCTCGTACATTTAAACTGTGCAAGCTAACTATTTCTTCGTGGCAGGGAAGGTCATGGTAATTATTGTTCAGGTGTTTTAGACGGGCAAGTAAAAGTCACCGAGCGGTGGCATGTTTATTTAAGTAAAATTTCATATCAATGCTTGCTTGTAAAATAAACTAAAGCAAGATAGAAAGTTAACAAAATAACTTGCATGCTTCATATAAACAACTTGTGATTTGGTATAGTTGGGTCAGCTCGCCTTGACCAGTGCATTTTGATGTACTGACCCTCGTTGCAATAGGTTTTCCGCACTAAGAAGATCCTTCCCGAACCTAAAGCGACTTTACAATCTAGTCCACCTACCGGCACGCCCTGATCGTGCCACAAAAGCAGTATTTTGAAGTTTTCAGGAGCTCGTACACAAGCTTATGCAACTCCGTGGGAAGGCGATAGCTTCGCCAGAAGATCTTTATTTTGAAGTTTTAGTGAAAGAATATAATGTACAGGACGACTATCTTATTTTGCGTCCACATTTGTAGGTCCGTGCAACAATTATCCGACTCGTTAAAGAGTTTGTAAAAGATGTTCATTATCAATAAAGAGAACTTTTCCATATTTCAATATTATGTTTTAAATTATCTGCGTACTCTGAATATGTGCTCGTTATATAAAATACCTTAGCCTTGTGCGGTGTGCAACCTAGGCACGCACGACGTCACGTCCGGGAGACGACTATCGATTCCACGGAATCCGGGCGTAAAAATTATGAGCTATTTGAATAACACTCTTACTGTCACAAAATAACGAAGTAGACGATGAATGTTTAACACCCATGTTATGGAGGAGTCAATGTAACCATATAATCTCGGACGTAGTGTGAGCGAGAGCTCTATATTCAGTTCAGCACTTGAGCGAGCAACTATTGTTTGTTTCTTACCTTTCAAAGAAATGAGAGAATCGTCGAGAAATATACAGAAGCCAGTGGTAGAGCAACGATCTGTGACATCTCCCGTATAGTCAAAATCAGAATAAGCACAAAGAGGCGTAAGTGTGGAAGTAGAAGATAAGTTTGACTAAATTTATTGAATTGGATTTTAATCCTCAAAAATTTTAAATCCATAAAAAATTTCAACTCCTCAAAATTCTTAAAAATTAAAATTTAATTACAATCTTCAAATATAATTTTTTTAATATAAATTTTAAATCCACATTTTATAGTCCAATAGCTCTAATGTTAATCTTTTTTAAATTCCTAAAAATCATAAATTAATAAACCAATATTCAAAATTTTAAATAAAATCCTCAAAATTTAAATTCTTCAAACTTAAAATTAAATCCACAATAACAATATGCAAAAAAAAAACTAAAATTCAGTAAATCTCCAACTTCTTATTTTTATCATCATATTTACGTTGAAAAATATTTTTCTTTTTTAAAAAATTTTTAACCTTATTTTAGCAAGAAAATCATAATCATCAAACTACATAGTAATTTAAAACCTCAAAGGAAAAAAAAATCATCTTCAACAAGTGAGTAACCTTAAAGAAATAATTTATCAATCGAGAAGTCTACCCACCTTTGATCACAACAACTTATTAAAACACAATAATAGATAACCACTTAAATTATCTCAAATTCATCTAATTGAGTTCACCTCAAAATTCAAAATTTATTCCTATGTTAATCACATAGCCTATGTAATACCTTAACTACCCAAGCATTAAAATTGAAATAGGGCCTTCCTATTGTATACCTAGTCCTAGTCATTCTCCTAAATTCAAATCAATACTAATTTATGAATGAGCATTTTCTCCTAAAATCTTATCACTAGTCCTTGGCTAGCAGTAGTACGACTAACTTAAGTACTACGACGAGTTCGTACTATTTATGAAATTGGACCTGCATGGGCCACCATAAAAACTTGGCATATCCCGCTCCCACTTTTGGGATACGAGTACGTGGCCAAGCCCAGCCTACGTCGCAGCATCGACGATAGTACGTTGTTTAGACCTCAATATCAATCTTCAAATTCAAATACAATCTTTTAATCACAATAGTATATCTTTGCTCATTCACAAAAACTATTCAATTTACAAATCCAATAATACATCAAAATAATACTCGAGAATAAACCCGCTAAATAATTAGATTAAAGGAATATCTAGTCTATTTACCATCTAATATCAGCCTCCAAAATATCTCTATCTCTAGCGAAGGTCCCAAGGGCAAGGTAGCAACTCACCTAAAATTGTCAACATATCTAGTCAGAATTAGAGAAAGTTCAAGTCTAAGCCAACACAATACAAGTATAATATAAAGCAGTAAGACACTAAACATGTGAACCAATGAGTAATAGGAATATGTACGAGTTAAACTATAAATCATTCAATAAGGTGAACAGATGACAATAAGAAGCAAGTAGGATCAAGACTGAGAAAGCTCAATAAAATATAATAAGTGCTCATGTCATGAGAAGTACAAATTTCCTACACGTGGAAGGCTTGGATAAAAATGATAGAAAATGGCTCGCTCCCGTAAACGGAAGAAATACCAACGATGGGGCTGGTCTACGTGCCTAGTAATTGTACCTCTCTCATATCCATACCTCACAATCATGAAACACGACCACGATAATGATAACAATAACAAAGAAACATGTATATATCACTCACCTCTCGTGTGTATAATAGTCAAGACACGAAAATGTAACATGTGTAGATGAAATACCACAATATAAAATAATTGCACATGAAAGCATTAAACAAGTACTTGCCTTAGCCTTCGGTGGATTCGTACAGGACAGTTGAAAAGCAAAACCATGCACTCTCTCTATTATCCCAAGGCCTAACAAATATTAATATAGAATTTAAGACGAACTAGTTTCAAATGTTTATTTATACTTCTCTAACTCCTTTAATTTTATTTATGAAGTATTAGGGTTCTTTATCTATATATAGAAAATAGATGATATATAAGTTTAAAATATACTTAAGTAGCATATAGTTGATAGAACTTTATGTTTGAAATTACAAAATGGCAATGATTAAGTTGTTCTAGATATATTAATATAGATTAGACTATGATTGAGTATCCATATTTCATTGGTGGTATTATATACCTTGATGATCATTATTGTTAGACAGTATAGTTTACCCAAACAACGTTCTACCGCCGATACTGCGACATATCTGGTTGTACCTACACACCCGTGCCCCTACACCGCCGATCCTAAGCTGTATGGATCCTCGCAAGTGAGTCGTTCATGGCCGTATGCGACCCCTCTAGCTCCGTATGTCTGCCCTCTATAGACGAGGCCAGAGTTGCCAAGTTGTGCTCTGTCGTCTGGCCCATATTTCTGAGCTCCATAAGGCTGTGCTCTGTCATATGGCTCAGAGTCCTGAGCTCCATAAGGTTATGCTCGAGGGAATCAAAACGTGCGGTGATCGTCGCATCGTCCGTCTGCGGCACAGACTGTGGCCACTCCGTAATCCTCCATAGAAAATCATCATGCAGGTCGTGCCGATGCCTGCGAAGGCTGCGGGGAATGCACACTTATAGAGGGGGCCCTGGATGACTGTGTCACAATATAGGCGCCGTAGGATCCCGTAACATAGTACGTACCCCTCTGAAGACCACCAACGACGGTCATTCAGAGCTCGTCTGCCGACGGAGCTGTAGAGGGCTGCGAGGAAGTACCAGCCCCTCCCTCTGCAGGTGGACTAGGAGTCGCCTACTCACGCAGTTTAAGATACTCGTCATAGAAAAGTGGTTGCTAACGTCTAAGTTACTTATTAATAACTATATAGATATCTATTTGCATATTTTTTAAGTTACATTAAAACTAACATAAGGTAGTAAAACGTACATAGGTCTGTGTGGCCTTCTCATCGATGAGCTTTTCGCCCTTTCGATGGGTGGCCAGGAAGACTGTCACCATATTGGCGTCCTCATCCCTCTGTACCTGTTAAAAATTATATTATTTATTATTAAAATTAAACATCTTATCCTACTTGTATTAAAATAATATATATTCAATAGAATATATACCAAACGATAGAAATGTTTTGTCATGGGAATCGAGCCACCACACCACTTTTCTGCTTTCGACCTAGCCGCCTTTGCCTTCTTCGACCTTTTCTTGTACTTGGGTTCGTCGAATCTCGCCTTCATTGTAGTCCACTGCTCAGGCATGATGCAACCGTGGATCGGTTCTCCGTCGGGATCATGGACCTTCTGGTCATTGATTGCATCACGGATCAGCTTGGCAACGACGGCAGAAAACTGCTCCTCGATCTTCTCAGTCCTGTGTGGCGGGTAGAAATAGATTTTCTACAAGAAGTAAAATAGAGAGTTACATATATTCATAAATGATTATTGATATTAAAAGTAAATATATTTTTACCTTGAAGTGGGCAAACCAAAATGCCTTTCTATCTTCAGGAGCATCTTGTAATTGATCCAAGGCCCACCATAGTTCTGCCTCAGAAAAAACCCCATTGCTCTCTATACCGCCGAGGTACGATATCTATACAACGATAATTAGATTCATGAGTATATAGATATAATCATTTAGAAAATGTTAACTATTTAACTTACTTGTTAGGCCCGTCCCACAAAATATCCATCCTCGTCTCGTCCGGAGGCGCGCATGGAGGATCGCTTTGATCATGCGCAGACGGAGTCTGTCATGATCCACACCCAGATATTTGGGTACGAGTACGTGGGTACGTCCAATCTACGCTATAGCATCGGCAGTATGACGCTGTCTGGGTCAACTCTACTAACTAAACTTCTCATACAATATATATACATGGTACCTGTCAATCATCTCAACTCCAAACGGAGGAAAAATATAGTATCTGATAAATATAACTATACTCAATCATAATACAAACTAAGGAAGATAAAGCACGAGATGGAATAACGAAAGAATGAGTCACAAAAAATCTACAGGCCTGAAATAATATATATACATGCCAATAACCTCAATAAAAGTCTGATACAAGTATAAACAGATAATCTAAGCCTCTCCAGACTCTGGTACTAAGTCCTCCTGCTCTAAAGGAATATCCTCTAATTATATGTCGTCTTGCGGTCTGTAGTATGTGGGACACTGGTCTATGAGCCAATCATCTGAAAAATAGATCCAGTCAGAATTGGAGCGAAGTATATACCTCTAAAAGCAGTTTCAAATACATAATCGAGCATATATAACAGATAATAAAAAATGATACACGATAACTAAACATCAGAATGAAATGGACTACAGTGAACAGGTAATGTACTAGAATGAAGAACAGGCAATAGAATACCTGCAATATAATAGAAATAATAAAATCTAGCTAATGTGCCATGGAATACAAGTTCATTATGTGATCGATTTGGGTTGAACACGAATACAATATGGTAACTCGATTACACATATGGTATATAATCGACATATACACGAATACACTGGGGGCTTGTCCACATAATCAACTCCTATTCTTCCATCCCCAACCAATACCAATGGATCTAGTCACGACATGTTACAACACAAATATGGCCACACTGTACACGAGTAGTGTGTGTACACAAATATGAGCATACTGAACACGAGCAGTATGTGAACACGAAGTACAATAAATTAATACCCAATACACACGATAAAATACATGTGAAGGAGTACCCGCTGAACACGGTAAGGCTCCTGACAGGTCCATGTAGTACCAGTCCGTAAAACCACTGTGTCAGAATCAAGTATACAGTTGTAGAACATGCGATATATACTCTATTATGAAATAAAAACTAACAGAAAAATGTACTTGCCTCTGATCCTGAGCAAGGTGTGTCTCTCGATGCCCAAGCTGGTGTCACACAGTCCTATATAGGAATTATCATGTCAAAAGGTGCAAAGAATGAGAAATAAGTTAAATGGTGCACTAATATGAATTTCTAGGCCATTTCTAGGTCACACTAGTCGAACTAGGTTAAACTAGGTGTTTACCTTGATTTTAGGTCTATACCTAGCTTCTAGGGTGATTACAAGTCTAAACTAGTAAATACTTGGTGACACTAGGTTGCACTCAGGTTTCTAAGTCAATACCTTAGATAATTAGCTATACTAGTCAACATGCATTAAGTATCCTATATACCTAACTCATATTCACAATTAACTTAATATAGAACCCCTTACCTAGCTATATACATATATATACCCATAACCCAATACCTATCTAGTTAGCCTTATATATATATTTTAGTATCTAAGTATCTTCTCACTAACTGTATATCTATAATTATATACATATTAATAATATCCTAATATCTAACACTTACCCACAACAACTCTACTCATGATTCACTTAGCATGATACACCAAGATACCTAGTATCAATACTTAACTAACATTACCTTAATACCTCACAATACTCACTCTACTTCTCACAAACCTGAACACACCCACACACTTACAAACAACACTTAACCACCAATAACTTAATACCTTACTACAACACAACCTCTCATCTGCTACTCGTGCACATCAAACCAGTGCACCCTAAATCACTCATGCCTACTGCATTGCATGTTACAGTTCCCTACAACCTTGCCCGAGCTTGCACATCTGTGTGCACTGCAGGCACACTTGTGCACAACATAGCCAAGTCCTTACTGCTGCTTCCTAGTTTCTGCTATTATTGCATACTGCTCGAGCATGCTGCTGTTGCACTACTCGAGCATGCTGCTGCAACAACTGTATGTTGCACATTGCTACTGCTACTGCTTGCTGCTGCAGTTGCTGTACTGATACTGTTTCCCCTCTAACAATTGCTCAGTTCAGTTTAACGCTCACTCGCACATCACTGGACACTCACACAGTGAACACTAACAGACACACACACATACACACACACACACACACACACACACACACACACACACACACACACACATATATATACATCACTATACCTACACACACAGATAACTATATATATATATATATATATATATATATATATATATATATATATATATATATATATATATATATATATATATATGTTGAGACATTTAAACAAATACCTATAGTGCACCAAATAGAATCTCTATGATACTCAACCCATTGAGGTGCCAACTCTTCATTCTACACAATTGATCATTCCCACAAGTCATATATATATATAATTACAACTATTATAAGTTATTATAACATGTAATGAAGATAATTCATATAAATTACCCAAAATTGGCCCCGTATCGCACCCACTTCTCTGACTCTGAAGACTTTCTTTCAGCGGGTGGCATCTATTCCCCCATTTGAGACTTTTAAAGCAGATTCTGTAACAACCGATTCGAGCACAACAGCCAAAGAGAGGATTGGCACAGCGGATTCGAGAGCAGATCCTTCTATTCTAAGACGGGAAAATGGGCAATGTATCACAAAATACCATGATACAGCCTACACGTATCCAATTATGGACATGTACCTAGTCCCATAATCCCGATCTAAGTCTAATTAGATCTAATTGGTCTCATGACACACAGTTGATGTGTAAAATTCATAATTCTCCCAATATACCTACCAATCACCTCATATAACTCATAATACAAAGCCAAATAGCCTAGAACTTGTTCCTATAGGTAGTCCTATACTTTATAGTCATTCCTAATGGTCAAATGCATGATTAAGAAGCTACAATAAAAGAAAAATTCAAGAATTATCAATTGGAAGATGAATTCCCAATGAAAATATAATTGGATACGATCCGGACATGACCTATAGCTCCAAAGTTTCTTCTCCTTGTGCTCCTTGCTTCTCCAAGCTCCAAGGCTCCAAGTGTGATGAATTTGAGAGAAATTTATTGGTGAATTGTGTAAAAAATCAATAGAGGAAAAATAGGAAATTGGGGATCTAGAATTTGGATTAAAATAAAATACAAATGAGGAGAGAGAGAGAAGAACCCCCCTTCAATAGTGGCCGGCCTTTTCCTCCTTCCCCAAGCAAATTCAAATATCCAAGTTGCCCCTATATGTTGTATTATGTGGAATAATTAAGGATGGATATTTTGGAAGTCTCTAACTAATTATAATTAAACTAATCCTCCTTCATTTAATTAGTGAAATGATTAATAGGCTTGGGTCCAAGTTGGGCTCACTAATTGTCATGACAAATCTAAATAGGTCCATATGTGACAAGTCTAAATATTGTCTAGTCTCTCTCTAACTAATTGACACATGACACAAGTCTCTAAGAACCAATTAATACAAGTCCAATAATCATAGATCAACTTAATTAAATAAATTATACAATCATCACACAATTATTCAATATTATATTCCTAAAATAAATATCCATGCCAAATTACCAAACTATCCATAATTGGAAAAATGAGGGTGACAGAGTCAGCTCGACCTCCTCCATCTGCTCCTCTGTCTTCATGGTGTCATCAATAAGAGAAAGGCTGGACGGGAGAGTAGTCTCAGGCATAGAACTGCTAGCCCCAGGAGTACCGCCATGTACCATCGATGGAGTCGGAGATGTGACTGATCGGTACACTAGAGTACTCTACGACGAGGATCCAAAACTAGTAGCCGGTACCGGAGGAGCACTTCGTCTAGGGGATCTACCTCCATATGATCCTTGTTGTCCTGTCATACCTGATAATAACATACGATGATAAAACAAATACACAGACTTATAATAGTTTATAAAAATAGATAGACTCGGAGCAACCATCCGTTGAATTTTTTGGGTACGAAATATCACAAAAGTATATGAAATATTACCGTCACACAATAAACACAAAATAAAAGTATCACAGTCACACAATAAGCACAATATAAAAGTATCCATACAGTTAAAATAGATGTTACATTCCACATTAAAAATACAGTACATGGCTAGAGTTCTGAATGAATTTTATTTTATTTTCAATCCCTTCTGAAAATTTATCTTCTTCATTTTCCTTGTTCTCATCTTTATATTCCTCCACATCTTCACTTTCATCTACTTCGTCTTTCTCTTCGGATAATTCTACCTCTTCTACACGATTAAACGTATAATGAGGAACTTCGTTGAGTCAACATCTATAATATTTGTTATAATAGGTAGCTCATCCTCCTGATAAGCTATTTTGTTAACGTCAAAGGTATTTCTAGCTTTCTTCTTGCATACTGTCCACCAGTCCGACCTTGTTGTTCTTCGTTTAGGATAAGTTATGAACTATACGACCTGAGCCTGACTTGATAGGATAAATGGTTCATAGCCTTGATATCGACGCCGATAGTTTATATCCACAAAACCATGCTTGTATATTTTCCAACCTTGATCTTAGATTAGATTGAACCAATCATACCTGAATAACACGATCTTAGCAGGATCTGTTCCATAATTATATATCAACTCCACAATCTCCTGTAAGACGCCATAGAAATCATTGTCTGGATCGATATCCTTATAGCTCAAAGATCTGATATACAAACAACTATTTTTCGTAGAATCGAGATCCAATAAGCTTTCTCTTATCGGGACTTTTGTTGACTTGAACGTAAACCCATTCACACAGTAGCTTGGCCAGATTTTGATATAATAAATTGGTCCCTTATCTAAATTTCTAATAGCTCATTCTCGAGTGTTGTATGGGGACGATCGACCTAAATACCAAAGAAACGATATTAAGTTCAACGTTATGTTAATTATTTTGCATAATGCATACACAAAAATATTCTTACATATGCACTCAACCAAGAAGGGAAATGAAGCCTCATTTCCTGTTCTACTTCTTTATCTGTTATATATGGTCTCATCGACCTCACCTCATTATTAAATGTGCTAAAAAAATAATAAAATATCCTTCTATTAGTGTAAAAATATTAGCATATACTATTATATTAGGATGACTTAAATATTGACGTATTAATTACTTACCCCTCTAGCTTCTGCACTTCATCCTCGTCTCAGTTGAGTAATATATACAACTGAGCAGCACGTAGCTCATTGTCATTTAGATATCTCTTATTCATTTTGCTCGAAGGCTTAACGAAAGTATTAAATACTTTCAGTATTGCATCATTAGATTCCTGATATCCGTCGTCATTTTTGGGAACTCTTGTTCTATTAGTAGCAACATGCAGCTTAAAATATATCGAGCAAAAGTTTGTAATCTCCTCAAGAATATAGGCTTTACAAATAGAACCCTAGACCCATTCTGTATTTTTTACCTTTCTCTTTAGGTGTTTCAGTTAACGCTCGAATGGGTACATCCACCGATAATCAACAGGCCCACCAACACGTGCCTCGTAAGAAAGATGAATTGGCAAATGCTCCATGGAGTCGAAGAATCCAGGAGGGAACACTCTTTCAAGCTTGCATAGTATTCCCGTAATGTCCTTCTCTTGCTTTTCTAGACAATCGACGATCAACTTTGTAGAACAAAGATCCCTGAAGAATATGCTAAGCTCAGTCAATGGATCCCAAACTAACTGCGGTAAGAATTTTTGAAATAAAATTGGAATTAACCTCTCCATGAATACGTGACAGTCGTGGCTCTTCATACCTGTCAGTTTATTCTCATTCGGGTCAACGCATCTTCTCAGATTTGACACGTACCCGTCTGAAAAATTTAGCCCATGAATCTACCTACGAAGTCTTCCTTTATCCTCCTTATCCAGTAAGAAAATTACCTTAGGCTGCTTATACTTTCCATTCCCTTCCTCTATCAAATACAACGCAGGGCATCTACACATTTCTTCCAAGTCCAACCTGGCATTGGGATTGTCTTTCGTCTTCCCCTTTATGTCCATCACAGCATTAATTATGTTGTCAAACATATTCTTTTTGATATGCATGGCATCAAGGTTATGTCTGATCAAACTGGTGCTCCAATATGGCAGATCCCAGAATATGCTCCTCTTCGTCCAATTATGAGTGTGACTAAATCCATCGCACTTGTACCCCTTAGTAGGCTCTTCGATAGCACTTGGTAAATCTTTAACCTCTTCTCATATCGTGTCTCCGGACCACCTTGGAGGTGGATTTGCCTTCTCCATAACGCCGACACGAAATGCATTCTTGTTCCTCCAGAACGGATGATCCGACGGCAGAAATTATCGATGACAATCGAAGAAGCACAATTTTTCTTCGTGTTTCAAACGAAAAGCCTTAATACAGTCCATACAATACAGACATGAGATACGACCATGAGTGCTCCATACTGATAACATGCCATAAACCGAAAAGTCATTGATGGTCCACATAAGTGTTGTCCTCATTTGAAAATTTTGATTTTTGAAACATCATACGTTTTGGCGCCTACTTCCCATAATTCAACTCATCTATCAACGGTTGCAAGTACACATCGATATTCCTCTTTGAATTATTCAGACACGGAATAATAATGGTTAAGAACATAAACGAAGTCTCCATGCACATCCAAGGTGGTAGGTTATACGGGGTGACGATCACAGGCCAATACGAATACTGAGAGCCCAAAAGTCTGAATGGGGTAAAATCGTCGGAGGAGAGCCCCATTCTTATATTACGCGGATCCAAAAAAAATTAGGATACTCTTATTCGAAGTGCTTCCATACTTCTCCATCGGAATAGTGATCCAACACTCCTTCAATTTGTTTTTGTCTGTGCCAACTCATATTTTTGGTAGTCTCTTTCACCATAAATAACCTCTGCAACCGCGGCATTAAAGGCAAATAGTGCATCGAAGCGGTCGGCTTCCTTACACCAACATACCTTCCTGTACCAGTTTTCTTGTAGCGATCAGTACCATAAAATTTGCACACATCTTTATCCTTGTCGTCATTATAGTACATCATGCACCCGTTGTGACATGCATCAATTTTCTCGTATCCCATCCAGAGCGATCTCACCATCCTCTTAGACCGGTAGAAGTCTTTAGGTAACTTAGCACTCGCTGACAAGATCTCTATAATCAACTCCATCAGCCGGTTGTAGCATTCTTGCGACATGTTAAAATTGGACTTGATGCTCAATAGTCCTGTAACCACCTCCTATGGTGAATGATCATCACAACCAGGATATAATGGAGTTATTGTATTCTCCAGTAACTCCATAAACTTTGCAGTATCGGTATTTGGTGCTTCCTCAGCTGTATAATGATTGTCCGGATCAAAACTAGGCCCGGTACAGTCGAAAACCATATTCATGCACCTGTCGTCGTAATTAGCATGGTCGTGGATACCCATATATGGCTCCACATAAGGCTCCGGCTCCGATGCTAAAGACACAAGTTCTCAGTGTGAGGTCTACTGATAGTAATTTGACATAAAATCCTTCGAGTATAAATCATATATCATATCCACTTTTGAGTGATATTTCAAGTTGTGATATCTCACACACAGACACTTAATTTTGGTACCGTCCATGTACTGAGGGAACGCCTTAGCGAACTGCAGGAACTGTTCCACCCCTGTATGAATTTATCCCGCACACCACACATGTCATCAAGATGACATTTGTACATCCACGAACGATGACATGGGTAGTAATTCAGATCCATTTCTAGATACTTCTGAAAAGATGAATAGACATCGTTCAAGTATATTATCCAAATGGATGCAAAGATGGATACACATGTTCATCAAAGTAACAACTCCTATTGATGCATGAGTATTCGAGTTGTGATGCGTAAGTATCCATATCGTGGTTTATGAGTATCCATTTTATAATTAGTAACTATCCAAAAACTAGTAGACATGTGGACACTTGACTTCAGAGTGTCTAATATATACATAGTACAAAATATCACACTTGATAACACTCTAAGTATTTGTGTATCATGTGGATATCACATACTATGGTACACAATCTCACATTGATACTCACTTGTATCTTGACACTATGATACAGTTTTAAATACCCATAACACTAACTATACTTGACACTTGTATCTTGGTACCAACATACACTCTAGGCCACTCACTCTTGACACTCAACACATATTTATACCTACTTCTATAACTATATATTTCTAAACCCTTATATATGTATCTATTTATGCAGATTATTAATCCTCACTAGCTTACTCATCCCTCACTCAAACATATACAGTTGCTAAACGTCGCAGAAAGTCGCAAAGAGCGACTTATTACGACATTTTAAAAATATATCGCTAATTTCAATAATATTAGCGGCATCGTTGTCCAAAATCGCTAAGTTCGTCGCTGATTTGAATCATTTTGGTAGTGCTGGCCCTCTGACCGAGTAGGGGGTTGTTAGGGTTGAGGGGAGCCGAGGGGGGTCGTCGGGGCCAAGGGGGACACTGTGTCCTTGGTTACACGATACATATACCAATGTTGTGCCACAACCACCCAAACACGAACTCTTGTATCAAGGATAGGTTTGACGCTGCTCTAACCCGAGTTTGATACCAGTTGTAGAAGAAGCCAATACCGTGTCGTATCTCGACTTTGAGGAGTTATTTCCATGTCCGTGTATACGACTTTCCTTGAGTCCGGATCTGTATCGTATTGTACATGATGTCGATACCCAAGACTGTGTCTAATTAACTCAGATAGGGTTAGGGTCTCTGTCGTGTCTTAACTTTGAAGAGAGATAGGGTTAGGGTCTGTGTCATATTCCATGTCGTATCAGTGATATGTCGACTCAGTGTCTGTGTTTGTGTCGTATCCTGTGTTTTGTCTATGTCTGTGTCTGTCTCGTGTCCATGTCAAATAGCTAGGGTTAGGGTTTACCTGATCTTGGGGGTTTACTGAGGAAGGGGATGGACGAGAGGAGGAGGAGCCCAGAGAAGAAGAGCCCGGAGAGGAGGAGGGGGGATCATCGGCAGTGGAGCCCAAAGAGGAGGAGGAGGAGCTCGGTGGAGGCCCAGAGAGGAGAAGGAGGAGCTCTGTGGAGGAGGATGAGGGGGGATTGTCGGCAGTGGAGCTCAGAGAGGAGAATGAGGAGTTCGTTGGAGCACGGTCGAAGGGGGTCGTCGACGGGTTAGGGGGGGAAAGGAAAAACTTTAGGAAATTTTCGAGTAAGAATGGGGGAAAAGAAAAACCCGACCACTATATTAAAAATAAATTAGCGACATCAGATCCAGACGCGCTAAACATCACAGTTGAAAAAAATTGCGACAATTTGCTACATTTATAAATGTCGCTAATTAAAAAAATAATAGTGCCGGTAAAGACATCGCCAAACATCGCTAAATCAAAAACTTTAGCGACGTTTAGCAACGTTAAAAGAAAAATATAGCGACTATTCTTTTCAAAAACCAAGTATGGTCGCTATTCATCGAAACAACGACGTACATCGACATTTATTTATTGCGTCGCTAAATTCTTTAATTTAGCGACATTAACAGATGATATCGCTAAAAACGTCGCTATTTCATCATATTTTGGTAGTTCATTTCGCCTGTTCAACCAAGAATCTAGAAGCCGCATAATGCAATCTATGCGGCCTGATCGACAATAGAGCATGGGGGCTGTATAAGACTCCCCTGACACAGCATTCGATGTCTATCAAGCTCTCTGACACATTACTCATCATACTAAGATACTTCGAGACTCATGAAGATGGCGGCTCAAAAAAGATGAAAAGTTGCATTAACTCATTAATGGCCTCGTCATACGCACCTGCGCCATGTGCTCATGCGGCTACATACCCATGCGGCCCCGTCATTATACGGCCATAGTGTCTATCCGACCAAGGACAAATGCGACCACGCATGTGGCTACAAGACCCATGCGGCCTCGCCATCATGCGACAAGAGTATCCATCCAACCAAGGCCAAACGAGAGCACGCATGAGGCTACAAGACCCATGCGGCCTCGTTATCATGCGGTCAGAGTGTCCATCCGACCAAGGCCAAACGAGAGCACGTATGCGACCACAAAGTCATGCGACTAGAGTATCCATCCGACCAAGGCTAAGCTAGAGCCTACATGCGGCCATGACGCTATGCGGCTAAGACGTTATGTGGCTCTCGACTTACAAGATCATTTTTGTTACAACGGAAGAAGATCTCTCACATGATCAGTGCTGACTACGTGTCCAACTGACCAAGTCACGCACACAACGAGTTAAAAATAACCCAGAGATCTTTTCAACATCATATCTTAACCAAGACCACGTGGCAATCTGTCCATGGCATACGGCTACAGTTGCAACCTTATTCTTGAAGGAACCCCCGGTGGCTACCAAACAGGAGCATATGTGGCACCTGTAACCCATCATCATGATGGTTATCAATAGGAGCAACTTGGAGGTCCCAAAGGCTAGCTTTTTATGCTTCAGAGAGAGACCATACCCTCCCAGAGAGCTACGTACGTGCACACAAGCTTGAGAGAGAGAGAGAGAGAGAGAGAGAGAGAGAGAGAGGAGAATAGAGCATCCTCATTCCCTTGTCAGACCGTCAACGGAGTAATGGAGCCGCCACAACGCTCTTTGTCCATCATCATAGTATCTAGATTAAAAATTGTACTTAGATCTTCTAATTAGGACTTCTTTGTACATTTGTTTGTTATTAAACGAAAAGTGTATCTAAACTCACTTATAATGGCAAACTCTGGTGTGTTGGCAAGTTATGTCAATATGTCAAAGTTGTATGGCTTATCAAGTCCCTGAGAAGAGTTTTTTAAAATATTTTTCGAAGCAGACCTTATTTTGCTTAGCTTTGTCCGATATTGCAGTCTTCGAAGGACCTGCTTCTGGTGTAGCTGGTGGAGTAGTAAGTGCAGAGGTAGAAGAAATAGCACCCTCCTGGGCAGGATCATAGATCCGGAGATAGGCCTTGTCGGACCTGGTCTCGCCGGATAATGCTTCATCAACGGTTGTGGGAAGAACTATGTGGCATGGCTTGCACTTCTTCTCTTTTGATTTCTGCTTGGAACTCGAACGAAGATGCTGCTTCTTCCTTCATTTCTTGAAGTATGTTAAGATGAACCCATATAATGTCACCACATGGAGTTCTTATTTGCCATTGATTAAATTTGGACAAACTTTGTTGTATAACAAACGAAAGAAGTACAGAGAAATCCTAAACAAAAAATTTAAGTATAATATTTTTGATTCTGGGGAGTATGACGATGGAGATCAAGTACTGCAGCTGACTCCTTTACTCCATTGACAGTCCGACGACGAAATAAGAATAATTTCTTTATATTTCTCTCTCCTGTGTGTACGTGCCTCTATTGTAGGTATACAACAATACTATTTATAGCCATCATGATGATGGGCTATGCACACGCATATGCTATATGCACATAGATTCTAGGGTTGTCAAGTGTCCGTTCTTAACAGAACGGTTGCAACCGCGAACGCATGCCACGGCCGAATTATCATGTGGTGTCATGTTGGGATCTGTTGTTGCTGAAGATCTGGTTTGTTCTCATCTTGTGTGTGTGACTTGGTCAGCTTTATACATGGCCTGCACTTGGTTGCAGAGAATCTCTTCAGATATAGCATGTCACGACCCACACCCAGTATAGGGGTACGAGTACGTGGGTACGTCCAGCCTATATCGCAACATCGGTAGTAGAACGCTGGCTAGGTCAACAATACTATCTAAACATCTCACATAATATATATATTATACCTGTCAAAATATTAAAACTCCCAAACAGAGGATAATATTATAATATGATAATGTTAATCAATACTCAATCATAATATAACACTAGCAGAAGATATGGCATGATATAGAATAGAAGAAAAGAAATACAGAGTCACAATACAATCCAAGTACAGTCCAATAGTCTAATCATAACTAAATGATCTATAATATAATACATGCCATAATATCTAAAATATGACAAATATAATATCATAAATGAACTAGCTAAGTCTCCTCAACTACTGGTACTATCTCATTAGGTTCTACGAGTGCTATCTCAACTGGCTCACCATCATGTGGCCTGTAGTGCTTAGGACACTAGTCCTCTAATGAATCATCTAAAAAATATAACTAGTCAAGATTGGAGTGAAGTAAAACCTAATAGCAGTTCCAATAATTAATAGAAACTATGAAACAACAATAGCAAAGAAAATAAATGATGCAAGTAACTGAACTAGTAAATATCACAAGAAGGAGTATCATGATAAATAATGAAAATATACTAATAATAATATGACGAGGAACATCAATATAATGAACTGGTAATAAGGAAATAAAATAGTAAATAAGTGCCTTAAAATATTAGTAAGATATTATGATCGGCTTGGGCCTAACACGTGCTATATATAAAAGGGAAGCTAGAGTGACCACACGTGAGTTGCATGATCTACTTGCTATCACGGGCTACACTAAATCATGGGCTATAAGGTATGATCACATATCTACTAATACTTCCCAAACTCTTGACTAGTACACTAATCCAAATCATGACACATTATAACACGTATATTATAATACATGGTCTATAATATCATGCACTATGATCACATTCTATATAATTATGAAGATATTACGATAATTATTGAGTAATCATGAAGCACGATACGGTGATCACTGAGTAATCATAATAATAACATCTCATGATAAGGATCAACGTATATTAATCCGTGTAACCATCTTGTCAGGAATCAAATATCTCAATACTAAATATATGTACATAGAGACTATCAAATAATAAACTATCCGAGAATGTACTCGCCTGTGGTCCTGAGAAAATGGTATAACTCAGTGTCTGAGCTGGTGTCACACACACCTATATATGAATAGCATGTCAATTGGGTATAATAAAGTGATAAATGAGCTAAAATGCACTAATATGATTTCTGGGCCATTTCTAGGTCATACTAGTCAAACTAGGTCAAACTAAGTGATATTAGGTCAATACCTTGAGGTATAAGTAATACCTTAACTAATATCTATTAAATTAATACCCTGGCCTATATACAATACCTTAGTTACTGATATATATATATATATATATATATATATATATATATATATATATATATATATATATATATATATATATATACTAGCTAATTATCACTGATACTTAGTTTACTTTAAGTACTTCTAGTACCAAATTTATATATCTATAGGTATAAAGCTAATACCTTAACATACCCATCCTAAAACCTTGAATTCAATATACCCTCTAGTATCTTTAACTTAATTCTCCCACACTTACCTTAGTATTATAATTACCATAGTATTAGTATCTTAATACTAAACTCAAACACCTAATACTAAACTGTAACACTCCTCAATTCCCTATTGGCTATTCCACCTGCATTCCAACCTTCACTGATACTAGTCTGATCTCAAATTGAGACTGATACCTAACTTGGTATAAGTACTCCACTAAATTCTGAGTTCACATGTACACCCTGCATTAAGACTTGACACAGTTGCAAGTTTGAAATAATATGTTGTTGTACCCTTGCATCCATACCTAATACACTTACCAACTGCCTCCAACCTACGTCTCTAAACCATACTGCCTGAACCCTCTTCATTCCCAGTTATACACAGTAGCTGTTGCTGCCTTTGAACTCAGTTCACAATAGTTCATTTACCTGGTGACACATTGCCTCCAGTCCCTCTTCCAATTAAAATCTGAGCCTCAACTTCAACTCTCTTCCAGTTTATATGTGATCCTATTTCTCAAGCACTTGTGCAATGCCATGTCAGTAAGCACAATTGTTTCTTTTGCCCCCAACTGAAACCTGGCCATACCCGACCAACTGTTACATCTGCAACCAAGCCCGACTGCACTAACACAATACCACTACTAAGTACCACTGATGCTACCTATCATCTAACACTGCAACTCAAGTTTTCCCTGAGCTGTGCAAAATAAGACATTGGATCATTGAGCACCATAAGAACCAAAGTGCAGTTGTGTGCTCACTGAACCTGGGCTCTCCCTGCCTATATGTTGTTGTTTCCTGTAAGGTGTACATTATTTACAGTTGCTATTGCAACTATAGCCATCTGCTGCAAGAAACCCATCCCCCAAATTCTGATACCTTAGTATCAATTCTCACTGATACCTCTATAACTCACTGCACACAGGTGAGCAGCACACTCTACACTTGATTCCTCCACATCACTCCATAAATATCATACACAAAACCAGATCTAATTATATATCCACACATATGTATATATACATCTATATATATAATAATGACTCACATATATGCTTCTTATATATATAAATAGATCTATATTAGTATACACACTAGCTAATGGATAATTTAACAAATACCTATAGTGCATCATAATGATACTCATGATAAGCACCCAAACGAAGTCTCAAAACTCCCAACTCTCCATAATTATCATTCACACATATTGAATACATATATAAATAACTAATGTAACTAGTTACAATAAGAATTGAAGAGTAATTTCACTAATATGTACATTTTCTCCAAAATGAGTCCCCGTATTATAGCATATCATAAAATACCATGATACGCTCTACTTGTGTCCAATTATGGACACATATCTAGTCCCACAATATCAATCTAAGTCTAATTAGACATAATTGGTCTCATGACACACACTTGATGCATCAATCTCAGAATTCTCCTAAAATGAGCACAAATCTCTATGTAGAAATCACAATAAGGGTCCTATAAACCTAGTTCTTGTTCATATGGGTATCCTAAGCCAAGGAAGGTTTTCTAATATTTAAATGCATAGTCTAAATTATAGGAAAAATCAGAATTATACCTATTGGGAGATGGATTCCCAATGAATAGCTCAAAAGGACACAAGCTCCTTGTCAATTTCTTATTCTCCGAGTGCTCCTTGCAATCCAAGCTCCAATGGTCCTTAGATGATATGAATGGTAGTAAATAAGAGTAAATTAAGGTAAATTTGGTAGAGAATTAAGTAATTTAGGGAAGAACATAATTGGGGATCTCTAATAAAATGAATTAATGAAATGAGAGAGAGAGAAAGACCCCCTTCTTATGGCCGACCCCCTTTCCCCCCTTTTCAAGCAACATATAATATCCAAGATACCCTCCACTAATTAGTTATGATATTTATTTAGGGAGGGCCATATTAGGAATCTTCTAATCTAATAAAAATTAATCTAATCTCCTTAATTAACTAAAGGAAATAAGGCTAATGGGCATAGCCTAATATTGGCTTAATGTGTCATGACAAGTTCTAATTAGGTCCACTAATGTTAAGTCCAAATAATTAGGCAAGCTCACTAACTAATAAATAAATAACATAATTTATAAATATTTAATCACTAAATATAAAATATGTTATATGATAAATAATATCCTCATCTAGAAATGTGGTACTGACAAGTCTACCCTCCTTAGAAAAATCTTGTCCTTAAAATTTAAGGAAAGAACTAGCACTACAACAAGCAATCACAATAAGCAAGAAAGAATGATACCCCACAGAAAAAAGAGATAAGGGTATCGCTCACGCATCTTGGCTTCCCTCTCCCAGGTAGACTCTCCCGGAGAGTGATGCCTCCACACGACGCGTACCAAGGTAATCGTCCGGTTCTGCAGCACCTTCTCCCTGTGTTCCAGAATCTCTATTGGCTGCTCTGGGTATTTGAGAGTCAGACCCACCTTGATCTTCGAGTGATCCAATACGTGAATAGGATCTTTCATATACTATCTCAGTTGCGACACATGGAACACATCATGCACTTCCTCCAGTGTAGGTGGCAAGTCTAGTCTTTAGGCCATTGCACTGACCCTCGCAAGAACACCGAAGGGTCTGATATACCGTGGACTAAGCTTTCCGCCTCCACCAAAGCGAATCATGCCTCGTGGTGGATAAATCCGTAAGGACATCAGATTTTTAACCTAGAATATAACATGACCTTAATACTCAATCTAAAATAAAGTAATCACATGCAATACAAAACAAACTATACCCCAAACTCCAAAAGTGTCCGTTGGTTATCGGCCAAATATCGATGTCTGTCCTGCGCCACCTGAAGTCTATCTCTAATGAGCTTCACCTTCTCAGCTGCATCCACAATCATCTCTGGTCCCAAAAAGGCTCTCTCACCAACATTATCCCAAGATAGAGGAGTGTGACATCTTCGTCCATATAAATCCTCGAATGGTGACATCTCACTGCTAGCCTGGTAACTGTTGTTGTAAGCAAACTCTACCAGGTAAAGATGATCCTCCCAAGATCCTCTGAAATCCAAAACACAAGTGTGAAGCATATCCTCGAGAGTCTGAATAGTCCTCTCCGACTGCCTATCAGTTTGGAGGTGATATGCGGTATCGAACTTGAACTGGGTGCCCATGCTAGCCTACAAACTCCTCCAGAAGTGGGGTATGAAGCGACTATCCCCATCCGAGATGATGCTTACAGGAACTCCATACAATCTGATAATCTATCGCACATACATCTCTACTAATTTTTCCGTAGATATACCCACTTTAAATGGCAAGAAGTGGGCCAATTTGGTCAACATGTCTACAATGACCCAAATTGCGTATTTTCCTCCAAGAGAACGTGGAAGCCCCGAAATAAAATTCATAGTCATATGCTCCTACTTCCACTCTGGAATGGGTAAAGACTAAATTAAATCTCCTGGCCTCTGTCTCTCTGTCTTTACCTACTGGCACATTAAATATCTTGATCGCCACCTTTCGTTTCATACCATACCATAATACATGGTCCCTCAGATCTTTATATATCTTGTTGGCACCTGGATGTATAGAGTACTACGATCGATGCACCTCCTAAAGAACCTCCTCTGATAATATCTCACTTGGCATACACAATATGGTATCGTGCCGTAGTGATCCATCCTCAACAATAGTAAAGTCCTCAGATAATCCCATCTGAACTTGTGCCCTGATGCTCCTCAGAGACTCATCATCATACTGCGTAGCTCTGATCCTATCCATCAGCTTAGACTGTATCTGCAATCCCCATATATGAATAAAGACACCAGGTACCAGCACCTCAATACCCAAGCTCTCAAGATCGGCCAATAAATGTTTGTCAGTTGTCAAGTACATAGCCACTGGATACCTACTCAAGGCATCAGCGACTATGTTGGCCTATCCTGGATGGTACTGCAATGATATATCGAAGTCCTTCATCAACTCCAACCATCGCCGTTGTCTCATGTCCAACTTTTTGTGTGTAAACAAGTACTTCAGGCTCTTGTGGTCTGTAAAGATCTCTATACGCTCTCCGTACAGATAGTGTTTCCACAGTTTTAGAGCAAATATGACCGCTGCCAACTTCAAATCATGGATAGGATAATTCTTCTCATGAAAACATAATTGCCTAGAAGATTAGGCAATCACCTTCTCGTTCTGCTACAAGACACAATCCAAACCCTTTCCTGAAGTATTACTATAAATAGTGAATCTACCTAATCCCGATGGCAACATCAATACTGGAGCTGTCGTCAATCTCTTCTTCAGCTCATCAAAATTGGCCTGACACTACTCTATCCAGAAAAATCTATATCCTTCCTGGTCAGCCTCGTCATTGGCTCTGTAATCCTAGAGAATTCATGTATAAACCTCCGATAATAACCTGCTAGCCCCAGAAAACTCCTGATCTCTGCAACTGAACTTGGATTAGCCCACGACTCCAATGCCATGATCTTCTTTGGGTCAACTGAGATCCCATCACTTGTAATCACTTGACCAAGGAATTCAACCTTGTCAAGGAAGAAATCACACTTTGAGAGCTTGCCATAAAGCTTCTCCTTTCCAAAAGTCCATAAACTATCCTCAGGTGCTCCTTGTGCTCCTCCGGGGCCTTTGAATATACCAAAATATTATCAATAAATACCACCACAAACTTATCAAGATACTAGTGGAACACCTTGTTCATCTGATTCATGAATATTGTTGAGGCATTGGTCAACCCAAACAGCATCACCAAGAACTCAAACTGGCCATACCGAGTCTAAAATTTTATCTTCGGAATATCCTCTTTCTACACTTTCACCTGGTGGTAGCCGGACCTCAAGTCTATCTTCAAAAATATCTTTGATCCGTTCAACTGATCGAAGAGATCATCTATCCTCAGCAATAGGTATTTGTTCTTTATAGCGAGGTTGTTTAGAGCCCTGTAGTCGATACACATGCGTACCGACCCATCCTTCTTCGGTACAAACAATATCGGAGCACCCTATGGTGATGAAGCCTTTGTCTTGCAACACATCCACCTGCTTTTTCAATTATGCTAGTTCATTGTTGTTAACTCTATAAACATGCTGAGATATCGGCTCTGCGCCTGGCACCATGTTTATAGAGAACTCAATATCTCGGTCTTGCGGCAAACCCAGTAACTCCTCCAAAAAAACATCTATATACTTTGCTATCAACGGATGTGGCAACTCCTTATCTTCCACCATTGCTCCATAAATGACATCCTTGCTCTGCTCTACTGCTCCACTAGCAATCTAAAACTCTGGCTCTCCTAGCGGTTTAAACAAAACTCTACTTCCATGAAAAACTAGACTAGCATGGTGCCTACTCAACCAATCCATCCCAAGTACAATATCGTAACTCGAAAGTGGCATTACAAGTAAGCACGCACTCAACTTTCGGCCTTCCAGTGTAACTCTTCGATCCTTGCAAACATCACTGACCAGGATAATGCCACCCCTAGTCGTGATCTTGCAAGTCCTAGCCAAAGGTTCAGCCTCTAAACGATGCTTAAGAGCAAAAGATACAAATACAAAAATATGGGAAGCACCGAAATCAAATAAAGCATAAGATGAAATAAAATCAAGGTGAACTGAACCTGATATCACAACTCTGACAGGATCCTCCTCCTCAACCGTCATGGCAAAAGCTCGCCCTCGTTGTGCACCTCTCTGCTGCTGCTGGTGTTGGACGAACAGCTGATGCTGGGTCGGTAAAGGAGGTCCCCTCTGCTGTCTCTCAGGTGGCCTCACTGGTACTCTCTATGCCGGTGTTATACCCTGATCTACTCATACATGAGCCACTAGACACTCCCTCAACTGGTGGCCTGGATCTCCATAATAGAGATACACTCCAAGCCTCTTCCTGCAGACTTTTCGTGTATGATCAATCTTCCCATAGTGAGTGCACTACTATAAGTAGTGTGGGGCCTGGTGTGCCTGCTATACTGGTGCTCGAAATGGTACATGAAACTGCTATCTCTATGGCTGGAAGGTCCTCTGCTGCTGGAAGTGGGGTCATTTGGCTGGACCCATACTACTGCTAGCTCCCCCTAATATCTCTCATCCTCTTGGACTTGAGCTCCAAGTCATCCTCAACCCTCTGTGCATCCATCAGGATCTCCTTGAATGTAGCTATATGGTGTCCCCTAGTGAGGGATTTGACCTCCCTAATCAAACCTTTTCGGAACTTCCTGGCCTTTCCTAGGGAATTCTGCCCCTCCATAAACCTGCCCAATCTGCAAAACTCTACGGATCGTCCACTATTATGCTCCCCTAGACGAGGTCTTGGAACTGGCTCTCTAGGGTACTCAGAGCCACGTCCAGAAAAAACTTCTCCTTGAAAAGCTCTTTAAAAGCTCTCCAAGTTAATCATGGCGCTGCGATCCATGGGTCTGTATGGAACCATGTCAGGACAATATCAAACATCTAGCTGCCCACTGTCTCCACCTGTAGACTCTCAGGAATATATGTTAGTCATAGGTTTCTCTCTACATCCTCAATCCAATCCTCGGCATAAAAGATCCCCTCTATGCCCTTGAAGTCCTTGGGCCCCATCCTCTTGAAATCAATAATGGTACCCGGTCTTGGCTACTGCGGGGCAGAATAAAGAGGTACCACATGTGGCTGAACTAGTACAACTCTCTCAACGGCTGCAAATGCTAACTGATGAGCGTTCTCTATCCCCTACCACATCACGTCCGACTAGCGGCGCTGAGCCTCCACCTGGGCCCTTTGGGCCTCCATCATCTCTCGAAAAAGCACAAACATCTGTGCGGCATCGACTGGTGCTGAGGGTGGGGGGAGATTCTCAGAAACGGCAGAGACAGTCCTCTGAACTAGAGGTGGAGCACCCCCGAAAGCTGCTGAAGCTCCTACCTGAACCCGTGAGGCAACCCTCTGAGCTAAAGAAGGTGGAGTAGTAGTTTTTGCCTGGCTCGGAGGTGGAGAAGTAACCGACCTCACTGAAACTGCTCTCGAGCACTAGGATCTGGTCTTCGGCAGAATCTTGAAGACATATCAAAACAAAGGAATCAATAGTGTACAAGATACGATATCATCAAAGAAGGACAATTATATTCAAATAAAGCAAATATTCAGATTAATAAGGATAGCAAAATCAATATATTAAAAATATTTTCTAGTTGTGATTGAGTATTCTCTCATCATATATCCTAAGTCCTATATCCTATAGTAGGCTTGTTGTAATACTCCAAGTCTGAGCACTACTACCTTGACCTACATGGGCCACCACAAAAATGTATCATGACCCATACCCGGTATAGGGGTACGAGTACGTAGGTACGTCCAGCCTACGCCACAATATCGATGGTAGAATGTTATCTAGGTCAACAATACTATATATATATATATATATATATATATATATATATATATATATATATATATATATATATATATATATATATATTATACCTATCAAGATATCTCAACTCCAAAATAGAGGACAATATGATAATATGATAATGGTAATCAATACTCAATCACAATATAACACTAGAAGAAGATATGGCACGATATAGAATAGAAGAAAAGAAATACAGAGTCACAATACAATCCAAGTCCAGTCCAATAGTCTAATCACAACTAAATGATATCAAATATAATATATGCCATAATGTCTAAAATGAGACAAATACAATATCATAAATGAACTAGCTAAGTCTCATCGACTACTGGTACTATCACAATAGGCTCTACGAGTGCTATCTCAACTAGCTCACCATCTTGTGGCCCGTAGTGCGAAGGATATCAATCCTCTAATGAATTATTTAAAAAATATAATCAGGAGAGAAGTACAACCCAATAGCAGTTCCAATAATTAAAAAAACTATAAAATAATAATATTAATTAAAATAAATTAAGGAAGTAACTGAACTAGTAAATATCACAAGAATGAGTAGCATGGTAAATAATAAAAATAAACTGAGAACAATATGGTGAGGAACATCAATGTAATAAACTGGTAATAAGAAAATAAAATAGTAAATAAGTGCCTTAAAATATTAGTAAGATAATGTGATCGGATTGGGCCTAACGCGGGCTATATATAAAAGGGAAGCTAGTGTGACCACACATGAGTTACATGATCTGCTAGCTATCACGGGCTATACTAAATTACGGGCTATAAGGTATGATCACATATCCAATAATACTTTTCCAACCCCTGACTAGTACACAGATCCAAATCATGACACGTTATAATATGTATATCACAATACACGGTCTATAATATCATGCACTATGATCTCGGTCTATATAATTACGAAGATATCACGATAATCACTGACTAATTATGAAGCACGATACAACGATCACTGAGTAATCATAATAATAACATCTCATGACAAGGATCCACGTATACCAATCCGTGTAACCATCGTGTCAAGAATCAAATATTTTAATACTAAATACATGTACATAGAGACTATCAAATAAGAAAACTATCAAAGAATATACTCGCTTGTCGTCTTGAGCAAATGGTATAACTCGGTATCCGAGTTGGTGTCACACACACCTATAAATAAATGGCATGTCAATTGGGTGTTGTCACGACCCGCACCCGGTGTAGGGATACGAGTACGTGGGTACATCCAGCCTACGCCGCAGCATTGGCAGTAAAATATTGTCTAGGTCAACAATACTATCTAAATATCTCACACAATATATAATGGTACCTGACAATAATATCTTAACTCCAATTGGAGGACACTATAATGGTTCAATTATAATCGATACTCAATCACAATATAAATTAAGAAAAATAAATGCACAATATGGAATAGAAGAAAGAGTCACAAAAGTCATAATAAAATACATCCAAGACTAATAGTCTAGCTATAACACAATCTCAAATAATATATACACGCCAATGTCTAAAACTAAAATATATACAAAATGCTAATGGAAATCTAAGTCACCTTAGTAGTCGGTACTAATCCTCAGTCGGCTCACCATCTTGTGGTCCATAAAAGGTGGGACACATCTTCTCTAACAAATCATCTAAAAAATATATCCAGTCAGTATTGGAGCAAAGTATAACCCAATAGCAGTTCTAATTAATTGATAATGACTATAAATAAAAATAGAGAATGTAATATAAAACAAGAAACAATGAAATAATATGTCATAGTATGGTGGAAAGAAACAGGTAAACAAGAGCAATATTGTATAAACTGGTCACGATAAAATAGAATAAAGATAACGAAATAGAATATGGTAAAGAACTGTAACAATACTAAGTGTTTAAAATACTAGTTAGATAAGTGACCGGCTTGGGTTGAATATTGTCTACTAAAACGTTGGATAAACATTGTCTAACTTAAAGATTGAACATTGTCTAGGCTTTAATCATATATCTAGCTAACACTTTCCCTTTTTTCGACTACTACAATGGATCCAACCATGACACGTCATGATGCAAGATAGTCAATGAACATTATCTAATATTAAATATTATCTAATGATAAATATTGCCTAAACCATACGAGAACGTGAGAACAATGAAACAATAAATAATATCTCATGACTGAAGATCCATGTATATACTAATCCGTGTACCAATGTGTCAGGAATCAAGTATAAATTTCTAAATACTTGTATTATAGTAATTATCAAATAATAAAAACTATCAGAGAATATACTCGCATCTGGTCCAGAGCAATGAATGAGAATCAATGTCCAAAATGGAGCCACAAGGTCCTAAATAGGAAATAATAGTGTTAATTGGTGAAAAGAAAGGATATGCATGAACTAACTAATGATGATGTCTCTAGGCCATTTCTAAGTCGTACTAGTTAAACTAGGTGTTTACCTTAATTTTAGGTCCATACTTAGTTTCTAGATGGATTACAAAGGTAAACTAGTAATTAGTAGGTCATACCTAGGCTTCTAGGTTCCTAATTAGTAAATAATAGCTATACTAGTTAATATTATCAAGTAGTTATATGTAATTTATATTATTCTCTAACTCACATTATAACTTAGTCTATAACAATACCTTACCCAAACTTACCCTACCTAGTTATGTCTTGGTATCCTGGATACCTACCCATAACTTAGCACTAAATACTAAATAACTTAAACTATAGGTAATTATCTCTCTTAACTAGTACTAATATCATATGACCCATCATCTCACCTATGAGCCTTGATACTTAGCTATTTCAGTCCCTTGACTAATACACAATACTCCTCACATCCTTATACACGCCCCAAGTTAGCTCACTGCATCAACTCACCTGCTGTTGCTCCTCACTGATCAACCACTGACATATACCTACATCTAAACTGAATGTCAAAGACTTAATAACCAAGTATCAGTAGTATCAGTTACCACTTATACCTTGAGTGTCAGTACAGAGGTCTTACTGAATCTTGTGTATCCACTACTGCCTCATCCAAAACTACATACTTCCTACTTGTTACATGAACCTAGGCACTAGTCTACACCGCCTCTGTCATGCACAAATATTCGAATCTGGAATTGCCCTTACTCCTACACACACACAACCACATGAACATATGTGCACAGTCCTCCCTAGGCTCTACACTTAATATCCATGCTCTCCTTCTATGGCCTGCTGTGTAGGTAGGCTTGCACATGCCCGAGCCTACTACTGCTATTACCAGTTATCAACAGTGAACTGGTACAAGCATGGTATAAGAATCTGCTATATACCCACTGCCAACTCTCCCCTCTACATACAATTGAGCATACACCATCCAAATAGTTTTCCTCACTACCTAACATACTTAAATTTACTCGATGTTGTTAGTGATCCTCCCAGGTGCTGCTAAGCTGAACTAGACCCGAGCTCTATTTGCATTGATTCCCTAGCATTAATCATCTTCACACTGGTACTGAATATGCAATCACAACTGCAGGCCTATCCTGTAGTGCACAACTAGATACACAAGTTTGAACACTCTTCTTGCTCGACTCTGCCACACACACACACCAAGCATATTCTCAATACAGTCCTCCCACACTCACTGCTATCATAGTATAAGCACAAGTAAAGTAAAGAGTGAGAAGGCAAACGCAAACACATGAATGTATCCTGGTATCCCTCAATATGAGGACTAATCCAGGCGGGAGGACTCTAGCTCCCAGTTGGAATCTACTAAATGAATGGAACACAAGCTTTGATATGAAGGCTTGTCGACTTCTTACAGACACGAGCTTTGATCCGAAGAGCTTGAAGACTTCAAGTGTAGAGTAAAGAACTTTTGAACAAGCTTATGATTACAACTCTCTGAACTTCTAGATCGTACCGTACTGGCAACTAAGACTAGAGAATTATAACAGGCTTGGGATATGAAAATGAAGGCTTTTTAGAACTCGTATACCAGAAGAAAAGAGAAGATTGAAAGTGAATTAATTTATTTTGAAATGTGAAATGTCCTATATTTATAGGATTTCTCAAAGGAGAGTTCGGACAGAACTCGGCTAGAACTCGGCCAGAGTTCGTCTGCAAAATATCAGAAAATAGCCGTTGTATCCGAAACTTCAGAGAGACCAAGTTTCTGAACAAAACATCTACTAAGGCCAAACTAGGGTCAAACTCAGTCCGAGTTATGTTCCCTTAGTTTGGGACCAGAACAGAAATTGGGCTTAGTTTTGGGTCCAACTTAGCTATTTCAAGATGGGCTATTTTGAAAACAATTTAGGGTAGCCTAATTGGCAGTACGATACGGTGTACAATATATTCCTAGACTCAATAAAATGAAAAGTTATATTACATATAGAAAATAAAGACAGACATAATGATGGAAAGCAGCTCTGAACAGTTGATGTTGCAGTCATCGGAGTACGTCTGAAAAGCATCGCAGTAGCTTATATCGAGTTCAGGTTAGATCGATTATCAAAATCGGTTCGACCATGACCAATGGACCAATAATCTCCCCCAGTTTGATAATTGACAAACCTTGACAGATATAACATCTTGATCGAACTGATTTGAAAATCAATTGTACTTTTCTTACCAGATATTGTATCTTTTTATCCCCTGTTGTCATTTAGCAAAATTTTTAGGAGAAGGAAGCTCCCCCGCAAAATGTGCTTATAAAAAAAGACAGACAAGTGAAGAAAAAATAGGTTGCATATATTTCACAGAAACATCGCATTTAATTAAAAATGCAGTAGCTAAATTTAAATGCTAAGCGAGACAGAAAAGTTAATATGCATGTAAATAGAATAAAACTCAAATAGATAAACTTTTGAGTACAACTAACTGAAAGAGTTTCACTATACACAAAGTACTATAACTGGAAATGCATAAATAAAATCTAATCATTGGAATGTAGAAGACATTTCCAAGATACATAGACATAAAAAAAAACCAACTAAAAATATCTAGGCTAAAATATAACATCTAGATATCTACTCATCATCAGAAGAACTCTCAGCAATAGGATCATCAACAGTAGGATTAGCACCACCAAAATCAGAAGGACCTGCGCCACTAGGTGGTCTGACGCTAGGATAAGAGGGGTACAAATCCCAAGTACCACCAGGGTTAAAGTATGGACGAACAGCCTCATGATCAACTCTAAAGCCTGAGTAAGAGGGATCTCTAGGAATTGAAGCACCAGGCTGATGAGTGTGAAAGAATCAAAAATCAGCAAATAAGTTTGAGAATGCCAGAATGCGTGTAGTATCGCGAAACTCATATCCCTCGATCGTATCACGCAACTCGGTTCTTAAAATATTTAGCTGATCTAGAGTAGCTCGATGATAATTATCCATCTTCTGATTTAGGCCCTCAATGGTCATAGGATAAGCCTGAGCAGGTGGAGGATGTACTGGAGCAGCAGTGGATGTGGGAGCAGTAGGAGTAGTAGAAGAAGAACGACGGCGAGATGCCATGAATGGTTTGGGCTCAGAAGTTAGAGTACACTCAAACATATCAATACCAAAATGCTAAAAGATGAGGGGTAGGTATTTCGCATAGAGAAGCTTAATCCTATTTTTGCGACATCTTACCATCGCCTCGATGATAGTCCTTGGGACATAAAAAGGTATCCCAAAGTGAATATGGTATAGGGCAGACAACTCTAGGTTGGTGACGTCGTCTGTGGAGGTGGACTTAGGCATGATAGTGGAAAAGATAATGCGATGAAGCCCATAGAAATAGATGTTCATGAATTTGGCTTTAAATTTGCTAGAGGGAACATGGTCAAGTTGACAAATCTGATTCTTGAAAAATCAAGTGTTGTGCCAGCAGAAAACTCATATTCATTAATATCAACCATTGCCTGACCTTCGTTTGGGATCCGAAGTATTTTGGCTAAGTCAATATCATTAAATTTAATACTTTTCCTTGCGACATGGGACAAAACAATAAAAGCTTCTTCCTCAAAGAAAAGTTACAGTAAAATATCCTGATTGCAGTAAGTGAAATAGGAAAAGAGTAAGTCACCAGATCATTCAACTGCAAATGGTCAAAACATCCCTTGTGCTGTGAAAAGATAGTCTACTGGACAGGGTGACCTGAACAGACATTGTGGGTTGCATAGTCGGCGAACCACGCAAGGGATTGTTCAAGTGTTCCAAAAAGGGAATCGTTGAACGAACCATCGTCCGTAGGAACGGGCGAGAAGAGAGAGTCCCAATGCGGGTCAGAGGACGAACCTTCGTCGTTCATTCTCTTCTTTCTCTTGAAAGGATTAGCAAACTTATGTGGCATTAAATTTTAAGAAATAAAGAAATTTCTACGAAATAATGACTAAAGAGACGAAAGATAAACTAGAGTTATACCTTCCAGAAATGGAGTATGAAGTAGAGGAGGATCTAGAGAGCCCAAATCTGAAGTTTGAGCAAGAAATATCAAAGGAATTGGAGGGATAAATTCAAACAAAAACTAGGGTTTATGGGGTTCTCGGCTGCTGTTGCTCGGATTGGAGAAGGAAGATGATGGTAGGGTATGATAAATAAGAAAGTGGGGCCCGTTCAGATTCTGTTGCAATTTGACCCGACAGAGTTTGGGCCGAACGTGGGCCGAATTCGGGCCGAGTTCGCCTTGAACTTATTTTGGTCATTTTGCAATAAAATAAAAAATCCACTTTAAACTTTATCATTCCATTCAACTTTTTCATTCAAAAATTATTAAATTTAAATTTTAATAAATATAATTAAAATTATTTTACGAATTACTTTACGTGTACTGCGATTGTCTCAGATTATCTATAGGGGTACTGTCCCAACTAGCGGAGGTCCACCGGGGGACACTTAAGTTTCGTTTTGCTTTAGCCGTAGCCGTGGTGACAGATATATCATTTGTAAGCTAGTCTCCAATTTTTTTGTATATTAGAAGTAATTCAATAAGATAAGATTAATTAATATTATTGATATCTAAAATTCGTAATTATTGACATAAGTAGTTGAATCTATCTTCTGCTAAAGGTTTAGTAAAGATATCAGCCAGTTATTTTTGTGTGTCTACATATTCTAAATTAATGTCTCCATTTTGTTGATGATCTCTAAGAAAATGATGTTGAATCTCAATGTGCTTACTGTGTGAGTGACATACTCGATTCTTAGTCAAATTAATAGTGCTAGTGTTGTCATAGTAAATGGGAATATGTGAATATTGCAAGTTATAGTCTTCAAGAGTTTGTTTCATCCAAAAAAAATTATGTGCAATAACGTCCTGCTGCGATATACTCAGCCTCAGTAGTTGATAATGCAATAAAATTTTGTTTTTTGCTAAACCTGGAGACTAAAGCTTTGCCTAAGAAATAACATGTACCACTAGTACTTTTTTTGTCTTCTTTAAATCCAGCAAAATCAGCATCCAAATAACTGGTTAGGTCAAAGGATGTGGTTTTGGGATACCACAAGCCAACAGAAGGAGTACTCTTAAGGTACTGAAAGATACGCTTAATATCGCACAAATATGATTCTATAGGGTTAGCTTGGAATCTTGCACAAATGCAAACACTAAACATGAAATCGGGGCGACTAACAGTTTAAAATATAATAAACTACCGATTATACCTCAATACTTACGTATGTTAACTGGTTTGCCTTGTTCATCTACATCAAGCTTAGTTGAGGTTGCCATCGGAGTTCCAAGTGGCTTGGTTGACTCCAGATTAAACTTATTTAGCATATCCTTTGTGTACTTGGCTTGGTTGATGAATGTCTCATTTGTGGTTTGCTTGATTTGTAGTCCAAGGAAGAACTTTAATTCCCCCATCATGCTCATCTCAAACTCACCCTGCATACACTTAGAAAATTTTTGACAAAGAGATTCATCAGTAGAACTGAAAATAATATCTTCAACATAGATTTAAACTAGCAGAAGATTATTATTCAAAGATTTTATAAAAAAATTTGTATCAACCTTTCCTTTTGAAAAACATTTTTTAGTAGAAAAGAGCTTAGGCGGTCATACCAAGCGCGAGGGGCTTGTTTCAGTCCAAATAAAGCTTTCTTCAACTTGAAATCATGATTAGGGTTTTAAAATTCGTAAATCCAGGTGGTTGAGCTATAAAAACTTTTTCTTTTATGAAATTATTTAAAAAGGCACTTTTGAAATCCATTTAAAATAATTTAAAATTATAAAAAGATGCAAATGCACATAGCAAGCGAATGGATTCTAAATACGCAACTGGGGCATAAGTTTCATCGTAGTTGATACCTTCCTCTTGGTTGTATCCTTGATCTAAGAGTCTAGTCTTGTTACGTGTAACTAAACCATTCTCATTTAAATTTTTTTGGAATATCCAACGGGTGCCAATGACTGGATGATCATTAAGCTTGGGAATAAGTTCCCAAACTTGATTCCGTTTGAATTGGTTTAATTCCTCTAGTATGACTTTTATCTAGTAATTATTACTACATGCTTCTTCAATGTTTTTAGGCTCAAGCTGTGAAACAAAAGCTATACTAGAAACAATATCTCTATTAGAGGAACGAGTACTTACACCTTTTATGATCTCACCTATTACCAAGTCCTTGGGGGTGATCGGCCATGAATTTTATCCTCTTTGGCAGATTCTCCAAGTAGTTGGTACTGGATTCCATTTCGGTTGGTTCTTTGCTTGATGTACCGATATCTTCATTATCACTATCATTGTTCGTTTCATTGTTCATCTCATTGAAGGTGATTTTGATTGATTCTTCAATCATCATTGACTTCTTGTTGAAGACTCGATATCATTTACTCTTGGCCGCATAACCTAGAAAAATATCTTCATCAGCCTTTTCGTCAAATTTGCTTAAATTATCTTTGATATTAAGAATAAAACATTTAAATCCAAATATATTAATGTAGGAAATAGAGGGAGTTCTATCAAACCATAATTCATAGGGAGTTTTCTTCGATTTAGGTCGAATCAAAACTCTATTCAAAATATAGCACGCTGTATTTACAGCTTATGTCCAGAAATACTTAGGTAGGCTGAATTGGTTTAACATTACTCTAGCCATTTTGCTAAGAGTTCTGTTCTTATGTTCTATAACGTTATTCTATTGCGGAGTTCTAGGACAAGAGAATTAGTGCAAATAATCGTGTGTGTTACAAAATTTCTAAAAGTCAGCATTTTCAAATTTGTCGTCATGATCACTTCTAATGCGAGTAATCTTGAATCCTTTCCCATTTTGTACCTTTTTACAAATTGTGATGAGTTCTGAGAGTGCGTCATTCTTGTGAGCAAGAAAATATACCCACGTGTATCTAGATTAATAATCTATAATTATAAATGCATACAACTTACCATTTAGACTAGCAACTATGTTGGGTCCAAACAGATCCATATGTAATAATTATAGAGGTTGAGTGGTACTTATAGCGTTGATCGACTTAAATGTTGATTTTGTAGCTTTATTCTTTTCACAATCGTTACATACCATATTTTTCTTGAAGGCGATCTCCGGTAAGCCTTGTACTAATTTTTGTGTGGATAATCTCGATATTGTGTCCATGTTTGCATATACTAGCCTCATGTGCCATAGTTGATTCTCGTCATTTTTGGCGTATAGGCATCTACCTATTGTGTTAGTATCTTCCAAAAGATATAAAACATAGATATTATCTTCCCTAATTCCTTCAAAATAGTACTGCCAGTTGAGCTATCAACTATAGTATATTTGTCTTTAGCAAAGTTAATACCATAACCATGGTCAGCTAAATGACTTATGCTGAGTAGGTTATCCTTTAACTCGGTCACTAGACAAACATCTTTAATCACCGGATAGGCAGCCTTACCAATATTACCGATACCTATTATATAACCTTTCATATTGTTACCGAATGAGACGTGTCCTTCTTTCTTCTTCGACAATGTTGGAAACAAAGACGCATCGCCGGTCATGTGCCGTAAGCAACTGCTATCGAGGATCTATTTGCTTCTAGAGTGGGTAGAATGCTCCACCTACAAAATAATTTGCAGATAAAACTTTTGGTACCCATTTCTTGTTGGGTCATGAAAAGTTAGCTTTAGGTATCCATGCACAAACATTCGAAGCAACTAATTTCTTAACTCTACATGCAGGAGTAATGTGACCAATAGTGCCACAATAATGACTTCTAGCATGCTTAGTATTAGGTGCAGTATTTTTTGCTTGTTTGGTATGTCTAGGAGTTTTGGTAGGATACTTGTAGTAGAAGGCATGTCTTTGAGAATTTGTCCTCTTGGGCATAGGTTTGATAGTCTTTGGTTGAACAATATTCCTTTTGGGTAAGTGACACGTGTTAGGAGAGGAAGCAGTCGTCATTGGCTATTTTTCTAATCTAATTTCCAACTTTTTGGAAGTGTCAAACAATCTATTGTAATCAGTTGTTAGGGCATCATTCCTAATCAGATCTTTGATACTATTCTTTTTCTCAATTTGAAAATCTTCTTGTAGTTGAGCTATGATTTTGTCTTTCTCTTTAAGAGTGCGTGATGCTTCATATAATTGTAACTTGATAGAAGCTAACTCATTAGTCTCACTAGAAGGTTCAAATTCTCTAATATCTGCTAGAAGTAGGGTTAGCCTTTCTATCTCAAGTTTGTGTTCCTTGAGTACCGTCTTAGAGGTCTTGTATTTACCAAGCAACTTTTTATGATCTTCTAAGAGGTCACTAAAGGCATTACCTAGCTCATCGAATGTGAAATCATCATAGAGAGGATTAGTGGTTACCTGATCAAATGCCATTAGGCACACATTAGCAGCTTCTTGAGAGTTATCGTCTTCTGAGTCGCTGGCCTCACTTTTGTGCCATATGCTTGTCTTAGCATTTTCTTCTACTTCCATATCGCTAGCTTCTTCTTTATGTATGGTCTCATAAGTAGCTTCAAGATGTTTCCATATCTCATATAAGGTTGCACAAGAAGAAATATGATTAAGTTTATTATTGTCTAAAGCAAAGTAAAGAGCATTCATTGCTTTTGCATCAAGACTAGCTAATCTCTTTTCTTCTTCCGTGTAGTCATAATAAGGTTTGTTAACAATATTGGAAGTAAGAGGAGAAATTATAGTAGGTTTTTTGTAACCTTCAATAACATTAGTCCATACGTCAAAACTAAGTGATTTTAAGTAAAATCTCATCCATGTCTTCCAATAAGTGTAATTATTTCTATTAAAACGTGGAGGTCAATCTATGAATTGTCCTTTTTTAAAGTTAGCCATGAGATATAAGTGACACTAAAAGTATATTTAGGCAATAAGTAAGTAAATAATAATTAACTAAATAATTGTGAAAATATACCTAAGCATGATGATGATAGGTATATAATCAAATTGAGAAAAGCTATAAACCTGCTCTGATACCAATTGTAGGATCAAAATATAATAGAATATACTTTAGAGGGGGGGTGAATAGAGTATACAGCAGAATTTAGAAATTAAATTTTTTTTTAGCAAGTTATACAAGTATTATGAGTGCTATATATGTGTCATAGATATAAGTAAGTGTCACAACTATAATAACAGTCTAGCAATAGTATTGCAGGTATGTCACAACTATCAAAGTATAAGCACAAGTAAAGTAAAGAGTGAGAAGGCAAACACAAACACAACGATGTATCCTGGTATCCCTCAATGTGAGGACTAATCAAGGCGGGAGGACTCTAGCTCCTAGTTGGAATCCACTATACGAATAGAATACAAGCTTTAATCCGAAGGCTTGCCAACTTCTTACAGACACGAGATTTAATCCGAAGAGCTCGAAGACTTCAAGTGTGGAGTAGAGAACTTCTGAACAAGCTTCTGATTACAACTCTCTAAACTTCTAGAATATACCATACTGGCAACTAAGACTAGAAAATTATAACTGGCTTGGGATATGAAAATGAAGGCTTTTTAGAACTCGTATACCAGAAGATAAGAGAAGATTGAAAGTGAATTGATTTGTTTTGAAATATAAAATCTTTTCTCTATTTATGGGATTTCTCAAAGGAGAGTTCGGACAAAACTCGGCTAGAGTTTCGTCTGCAAAATATCAGAAAATAGTCGTTGTATCTGAAACTTCAGGGAGACCAAGTTTCTAAACAAAACATCCACTAAGGCCAAACTTGGGCCGAGTTATGTTCCCTTAGTTCAGGGCCAGAACAAAAACTGGGCTAAGTTTTGGGTCCAACTTAGCTATTTCAAGATAGGCTATTTTGAAAACAATTTATGGTAGCCTAATTGCCAGTACGACGTGGTGTACATTATATTCCTAGACTCAATAAAATAAAAAATTATATTGCATTCAGGAACTAAAGACAGACATGACTACGGATAGTATCTCTGAATAATTGATGTTGCAGTCATCGCAGTATGTCTGAAAAGTATCGTAGTAGCTTATATCGAGTCCAGGTTAGATCAAATATCAAAATTGGTTCGACCATGACCAATGGGCCAACATCCCTTAGTACACATACTCACAACCCCATAGTACATTGACACTCCAACACAATGCACTGTCAATGCTCTCTTCCAGTGCCTGCAACCATGTACCCCATACCAAGCACACACCACACCCAACATGAGCCACTTCGCCAAACACTTGGTGGGCACGAGTGATACTCACCTCATTCCTTTATGATACTCTTATGATACTCCCAATACACCACTATATATATATATATATATATATATACACCACTATATATATATATATATATATATATATATATATATATATATATATATATATATATATATAAAGGGTAAACGGGATATGAGTCATAGGCTCATATTCCTATATGAGCCATGCACATGTGGACCAATAGGAATGGATTCCTATATCTCATGTGCACTAGTACACTCCATTCCTATTGGTCCACATGTGCATTGGCTCATGAAGGAATATGAGCCTATGGCTCATATCCCTTTTCCATATATATATATATATATATATATATATATATATATATATATATATATATATATATATATATACACACACACTTAGATATCAATAGCAATATATATCTATATACATACACTAATAAGCAATACATCAAACACATGGTGTGCACTTGTGTGATATGCTAGGATACGCTCAAGATACTCTATGATAAATACTCCAATGGGATACCAAAATACCTAATTATCCACTAATACCAATAACACCTATCAATTATATACATACATAACTAATACAACTTGCTACACTAAGAATTAAAGAGAAATTATACAATTCACCAAAAAATGAGTCATGTATCACACCGTATGATAAAATACCATAATATGCTCTACTTGTATCCAATTATGGATACGTACTTAGTCCCACAACCCCGATCTAAATCTAATTATATCTAATTGATCTCATGACATACACTTGATGTGTCAATCTCGTAATTTTTCTTAATTGGACACAAATCACCATGTAACTTTCACAATACAAGTCATATGAACCTAGTTCTTGATCCTTTGGGTTGCCCTAAGACAAGGGATGATCCCTAATGGTTAAATGCATGAATTATAGTCTAAATTAAGGGGTGGATTCAAAATTTACTTATTGGGAGATGAGTTCCCAATAAAATGCTTAATGGACACAATTAGGACATAATCTCCTTGTCAATTCCTCTTTATTCAAGTTCTCCTTGCAATCCAAGCTCCAATGCTTCTTAGATAGTGAATATGATAGGCAATGAGTATGAATTAAGTTAAATTTGGTAGAGGGATGAGTCAATTTAGGGATGAACTAAATTGGGGATCTAGAATGAATGAGAAAATAAAGTGGAGAGAGAGAACCCCCCTCCTATATTAGCATGCCCCCTTTCCTCCTTCTCAAGTAACACACAATGCCAAGTATACCCCTACTAATTAGTCATAAGATTTTAATTAGGGAGTTCTATATTAGGAACCTTCTAAACTAATGCAAATTAGTTCTAATCCTCCTTAATTGGCTAAGGGAATGAGCCTAATGGGCCTAGTTCAATGTTGAGCCCAAAGTTGTCATGACAAGTCTAATTTGGGTCCACTAGTGTCAAGTCTAAATAACTAGGCTAGCCCACTAACTAAAATAAATAAATAGCTCAAGCACAAATATTAATTATTAGCACAATAAATAAATATTAATCACTAAAAAATAAATATATACAAAATGAAAAAAATACCCCCATCTAGAAATATAGGGGTGGCAAGTGTAATAAAGTGATAAATGAGCTAAAATGCACTAATATTATTTCTAGGTCATATTAGTCAAACTAGATCAAACTAAGTGATATTAGGTCAATAACTTAAGGTATAAGTAATAGCTTAACTAATATCTATTAAATTAATGCCCTGGCCTATGTATAATACCTTAGTTACTGATATATATACACTAGCTAATTACCACTGATACTTTGTTTGCTCTAAGTACTTCTTGTACCAAATTTATATATCTATAGGTATAAAGCTAATACCTTAACATACCCATCCTAAAACCTCAATTCAAGATACCCTCTAGTATCTTTAACTTCATTCTCTGATACTTACCTTAGTATCATAATTACATTAGTATTAGTATCTTAATACTAAACTCAAACACCTAACGCTAAACTCTAACACTCCTTAATTCCCTATTTACTATTCCACCTACATTCCAACCCTCACTTACAATGGTCTGATCTCATATTGAGATTGATACCTCACTTGGTATCAGTACTCCACTAAATTCTGAGTTCACATGTACACACTGTATTCAGACTTGACACAGTTGTAAGTCTGAAACAACATATTGTTGTACCCTTGCATCCATACCTAATACACTTACCAACTACCTCCAACCTATTGCTCTAAACCACACTGTCTGAACCCCCTTTATTCCCAGTTATACACAACAGCTGTTGCTGCCTTTGAACTCAGTTCACTTACCTTGTAACACACTACCTCCAATCTTCCTTCTAATTTAAATCTGAACCTCAACTTTTACTCCCTTCCAGTTTATATGTGATCCTATTTCTCGAGCACTTGTGCAATGCCATGTCAGTAAGCAAAATTATTCCCCTTGCCCCAAACTGAAACCTAGCCATACCTGACCAACTATTACATCTGTAACCCAAGCCCGACTGCACTAATACAATACCACTCTAAGTACCACGGATGCTACCTATCATCTAACACTACAACTCAAGTTTTCCCTGAGCTGTACAAAATAAGACATTGGATCATTGAATACCATAAGCACCCAACTGCACTTGTGTGCTCACTGAACCTGGGCTCTCCTTGCTTATATATTGTTGTTGCCAGCAAGGTATACAACATTTATAGTTGTTGTTGCAATTGTAGCCATCTGATATAAGAAACCCATCCCCCAAATTCTGATACCTTAGTATCAATTCTCATCGATACCTCTATAGCTCACTGCACACAGGTGAGCAGCACACTCCACACCCGATTCCTCCATATCACTCCACAAACATCATACACACATCTAATTATATATCCAAACATATGTTTATATATATATATATATAATAATGACTCACATATATGCTTCATATATATATAAATAGATCTATATTAGTATACACACTAGCTAATGGCCAATTCAATAAACACCTATAGTGCATTATTAGGATACTCATGATACACACCCAAAAGAAGTATCAAAACTCCCAACTCTCTATAATTATCATTCACACATATCAAATACATATATAAATAACTAATGCAACTAGTTATAATAGGAATTGAAGAGTAATTTCACTACTATGCATATTTTCTCCTAAATAAGTCCATGTATCATAGTGTATCATAAAATACCATGATACGCTCTACTCATGTCTAAGTGTGGAATCGTATCTAGTCCCACACTAGCAATCAAAGTCTAATTATGTCTAATTGGTCTCAAGACACACACTTGATGCATCAGTCTCGGAATTCTCCCAAAATAAGCACAAATTTCTATGTAGAAATTATAATAGGGGTCATATGAACCTAGTTCTTGTTTCTATGGGTAGCCCTAAGCCAAGGAAGGTTTTCTAATGGTTAAATGCTTGAATTATAGTCTAAATTATAGGAGAAATTATAATTATACCTATTGGAAGATGGATTTCCAATGAATAGCTCAAACGAACACAATTAGGACACAAACTACTTGTCAATTCCTTCTTCTCCAAGTGATCCTTGCAATCCAAGCTCCAATGCATCTTAGATGATGTCAATAAAAGGGAATAAGAGTGAATTAAAGTAAATTTGGTGGAAGGATGAAGTGATTTGGGGAAGAACACAATTTGGGATATCTAATAAAATAAATTAATGAAATAAGAGAGAGAAAGTCCCACATCTTGTGGCCGGCCCCCTTTCCCCCCTTTTCAAGTAACATGTAATATCCAAGATACCCCCAATAATTTGTTATGATGTTTAATTAGGGAGGGCTATATTAGGAAGCTTCTAATATAATAGAAATTAATCTAATCTCTTTAATTAACTAAAGGGAATGAGTCTAATGGGCCTAGCCCAATGTTGGCTCAATGTGTCATGACAAGTTCTAATTAGGTCCACTAATGTTAAGTCCAAATAATTAGGGTAGTCTACTAACTAATAAATAAATAGCACAATTTATAAATATTTAATTACTAAATATAAAATATGTTAAATGACAAAAATACCTTCATCTAGAAATATATTAGTGACATAGCAGAAAGATCTAATCGCATAAGGCCGTATAAAGATTAAAATACATAGGGGATGAGCCGCATAGAGATCGGGTCTTATGTTCCTTTAGACGCATAAGGACCACAACGCATAGGAGCTTGACGCATGGGAAGATGGACGCATGGGGAGCTTGATGCATAGATAGCTTTGTCATGTGTATACGTGGAACTGCACAGCTATATCCCGAAAAAAAGATAATCTTGACAGTGACGTAAGCATTGACGTCCACTTTTAGCGTCAAAACCGAGACATTTAGAGCCATTATTGTTGTCAGTCATAAATGTTGTGACTGACAGAAATGGCACCATGCGCCCAAGTCGTCATGCATTACGTAACTTCTATGTCGCATAAATTTTGTGGCGCATAGCTGTTTTGGTATGCGGCTTGGTTTATGAGCACATATTTTCCAAGATTTTTTTTGATTCTACAAGACCCCCTTCAATGTTTTCAAACTTGGATGAGTTTGGAATACTTTGAATGAGAAGTATGGAATGAGATCTTCAGAACGCATAGGTTGCCTGTCGCATGAAGATCTTTCAGCTAAATAAGTTTGTTTGTCGCATGCGCTTGTTAAAGCATAGATGAATCTGCCAAGCTTTTAAATCTGAATTAAATGAGAAGATTTGGCTCATCCTTCAAGCTTGTTTTTAGGGATTTTGAGCCGCCTTTATATGCATTTACCGAGGTGACGGTTATCTAAGGATGAAGGCGGATCAAGAATCCAACCGTCGCCCTTATCCTTGGTCGCCATATGGATGGAGCAGGAACTAAGGCGTGCTCGCCTATAAAAGGGGGACAGTATGGAGAGAGAGAAATTCTCTTGCTTCTTTTTGTCTTCTTCTCCCGACCACCATAGTCCCCAAAGCTTCTTCTTCATCCGCGGTTGCCAAGAGCAAGGGAAAGGGCAAGGGGAAGGGCTTCGTCATCATGGCCGAACTCCATAAGATCCCCTCCAACGTCCACAAACTAGTCTTGGGTAGGATTTCTAGAAAAATGCTACTTGCACAATTTAGCGCTTGGATAAAGATACATGCGCGGCCATTTTACGTAGTCTTGCCGCATGGATGAGAAATCATCTAGAACATGCACAAACTTTTCACACCGTCTGTCGCATGGGTGATGGACTTTCATGTGCGGACCTGACATGCACAGACCATAATTTGTCACATGAGTTAAAAACCACCATGCACAGGTTAAACTCTGCTGCATGGACAATTTATGAAGAGTCTTCTTACTGATGATGCGCGCATAGCCTCTACTACAACATTTTGAAATTATGGTAAAAAGTTTGCTTCTTAGGTTATTCTAATCGCACCTCTTCTGTGTTTTGCAGTGTCTTTGCCCACTACTCCTTCTGGTGAATTAGTTCTCAACCCTGAGCGCGCGGGTCCCATTGAGTATGAACTTCGGGGACCTAATTGCTGCCATCCAAACCCATCTAGGGGTGCAACTCGAGCTGGTTAGGTCAGGTTTGAGCTCAACCCGAGCCTAACCTAATGAATCATAAGCCTAAACCGAGCTCGAGCCCAACCCGACCTCGGGTTCAATATATGAAGCCCAAGCCATCCCATGTTCCTCGGGTTGGGCTCGGGTCGTGTCGAGTCTATCAGATTTATCAAATTCTAATATGATATTTGAAATAATTTTAAACATGATTAATATTAAACACATAATCAAATAGCAATCACATCTCAATCATTACAAAATATAGACTGAAATAAGATTTAGGATATAGAGTTGAAGAGTTTTGATGGAGAAATTTTGGTTTAAAACTTTTTATCTAAAAAGTATGAAACTATATATATATATATATATATATATATATATATATATATATATATATATATATATATATATATATAAGTCGAATTTTGGGTTCTTTGGGAAACCCGACATATGAACCTGAGCCCAACCCGAATTTGATCGGGTTCAAATATTTTAATCCGAGTCCAAACCAGAACCTGAGTATCTTCAACCCTAACCTAACATATTAACAGGTTTACTCGATCGGACTCGATTTTACCCTGCCTGGCTTGCACCCCTAAACCCCGCTGGATAGGGGTTTCCTGCCCGAAAGGCAAAAGTTGATCACCAATAAGAGTGAGTTTTATTTCCTAAGTCAAATGAACTCAAGGAAGGTCGCTGCTGGGCAGGATTATGCTTTCAAGAAGCCATACTTTTTGTTTTGAGACGCACTGACCACGTCCTTTTCTGACCTGGGGAAGTCCAAGGAGAATTAGAACTTTACTCACCGTGGGACGGAGATGTCCATGCCCACCCTTGAATGCCATATGCCTCTATCAGATTTTCGTATAGTAATGGGCCAGAGGAAGATGGACTAGAACTTGACACCTAAACAAAGGGGGGCTCTCGCTGGCAAGATCCGGTCCGGAACCGGCCAAAATAAGGGTGCTTTCTTCTGCCAGAAAGAGTCGCCCTTTTATTCTTCTTTCGGGCTGGCACCCGGCGTTATCAAGAGTGACTTCGGGCCAAACCTCAATGTTTATATTGTAGATAATTTCTTCTATCAAGTTGCCATGAAAGGTTTATACCCGCCTGGGCAATTGCGAACTCTCGGTTGGCCCATTACAGTCGTTCGTGGTGTTGCTTGACCAAGTGGGTACTGAAGCACTACGAGAGAGAGCTTATGGATGCTGGTATATGTTTTGCCGTGAGGGACACATGTTACGGTCTAGAGACAAATCGTTGCCTCTTCATCGCTATGATGGAGATGTATAACTGTTGTACGGGGACTTTCTTTACGCCTGACGGTGGGATGGGGCTACCTTTGTATGAGATGCACTCAGTATCGAAGCTTCCCTGGGGTGAGATGCCATGTGAGGAATACACCCCAAGCCACGAAAAACTAGGGGAATTCAAAAAGGACAATCCAAAATTCCTGGCCGTCTATAAATAATTACTATGCTATCATAGCATCTGTCAGAAAGTGTATAAGCAGGAGAAATCTTCCAAAGGGCTATCCCCCATATCATATCCAGGACGCATTATCTTTTATAGGAGAAGCCCAGATCGGACCAGGTTTATGTTCGGGGGCCACAATCCTAGAAAACTGTCACAGCTTTGATCCAGCAATATCGTTAATTGTTGCCGAATGCGAGAAATTTGACTATTTTCTTATGGATACCCACGAGTTGTCCGATAAGGTGCTTCTAGCAAGGTACTTGATGATTTGGCTATGTAGTTGTGTGGTCGTAGGGGGATCAGGCTCAGTCGAGAGGATTAGTCATAACCTTATCCTCTCGGCTGTGAGGCTAGCTTCCGACCACCTACTTGCATTACTGTCCGCGATGGTCTGTTGCATCCATTGCGGTCTTCGATATTTTATCTCAAAGGTGAAGCAGCACAAAGGTTCTGGAGTGCCATGACCCGCACCCGGTGTAAGGGAACAAATCGGGAACAACGCCCAGCCTACGCTACAGAATCGGCGGTAGAACACTGTTTAGTAATCTATCTGACAATATAATGAGCCACCAACAATATCAATATACTCAATCACAGATCTAAGATGAAAATGAGCACGAATATGATAAAGAATAGAATAGTCACATACAACTTATGAGTCTAAAATAATAACATCAATGAGTCTGAAGAAATACTAAACAATAAGCTGGAGACAATTCCAGTACAAAAAATACTAAGAAGCTACAAGTCCCGGGTCATCTGCCTCAGTCGGGATAAGTCCCTCCTGAGCCAGGGTCTCTGACTCTAAGCCCACAATATCCTGAGGCCCGTAATGTGTAGGATACCACTCCTCAGTATCATTTGGGAAAAATATATCCAGTCAGGAAAGGAGCAGAGTACATCTCTAACAGCAATTCTAATCAATGATATAAACTTTGTAACAGTAAATATATGTGAATATACAAGATGCAACAATAGATACAAGAGATATACAATAAAGAAAATATTGTAAATAAATATAAGAATGAACAATATGACAATGAACAAGAATACTAAATGACTAAGTGAGTGAGTACAAGCTTCAACATATGATCGGCTTAGGAACTTGATACAAGATTTATGGCCTGTCTAATCATACGTGCGGTGTATGATTAACACTATACAAGAACAAGATACAAGATGGATATGATCACATATCTATACTACATACTCCCTAATCCCGACTAGTATAGTGGATCCAACCATGGTACGCTATGGCACAGGATTCTCCAAGAAGATAGCGACTCTTCCCGAGAATCAGTGTCTGTACATGTACAAGATAATCAATGAAACAAGGCTGGCACAAGATACACCATATAACAAGGAATAATATCTTATAACAAGATTCAGATATACCAATCTGTGTAACCATCGTGTCAAGGAAACAAGGATATCTACACTAGATACAATGAACATAGAGGATATCATAAATGAGAAACTATCAGAGAATATACTCGCATGAATCTGGGTGAATAGTCTCACATATGTCTGATACGGTGCCTCAAAGACCTAGATAGGGAATACAACATCAATACAAGATTTTGGAAAGAAATTAAGTTAAACTAGTCAACTTCTAGGTCATAAAGCCATTTCTAAGTCAAAATAGTCAAACTAGGTCAACTCTAAGTCAAACTCGATCAAACTACCTATTTCTAGGTTGCATGAGTCTAACTCAAAGATGTTGGGTTCATACACTAAGAAATTAGGTCATACAAGCTAAATCTAGGATACTAAGATACCGTATCGCAAGATACACAAACAAAGATATGAAATAGTCATATATGCATATCAAACAATATTAAATATAAAAATCCTAATACCAAAAGCTATGTGGATACCTTGGTTTTGAACCAACTCGGTATCGCACCACTAAACACTCATCTTGGTACCCAAACCCAATACCTTGGGTATCCTCAATACCTTGGCACTTACCTTAGTATCTCAAGGTAATTATCAAAACCTCATTTGTAGCTAACACTCAACTTAAATATATGCTAAACAAATAGCTACTAAATATAACATACTAATACAATACAATACTTATAATATATATAGTTTAAGAATCTAACTAATACCTTATCATACATATAGATACTTACTAATACCTCAACATACATAAATAAATGTATAGTTACCAACTATTACCCACATCTAACTAACTATTATACTAACAAAGCATATACTACTAACCCAACTAGCTAACTAACAACTTGCTAGCCCTCCCCGATACACGTTGTTGCTCCCTAGCTTGCATTTGCTGCTGTTGTCGCTATTGCTGCTGCTGCCGTCACTATTTTGCTGCTACTGATATCACTAATGTTGCTGCTGGTGTTGCTAATACTGCTGCTGCTGGTGCTGCTGTTGTCGCTATATCTGTTGCTGCTGTCACTAATGTTGCTGTTGCTGTAGCTGCTGTTGTCGCTATTTCTGCTGCTGCTGCTGTCGCTAATGTTGCTGCTGCTGTAGCTGCTGCTATCGTTAATACTGCTGTCGCTAAATAGTGTCGAGTCCCCCCTCTTATACAATAACACACACATATATATACCAACTATATATATTTATATATATACATACTCATCCATATATATATATACACAACCACAATTGCATACATATAGTTAGATATAACATACACACATAGTTATAGATATTGTATGTTATATATATATATATATAAATATGTCACGATCCGCACTCGGTTTAAGGGTACAAGTCAGGAACAACGCCCAGCCTACGTCGTAGAATCGGCGGTAGAACACTGTTTGGTAATCTATCTAACAATATAATGAGCCACCAACAATATCAATATACTCAATCACAGATCTAAGATGGAAATGAGCACGAATATGATAAAGAATAGAATAGTCACATACAACTCATGAGTCTAAAATAATAACGTCAATGAGTCTGAGGAAATACTAAACAATAAGCTGGAGACAAATCCAGTACAAAGAATACTAAGAGCTATAAGTCATGGGTCATCTGCCTCAGTTGGGATAAGTCCCTCCTGAGCCAGGGTCTCTGAATCTAAGCCCACAACATCCTAAAGCCCGTAATGTGTAGGGTACCACTCCTCAATGTCAACTGGGAAAAACATATCCAGTCAGGAAAGGAGCAGAGTATATCTCTAACAGCAATTCTAATCAATGATAAAAACTATGTAACAATAAATAGATATAAATATACAAGATGCAATAATAGATACAAGAGATATACAATAAAGGAATACTGTAAATAAATACAAGAATGAACAATATGACAATGAACAAGAATACTAAATGACTAAGTGAGTGAGTACAATCTTCAGCATGTGATTGGCTTGGGAACTTGATACAAGATTTATGGCCTGGCTAATCATACATGCGGTGTATGATTAACACTATACAAGAATAAGATACAAGATGGGTATAATCACATATCTATACTACATACTCCCCAACCCCGACTGGTATAGTGTATCCAATCATGGTACACTATGGCACGGGAATCCCCAAGAAGATAGCGACTCTTCCCAAAAATTAGTGTCTGTACATGTTCAAGATAATCAATGAAACAAGGCTTGCACAAGATACACCATATACCAAGGAATAACATCTTATGACGAAATCCGGATATACCAATTTGTAAACCCCCTGATTTTTCAGAAATTTTTAAATGGATTTTTTATAATTTTTCTAGAATTTTCTGGAATTAAAACCAAGGTATTTTGTAATTAAAAGATTTTTAAATGATGAAAATAATATTTTCTGGTGTAAAATGAAAAATTAGACATAGGATAATTTTTTGGGAATTTATTGGACCCCGGAAGCAATTTTAAAGCCCTAAAAACCAAGTTTTAAAATAAACCTAATTAACCCGGTTCAATTGAACCAAACCAAGCCGAACCGGACCCGGTTTATTTTAAAATAAACCCAAACCCAACCTTAGCGGGTCGGATCCGGGTCTGACCCGCCGACCCGAAACCCGCTAACCCGAACCCGTATTTCTGTTTTTGTGGATCGGGTCGGATCCCTTCCACCCAACCCGACCCGGACCCAAACCCGCCCCGCCTAAACCTTTCCTCTTCCCCGACTTCCCCGCACCCGCTGTCGTCGCTCCGGCTTCCTGCAACCGCCGCGTAACCGCCGGCCGACTCCTCCGCTTCGCATCCCCGCAGTGCCTGCCGCTTCGCATCCCCTGCCAGCAACGGCCGGCGACCCAGCTCCCTTCCTCGCCTATAAAACCCCTACCTCGGCCTCCCCTCCACCGTCTAAACCCTCCGGCCACCTCGCCGTCGTCTCCCTTCCCGAGGCATCGCCACCATCGAACCTCCAGCGTCGTGCCCGACCTCGTCGAGCCCCAGCGCCTCCGCCTCCAGCCTCCACGAGCTGCCACCCCATCGATCTCCTCAGCCTCCAGAACTCTGCCATGCTGCTGTCCCCGCCTCGACCCCCAGCCGTCATCTTCCCCGGTCGCCTCGAGCCGACGAGCCCGCCACTGACGACCCAGCCCCGGCGAGCAGCCGCCAGCAGCCTCCCGACTCCGGTGAAGCCCCCAAATCCTAGCCCTAGACCCGGACACAGCATAGTGTCGTGTCAAGATGACTCACGGACACGGGAAATTCAGTTTCCACGGAGCCCTATTCAGGTAATCCGTTCTCTCTCCTCGTTGTCCCATTTCTCGTTCCGTCAGTTATGACGCAAACCCTGCGTGACCCTCTCGATGCCCGTGTAACCCGCTCGGTGTGTCGCGTCCTATGGTGATCGCGAATCGATCCAAAAATAGGAAAAATAATACCCCATTTTACCCCGGAACTGAGTGTGCCCTGCCAAACGGGACGACTTGGTCGTGTGCGGTCTTCACCGAAAGGTGCGCGAAGTTGATACGGACGTGCGGGATTTCGCATAAGTTGATTTGGATGTGCGTGCACACCGAAATCAACGGGTATCCGCAGATAATATTCCATATCCGCCTGTTCTGGATCTCGCTGTACTTTGTATACAAACGTCGGATCGGAACGAAACTTGCGCCATCGGACTCGTAGCAATACGCTGGTCCTGTGACCCAAGTTTGGTACGATTCTGAGAACGTTGACAAAATCGTGTATCGTGGGCCCCACGGCTCCACTTGACGGGCGATGTGAACGGCTCATCGGAATTCAATTCTGAAAGTTCTGTTGGTTCGTATAATCGTTCTGGACTGGTTGACACTAAATTTGGAAAATTTGGAGATCATTGTTTCTGACATATTTTTCGGTGCAAAGTGGCCCACAGGTGGACCCCGCTTTGACCAGGAACTGTCATTTTTGCCCCTGTGTCCAAATTGGACTCAAGGACAGGCGTTTCTAGCTATTTGATATTTTCTGAATCTGATGATGATGTCTATTTCAGCAACCGGAGGAGTCCCTGCAGAACCCGCTGAAGTCAGAGCTACAGTTGGAGCCAGAACCCCAGGCAAGTGTACCTTGCCAAATCCTGCACTTCTTGTTACATATTTCTTTGACTTATTTATACATTATTGTTGTACATGCTTAACCTAGGATCGTGTGACTTACTTAGCATTCGATTAATAGTCGGGTGCCAACACCGTACGTGGAGTTGTGTAAAGTCACCTAGAGATGGATATCGTGACCCTTTACATTCTCGTACTTGTATTATCAAGTACGTTATACCCAGGACACCTGACACTATTCATGTGACAAAATCTTCCTGAAATATTCAAGGTGATTCTGTGTAGGTTGCAGGATTTATGACATAGACATTATATGCTTAGATCTTATTATGACTTGCTGCATTAGTTTTGATCTTGCGTGTCATGGACATGTGACGTGTGATTACATTGGGTGGGGAGAGACACACAGGCTACAGGCTGATTATATATATAAAACCCTTATTAATGCGGTGCTCAAGACTCTAAACCCGAGCTTGGCCCACTACGTGATATCACCGCTACCGGCTCCCAGACACAGAGCTTGTAGTGGTTTCAGCCTGAGTTTTAGTGATGGCATATCACATAGCTGGTTATATAGTTTACCCTATTGTTTCATTTATTGCTGTACTGTATTTATTTTGGCATGAGTTATTTTGTACCTTATTATGTCCCCTGAGGACCTGGATCCGGATTATGTCCCCAGGATTAGCAGAGGAGATCCACTCTGAGGTATACAGGACAGGAGCATTAGCAGGAGCAGAAGCAGGATCAGGTGCATACAGTGGAGCAGAACCAGGAACCGAGAACTAGGTGATTGCCACAGATTTTCTGAGTATAAGTTTCTTCTATACTCATTCTGTGATGCTATTTACATTCTTGTTTAATGAACAATTGTATCGGACTTGATTATCGGGTTGTTCCCCGATTTTATTACTTGTGACTTGATGTTGATGTTTATATTTCCTTTTTGTTATTGATATATTTATTCTGTGGATGAGATTAGGAGACCTTGATTATTGTTTTACAGCTTAAGTACACATTGATGGGTCCATTAAATTGGGTTTGCACATTAGTGTGTGCTGCTGGCCAATGCCACGTGTCTAGTCTCTCGATATTTTGGGACTGGGGCGTGACATGGTTTTTGTGGTGGCCCATGCAGGTCTTCGACTAAAATTGCTTCGGTTTCAACTTAGGGACCAAGCAAGCCTCCAATAAGAATAGGATAAGTTTTTAGGATCTCATCCACTTGCTTGAATCGTTCTTGACATCTATATCGGATTCAAATTTATTTGACTTGCATCCTGCTTTGATTCCTGTGCGCCTCTTATAGTTTATTTTGGTTGCAGAATTATGGATCCACAAGCCGGCGATGAGACTCATCCAGAAACACCACAAGGTGTTGTGTTTACCCACAAAGATGAAGTGACACCAGTTGGTGAAGGTCAATCATCACAACAATGCAGTCCAGCAAGTCAGCATAACTCGAGAATTCAGCAAGATGACGTTCCACCATCGACGCAGTTTGCTCTACCGATGCCTACCGTTCCACAAGGGCAGGCTATGGAGGAACATCAAATGTTATGAATGTTCTACGCGATGATGCAAGCCCATCAGAAGGCTCATCAAGAAGCTCAGTAAAACCAAGCGGAGAAGTTCATCGACAGATTCAGCTCTGAGCTACGAAAGTTAATCAGCTCCGTTGCAACCACCTTAGACGAGGACGTTCTTGCTGCAGCACGACCCATGGAGTACAACACAAGGATAGAGTCCAGCCAGAAGCGGCCGTATGCAGCACGACCCATGGAGTGCAACACAAGGATAGAGTCAGCCAGAAGCGGCCGTATGCATCAGTACCAGACCAAGAACAACAAGAAAGAGTTGTAAAGCGACCACAGATGAATCCACCGCAGAGAGCATCTACACCACTTGTACTAGTCCTTCCTACTTGTCACTACTGTGGCAAGGTAGGCCATTTCGCTAAAGAATGCCGACACAGATTGGGACTATGTTTATCTTGCGAATCCAAAAAGTATTCGGTAAGGTATTATCCTGAACGTCGAGAGAAAGCTGTGATGATTCATCAACCAGCCACATCAGCACCAGCCGGAGCACCACAGGAAGAAATTGCAAAGAAATCTCACATGTACCAGCCACCAGAAGCATCTCTGCAAGTACTGCCTATCTGTCAATATTGTCGCAAGCGAGGCCACATTGAGAACGAGTATAGACGTAAATTGGGATTATGCTTAATTTGTGCGTCCAACCAACACTTAGCCAAGGATTGTCCTCAGCATCGAAAGGGAGCACTAATGTTAAACAGATAAGTATTACCAGCACCAAGGCCAGCCTCTCCAGCATTGGGAATACTACAAACGGAAGTTGAAGGAGTTCTACCACCTGCCCCAGGAGAGTATCAGTCGAGGCCACCCTTGGCACCACAAGCAACACTCTTCCAGCAGGCTCAACAGCAGCAGAGGAATCGACCGCAAAGACGTGAACAAGTTCCGGCGATGACCTTGGAGGGCGTGCAGATTCATGGAGTAGCTAATGCGCGTAAGTTTTTCATAGTTATCCATTTCTAGTATTGCTGTAGTTCGTTCCTATTGGTTCGTGACCTTAGCCTTGACCTAGTAATTTTAAACTTGCTAATAATTGATAACCTAGAATATTTTATAATTGTTAATCTAATATGTTTTTATAAAGGATAACCTGGTTTTCTAAAACTATAATTTTCTAGATTTTCTTCATTCGGGAAATTTTATAACTTCCATTTGCATAGGAAATGATTCCCTATGTGTTTTTCTTAAACCCTCAACCTTGATTCTTCTTGATAATGATGTGCTTCGAGCAATATTTGCAGCCGTGTCATCTCTGTTGACCGGTTATTCTTTGATTGCGAGGACACAATCCTCTTAAAGGGGATAGATTATAAACTCCCTGATTTCTCAGAAATTTTTAAATGGATTTTTTTACAATTTTTTCTGGAATTTTCTAGAATTAAAACTAAGGTATTTTGTAATTAAAGGATTTTTAAATGATGAAAATAATATTTTCTGGTATAAAATAAAAAATTAGACATAGGGTAATTTTCTGGAAATTTATTGGACCCCGGAAGCATTTTTAAAGCCCTAAAAACCAAGTTTTAAAATAAACCTAATTAACCCGGTTCAATTGAACCAAAACAAGCCGAACCGGACCCAGTTTATTTTAAAATAAACCCAAACCCAACCTTAGCGGGTCAGATCCGGGTCTGAACCGCCGACCCGAAACCCGCTAACCCGAACCCGCATTTCTGTTTTTATGGATCGGGTCGGATCCCTTCCACCCGACCCGACCCGGACCCAAACCCGCCCCGCCTAAACCTTTCCTCTTTCCCGACTTTCCCTCACCCGCCGCCGCCGCTCTGGCTTCCTGCAACCGTCGCGTAATCGCCGGCCGACTCCTCCTCTTCACATCCCCGTAGCGCCTGCCGCTCCGTCTCCCCTGCCAGCAACGGCCGGCGACCCAGCTCCCTTCCTCGCCTATAAAACCCCTACCTCGGCCTCCCCTCCACCGTCTAAACCCTCCGGCCACCTCGCCGTCGTCTCCCTTTCTGAGCCACCGCCACCATCGAACCTCCAACGCCGTGCCCGACCTCATCGAGCCCCAGCGCCTCCGCCTCCAGCCTCCACGAGCTGCCACCCCGTCGATCTCCTCCGCCTCCAGAACTCCGTCACGCCGATGTCCCCGCCTCGAACCCAGCCGTCATCTTCCCCGGTCGCCTCGAGCCGACGAGCCCGCCACTGACGACCCCGCCCCGGCGAGCAGCCGCCAGCAGCCTCCCAACTCCGACGAAGCCCCCAAACCCTAGCCCTAGACCCGGACACAGCCTGGACACAGCATAGTGTCGTGTCAAGACGACTCACGGACATGGAAAATTCAGTTTCCACGGAGCCCTATTCAGGTAACCCGTTCTCTCTCCTCGTTGCCCCATTTTCTGTTCCTTCAGTTGTGACGCGAACCCTGCGTGACCCTCTCGATGTCCGTGCAACCCGCTCGGTGTGTCGTGTCCTGTGGTGATCGCGAACTGCAATCCAAAAATAGGAAAAATAATACCCTGTTTTACCCCGGAACTAAGTGTGCCCCGCCAAACGGGATGACTTGGTCGCGTGCGGTCTTCACCGAAAGGTGCGCGCCGTTGATACGGATGTGCAGGATTTTGCAGAAGTTGATTTAGATATGCGTGCACACCGGAATCAACGCGTATTCGCCGACAACGTCCCGTATTCGCCTATTCTGGATCTCGCTGTAACTTTGTGTACACATATCAGATCGTAACAAAACTTGCACCATCGGACTCGTAGCAATACGCTGGTCCTGTGACCCAAGTTTGGTTCCATTCTGAGAACGTTGACAAAATTGCGTATCGTGGGCCCCATGGCTCCACTTCATGGGCGATTTTGTGAACGGCTCATCGGAATCCAATTCTGGAAGTTCCGTTGAGTTCGTATCATCATTCTGGACTGGTTGACACTAAGTTTGGCAAATTTGGAGATTATTTTTTCTGACACATTTTCTGGTGCAAAGCGGCCCACATGTGGACCCTGCTTTGACCAGGAACTGTCATTTTTGCCCCTGTGTTCAAATTGGACTCAAGGACAGGAGTTTCTAGCTATTTGATATTTTTTGAATCTGATGGTGATGTCTATTTCAGCAACCGGAGGAGTCCCTGCAGAACCCGCTGAAGTCAGAGCTACAGTTGAAGCCATAACCCCAGGCAAGTGTACCTTGCCAAATCCTGCTGTTCTTGTTACATATTTCTTTGACTTATTTATACATTATTGTTGTACATGCTTAACCTAGGACCGTGTGACTTACTTAGCGTCCGATTAATAGTCGGGTGCCAACACCGTACGCGAAGTTGTGTAACGTCACCTAGAGATGGATATCGTGACCCTTTACATTCTCGTACTTGCATTATCAAGTACGTTATACCCAGGACACCTGACACTATTCATGTGATAGAATCTTCCTTAAATATTCAAGGTGATTCTGTGTAGGTTGTAGGATTTATGACATAGATATTATATGCTTAGATCTTATTATGACTTGCTATATTAGTTTTGATCTTGCGTGTCATGGACATAAGACGTGTGATTATTTTGGGTGGGGAGAGACACACAGGCTACAGGTTGATTATATATATATAAAACCCTTATTAATGCGGTGCTCAAGACTCTAAACCCGAGCTTGGCCCACTACGTGATATCACTGCTACCGGCTCCCAGACACAGAGCTTGTAGTGGTTTCAACCTGAGTTTTAGTGATGCTCTCAACTTGCATATCACTTAGCTGGTTATATAGTTTACCCTATTATTTCATTTATTGCTGCAATGTATTTATTTTGGCATAAGTTATTTTATACCTTGCTATGTCCCCTGAGGACCTGGATCCGGATTATGTCCCCAGGATTAGCAGAGGAGATCCACTCTGAGGTATACATGACAGGAGCATTAGCTGGAGCAAAAGCAGGATCAGGTGCATACAGTGGAGTAGAACCAGGAACCGAGGACTAGGTGATTGCCACAGATTTTCTGAGTATAAGTTTCTTCTATACTCATTCTGTGATGCTATTTACATTCTTGTTTAATGAACAATTGTATCGGACTTGATTATCGGGTTGTTCCCCAATTTAATTACTTGTGACTTGATGTTGATATTTATATTTCCTTTTTGTTATTGATATATTTATTCTGTGGATGAGATTAGTAGACCTTGATTATTGTTTTACAGCTTAAGTATACATTGATGGGTCCATTAAATTGGGTTTGCCCATTAGTGTGTGCTGTTGGCCAATGCCACGTGTCTAGTCCCTCGATATTTTGGGACTGGGGCGTAACACAATTCGTGTAACCATCGTGTCAAGGAAACATGGATATCTATACTAGATATAATAAACATAGAGGATATCATAAATGAGAAACTATCAGAGAATGTACTCGCCTGAATCCAGGTGAATAGTCTCACAGATGTCTGATACGCTGCATCGAAGACCTAGATAGGTAATACAACATCAATACAAGGTTTTGAAAAAAAATTAAGTTAAACTAGTCAACTTCTAGGTCATAAAGCTATTTATAAGTCAAAATAGTCAAACTAGGTTAACTCTAAGTCAAACCGGTCAAACTCGGTCAAACTCAGTCAAACTTGGTCAAACTATCTATTTCTAGGTTGCATGTGTCTAACTCAAAGATGTTGAGTTCATACACTAAGAAACTAGGTCATACAAGCTAAATCTAGGATACTAAGATACCTTATCACAAGATACGCAAACAAAGATATAAAATAGTCATATATGCGTATCAAACAATATTAAATATAAAATCCTAATTACCAAAAGCTATGTGGATACCTTGGTTTTGAACCAACTCGGTATCGCACCACTAAACACTCATCTTGGTACCCAAATCCAATACCTTAGGTATCCTCAATACCTTGGCACTTACGTTGGTATCTCAAGGTAATTGTCAAAACCTCATTTGTAGCTAACACTCAACTTAAATATATGCTAAACAAATAGCTACTAAATATAACATACTAAAACAATACAATACTTATAATATATATAGTTTAAGAATCTAACTAATACCTTATCATACATATAGATACTTACTAATACCTCACCATACATATATATATGTATAGTTACCAACTATTACCCATATATAACCTAACAAAGCATATACTACTAACCCAACTAGCTAACTTACAACTTGCTAGCCCTCCCCGATACACGCTGTTGCTCCCTAGCTTGCATTTGTTGCTGCTGTCGCTATTGCTGCTGCTGCCGTCACTGTTTTGCTGCTATTGCTGTTGCTAATGATGCTGCTGCTGTTGCCGCTGCTGTCGCTATATCTGCTGTTGCTGTTGTCGCTAATGCTACTGCTGCTGTTGTTGTAGCTGTTGCTGTTGCTATTTCTGCTGCTACTGTCGCTAATGCTACTGTTGCTGTAGCTGCTGCTGTCGCTATTGCTCATATATATATATATATATATATATATATATATATATATATATATATATATATATATATATATATATATATATATGCTTATATCATCTCATATACAATAACATACACATATATATACACTAATATATACCAACTATATATATACACACACACACACACACACACACACACACACACACACACACATATATATATATGTAAATAAGATACAAGTATATATATATATATATATATATATATATATATATATATATATATATATAACATACACATAACTTACATATATACACTACTTATTTAATAGCTATTACATATGTAGAAGTATAGGTACATATATATATATATATAACACATAGCTATATAGATATATAATACACTAACACATATACATATATATATATACATAACAATATATATATATATATATATATATATATATATATATATATATATATATATATATATATATATATATTATAAATGACTAAGAACAATAGAAACTAGATCTAGAAATGCAACACAACAAACACGTGGAGTGCATCACACCCGTATCACACTAGATCTATGATATGCTTGCGACAAGAGTCCACCACACATCCAAATATACCCCGAAGGACACGAGCAAGTCTAATATATTATTTATGAACAATCGAAGAGTCAAACACATATCTACGTGTCCGTATCAATATATGACATGCACAAAGTGCCGTGTCGGAGGAAAAACCCCCAAATCAATACCTTTCACCAAATTGTTGGGATACGACCTACACGTACCCAATTATGGATACAACACTAGCCACAAACACAAAAACACATGCCAAGTTGATCTATAGGACCAATTGACAAACACAACAAGTGTCAATCTCGGAATTCTCCTAAAATTGACACAAAAAGTACCATAACTTTCTCAATAGGCCTCCTATAAACTCAAATCCAAATCCTATGGGTAGCCTATGCATATGGGTTGATTTTTCATGGTTAATTCTCATATTTAGAACCTAAATTAAGGGGAAAAAATTGAAATGTACGTATTGGGAGATAGATTCCCAATGCAACCTCCTAATATGATAAAATTGGCCTCCAACTTGTAGATCCTTGCTCCTCTTTGTAGATCATTGCTTTCTCCTTCTAGATCCTTGCTCCACTAGTCTCCAATGATAATTTGGAAAGAAATTAAAATAAAATTTGGTAGAAAAATGATGTAGGAATGAAGAAATTTGGTTGAGAAAATTCTAGATCTAGATTTCAAATAAAAAGAGGAGAAAGAAACTCTCCCCCTCCTTTAATAGGCCAGCCCCCCTTGCCCCTTCCTCAAGCTACTATGTAATATCCATTATACCCCTTGGGGTCTCTTATGAAAAAATAATTAAGGAGGGAAGGTTCTATTCTAATGGTTTAATTAAATTAATCATCCTCCTAATCAATGGGCTTTCTAGTTGGGCTCAATTCTAACAATTAATACATGTTAGTCCATGAGTCTAAAATAAACTAGTTAGGTCTACTAACACAATTCTAAATTACTAAACTAACATCTAATAATAATTAAATAATATAATAAATAATTATACAACATGCATAATATTTAATTAAATATGAAATAACTAAAATACCCTTTTCTTGGTAGTGACATGGAGAATTAAAATGGGTGGAGTTACCTTATCACTACCTGATAGGTTAGCTTTTCTAGCACCATCGGTCCTTGATGCGCCCCAGAATACATGAAGAGATGTTGGAGGGAGATGCCCTTATCCGCCGCTATCAGGGGATGAAAAGGAACTGCGAGGATGTGCCCCTTGTAGAAGGGAGGTTGCTCACTTGAACGGTTGGATATTCTTCACAACCGTTCCAGAGGTCACTAAGGAGGAAAGTAATGCTACTCAACGGGACGGCAGGGCTGCTGAGCGTCTGTTGTCGGCAAAACTTTACTGTTGGCTCCTTGCTATCCGCCCCTCATTTGGTGTATCAAAATCGGGTTGGCATCTATTTGGAGCCATATATTTCCATCTGGTTTGTCCATCAATTTGGGTATAGCCAACTCCAGCTGAACAGTCCTAGTGCTTTCCTTGGGTAATATGGTGGTCTTCTTGATGGGGCTCGGACGTGGAGCTATTACGCCGTCTTTGGTACACAGGCTTAGATCGGGCTTTCTGTTGCTTGTGCTCAGTCGCAAATACTGTTTACTGGGGGGGGGAGTTTCTATTGCATGGCCAATGCTCCAATAGTGGATTACGTGCTTTTGATAAGTCACCTTGTGGGCACGATATTTGTTCCTTCATCGACCAAGGGTCGACGAACGACCAAGAAAGGAAAAAATTATTCACCGGCCTTTGCTAGCCGACTCAGAATCGACGTCTAAGGAGGGGACTGCTTATGATGACCCTCATGCTCCCAAGCACAAGGCTGCTGTGGCTCAACACCCTCGCCACTTTAAGAAGGCGCGAGTTGAAGCAGTTCCTAGGACGAAACCTATAAAATAATCTGGTCCTTCTACGATGGACATTATAAGAGAAAAGGTAGGACCCATTGTACTAGTGGTTTCTGAACCAGACCCTACTTTAGATGCTATGGCGGTTTCCGTAAAACCTCTTAATTTGATTCTTATGTCTTCTCTCCATGAAACTTTTTCTTCTGGTCTGTTTAAAACTTTATAGACACTGGAAGAAAGGATCATCCTCGATAGTCTACGGCCATGGTGATCTCCTATGTAGAGGAAGACGAAGAGACTAAGTCTCCTGAGTTCGAGGCTGCCGCAGAAGAGCCTGTAACTAAGGGTTCGAGTGAACATACTCTAGAGGGACCGCTGTTGGAACTAGCTACTCCGCATATCTTGGTAGATGATGAGCCATAATTTTTGATGTCTACTCCGGGTATGTTGCTTCATACTTTCTTAAGGGATAAGATTTTTTGGCTTTAGTTCTCTATCCTCTGGGTGAGGTTGATCATGATTATTTTGGTCCTGCAAGCCCTGATTCTCCTTTGAAGATGATGAACGTAGCTGCCGAGAAAGGCATAAAGGAAGAAAGAGATGGAGGGCTTATTCTGTCACGACCCGCACCCGGTGTGAGGTCACGAGTACGTGGATACGTCCATCCTACGCTGTAACATCGGCAATAGAATAATATCTAGGTCAACCACACTATCTAATATCTCACATAATATGATGTATCTGTCTTGCAATCTCAACTCTAAATAAAGAAAAATATGATGATATAAATATGGAAGTCAAAAATCAATCATAATATAAAGCTAGAGGAAGATATTGCACGATATAAAATAAAAGAAATAAAATACAGAGTCATAATACAAGAAAGTCCAAGTCCAATAGTCTAAGTACAATACAATAATCTTAAATATAATGCATGACAAAAAGTCTAACTAGGAACATATATAATATCATAAATGAACTAGCTAAGTCTTCTCGACAGCTGGCACTACTCAACATGCTCTACGGTGCTATCTCAACAGTCTCGCCATCTTATGGCCCGTAATATATAGGACCCATCTCCTTTAACCAATCATCTAAAAAATATATCCAGTCAGGATTGGAGCAAAGTACAACCCATTAGTAGTTTCAAGTTAATTGATAATGACTATAAACAAAAATAGAGAATGTAATACAAGACGAAAAGCAATGAACATTATCATACTATGGTAGAAAATAGGCAGATAATCTAGAATAATATAGCAATATCAATACACTAAAAAATGGAATAAGAGAAGAACTGGTACTACACTAAGTGTTTTGAAATAACTTTCTAATATGTATTTAATCAATAGTCAATAATCACTAAGCAATATCCATAATAACACGATCATGATAGTATGGCTGAATCCCTTAGGATTGGCTATCCATAATAATGCAAGCACAATAGTACGGCTCAATCCCTTAGGATTGTCTATCACAATAATGCAATAGTACGGCTCAATCTAATAGGATTGGCTATCCACAATAATGTAATAGTATGAATCAATCCTATAGGATTGACTATCCACAATAATATAATCACGATAGTATAGCTTAATTTCTTAGGACTGGATATCCACAATAATACAAGCAAAATAGTACGGCACAATCCCTTAGGATTGGCTATCCATAATAATTATGATTTCTAAATCAAGTCACGTCACTATACCAGAAACACAATATGAAGAACAGGGTGATCAAGGTGTATAATGAATGTGAGAACAATAGATATATTAGAACTAAAATCCATACAACAAGTCCGTGTAACCATCATATCGAGAATTAGGTAAAATATTACTTAAATACTTGTATTATAGTAATTATCAAATAACAGAAAATATCAGAGAATGTACTCGCATGTGGTCCTGAGAAATGATATAAATCAGTGTCCAAACTGGTATCACACTGACCTATATATGAATTACAAGTCAAAATAGTATTTTAGAATTATAAACATGCTAAACTAGCTTGAAACTAAGTCTCTAGGTCAATACCAATTTTTAGGCCAATCCTAGCCAATCTCAGCACTTATAGTATTTACCTACCAATATCTCACTATTAAATAGTGTCACTACCACTTTTCAGGATAGGGTTATTTGTGTTATTTTGTATTATTATTTATTGATGTATCCTTGTTTAATAATAATTGGTATAGTTGTATATATATAAATATTTAATGTAGATGATAGTGTATGTTAGTCCTTTAGTTAGACTAGTTGCTAATGAACCCAACTAGACTTGAACCCAACTAAACTTGTCATGACCAATAGTGTAACCCATTTAATTAGTCTTGGTTGATTAGTTAAAATAGAGAAAATAAATATGATAACCCATTCATTAAATTAGAACATTCATTAGTTAAACCCTTTATTTGTTAAACCCTTCATGACAACCATGGAGGGTATTTTGGACATTGTAACCAAGCTAACCCTAACCCTAGAGTGGTCGGCCCTATATAAGCAGAGGGAGCACCCTCTCCTTCATTATTTGTTCATGAAGAAAAACCCTAAGTTAAGTTATTCCCTAAGCATTCATTCCTCCACCAAATTCCTCCAAATCAATCTCAATCCCTCTTATTTTCATCCCCAATAAGAGATAGAAGCTTAAAGATTGCAAAAGACTTGAGGAAGAGAAGTTTTGACAGATATTGGTGTTCATTCCTCACTCTTGTGCTCATTTGAAGGAACTACATTGGAAATCCATCTCCTAAAAGGTAAAATCTTATTCCCTTTGTCATTTAAACTCTAGAATGGTGTAATAAACCCATAGGAACCCTTCCTTGGTTTAAGACTACCCATAGGAAGAAGAACTAGGTTCATAGGAGGCCTATGGAGAAAGTTACATGGAGTTTTGTGTCCATTTAGGAAAAACTCTGAGGTGGCACACCAAGTATTTGATGAAATGCCTAGTGGGTTATTCCTCACTATTTTATATTATATTTGGTATACAAGGGTGTGTATAATGTATTTTGAGGAGTGGTATCACATGGAATTATTATTTGAGTGCGTATCATAGTGTATCACATCATTGTATGCTAAGTGTTTGATTTAATGTTCTAGAGTATATGTGTTATATATATATTTATGTATATGATACATGTGGGTGTATATATATATAGCAAAAATATGTATATGGGGGAAAGTGGTATTGAGGATATTGTGTTATGCGTGGTGAAGAGGGGAGCTCACTTTGATAGTGTTGAGATAAGTGTAGATGAGTGATGTCGTGTGTGTGAACAGGTCCAAATGGGGGTCGAGCAAGGAAAAGAATGTCAGAAGTATTGGCACACCTTGTTGTGCATAAGTATTGATTGTAAGTTGCTGCTGTCGTGGTATTACTTTGGGATATCAGTACCAGTAGAATTTGGTAAGGAGAGGCAATGAGATGGAGAACCAATAGCAGTGCACTGTCAGGTTAGGTCATAATGAACTGTGTTTAAGTTCAGATTGGGGTTGTGTTGGACACCTGTATCAGTTTACTGTCTGAAATGATACATGGAGTATCGAGTAGTAGGCAACAGTAATTAAGGATGAGGGGTCAGGCTATTTGTGTGTGGTTGCAGGTATTGGCAAGTGAGGTGTTTTAACTGGTGTCACCACCACATTCTGAAATAAGGGTATTTTTGTCTTTTTATATAGTATAAGTATTGTGTGTATTTATTTGTAATAATTGCATGATATTTATTTATATTTAATAGCCGTAATTTTATTTAATTGTTGCGCCTTACTGTTGCTTCGATATTTGGAGCGCTACCCTAGTTTTGCCTTCCAACAAATTTTATATCTTTGTCCTAGACGTGCCCGCCTTTCATTCTGACCTTTGTGTAACTCATAATCATGCTCTCTTATGCTTTATTTTAGTCGCACAATATTCGTCGCAAACATTTATTATTTAACTCCAATAAATTTGACTTTGTATCGTTGTGCGTTCCAATCAAAATTGGAGACACAATCTCGACCCATTTTGTGTAACCCAAATTAGGATAATATTCTTTCTGAGTCTTCTTCATTCATGACACTTGTGTCCCACTTAATTTTAGTCCCTTGTACTTCTAATTAATTTTAGAACACCAACTGCATTTATTTTTAATTAATTAAACCATAAACCCAACTTTATGTAATTTTCCAATTGTTGGGCATTTTTATGCAAAAGTGCATTAAGGTGTCCACCCCATTGGACACAACACGTGTATAAACCCATTTCTCCTTCATGTAAAATTTTTTGTAATTTTTGGGAGTGTGCAATGCAACATCAACCTCCTTGAACCATGGCCCTCCCAACTTTGAACCCAATGAATCCTAGCAATTTTATTTTAAATCCATTTGAATCCTAGCCCTTGAAATATATCAATGTCAAGCTATTTTCCCAAGGAATGTTGACCAAGTCAAACTATTCCTAGGTCAACCCAATCTCATGTGCATATAAATATTCTTTTTCTTTGTTTTTCCTTTTTCTCTAAACCAAACCAATAACTCCCAGTTGACTATTCTTCCTATTCTTCTTCTTCTTTCCCATCTCCCTGTCGACCACCACCCACCGGAGTTCGACCGGATCATCCCGCCGGAGTTTACCACTACACCCAACCCTAGTCCACCCTCCTCTACTTCGTTCCCCCACTGGAGTCGCCGCCTCAGCCCACCGCACCAAGCCGACTCACCCTCTGCCATCCCCGACTTCGAACCCGCCTGCAAGATGACCACCCGACGACGAGCATCCCGTCGACTCACCTACCCCGACTGCACCGAACAGCCCGAGCCAACTCCGGTCAACTTCCCCATCTCGACACCGCCCACTCTCGCCTGAAGCCCGCAGCCGCCTGCCATCCCCCTCCTCGTCTCGCCGGAGCTGCCATTATCTCGATCCCGCTGAGCCGCGGTACCCGACGCCGAGCCGACCACCCCGCTGACCCGCCGGAGCAACTGAACCACCACCCTCTCCTGTCTTCCCTGCCTCCTCCTCTTCAACCACCACCATCATCATCATAATCACCACCACCGAGCCAACTCCGGCCATCCTCCCTCTGCAACCCACCAAGCCAACTCCGGCCACTACTCCTAGCCTCGTCACCACCAGCACCCCACAGAACCCGCTGCACCCTGAATGCCTGCACAGAGCTGACCGGAGCGACTCGCCAACCCGCCTGAGACTCGCAGGAACACGTCGTCTTTACCATCATCTTCATCATAATCATATCCATAACCACCCTCATCATCACCTACGTCATCGTCATCGTCATTATCAACATTGTCTTCATCATCGTCGTCATCAACACCATCGCCATCGTCGTCAGCGTCGTCATCGCCGATCTCGTATACGTGCACGTCGAAGCCAAGGTGAGGAGCATTTCTCTTGTGATTGTTGTGTACACATGTATACGCGTATTGTATTTTGGTATATGGGTAGTATGTATGTATGTACGTATTAGTGTTAGTATATGTATTAGTATTTGTATAATACATAAATGGTATATATATATATATATATATATATATATATATATATATATATATATATATATATATCGTATATTTCTTAAATTAGTATATATATACATATGTATATGTATTGTATATGTATTAATATGTATATATTTGATGGGTATATATATATATATATATATATATATATATATATATATATATATATATATATATATATATATATATATATATATATATAGTATAAATTCTATTAGTGTATATACATATATCTATTATATATGTGATTAATTAGTGTATATATATATTATGAGTATTAATGTTATTGCTAGATAATAATATGTATATTTATACTAGGTGACCCGAGTGTAACCACGAATACCCCGTAATTACATTGACCTGTGACCATGTAACATGTTTGCAGACTGCCATATGTACACCGACGTATTGGCAAGACCCGTATCATTGACTGTCTGTTATGCACAACAACTACAGACGTGACACCCCTAGCGTAGTCTCTGAGATCATTGTGTTTTGATTGTGTGTTAGTGTAATGTCTGATACAATATTGTATTATATGATATGTCTATAGGACCATTGGATCGTCCTGCGAGACTTCAGGAGCAGAACATTGGTATTATTCCTTGTTTATGGTGTATCTTGTACAAGTCTTGTTTCATTGATTATCTTGTGCATATACAGACACTGATTCTCAGGGAGACTTGCTATCTTCCTAGAGAATCCTGTATCATAGCGTACCATGGTTGGATCTACTATACCAGTCGGGGGTGGAGAGTATTTTAGTGTAGATATATGATCATACCCTTCATGTACAAGTCTTGTTCACATGTTAGTGTTGGTCATACACCGTACGTATGACTAGCAAGGCCATTATTTCTTTACAAGTTCCCAAGCCGATCACATGTTAAAGCTAGTACTTGCACACTTAGTCATTAGTATTCTTGTTCATTGACGTATTGTTTATTCTTGTATTTATTTCCAGTACTTCCTTTATTGTGTATCTCTTGTACATATATATGCATCTTGTATATTTCCATCTATTTAATGCTACATAGTTTATATCATTGATGTAGAACTGCTGTTAGAGATGTACTTTGCTCCATCCTGACTGGAAATATTTTTCCAGACTGCGACTTAGAGGACTGGTGTCCGACAATATTATGGACCAGGTATAGATGCAGACTACACACCAGAGATCTTAGAGGAGACACTACCTGCAGCTATTTAGACAATATTTATTTTATGCACTGAGACATATTTGAGATTTATTTCAGTTTATGTTTAGACTTATTCTTAGTTATGTTGAGACTTGTGGAGACTTTATGTTGGACAGCTAGACTATGATTTATCTTTATTTTGAGACATTGTGTTTGACTATGTCATTCTTATCTTTTATCGTGCCTTTATACTCTTATAGTTGTTGTGATTGAGTTTACATTGTGAGCTATTGTGAGATGTATATTGTCCTCCTTATGCAGTTGATATCATTGACAGGTTGTGAGTTATGTTAGTTAATATATTATTGTGACCTAGACAGAGTTCTACTGTCGATGCTGTGGCGTAGGTTGGACGTACCCACGCACTCGTGCCCCTATACCGGGTGCGGATCGTGACACATTTTTAGTGGTAGCCCATGCAGGTCTGACTTCACAATTTGTGCGATATCGTGGTAGTACGACAACTTAGTTGTACTACTGCGTGCCTGCGATAAGATCTAGGATATAACATATTAGGATGAGAGCGGATACTCAATCACAACTAAGAATATTTCCAATCAATTTATCTTGTTATCCTTATTTTCTTCTGAATTATTGCTTCCCTTAGAATTTTACTGTCCTTCCTTGATGATATCATATTTATTGCCTAAATTGATTCTTTTCGATCTATTTTCAGGATGCTGCCAAAGATAAGATCTATGAGAGTGGGAGCATCAACTTCAGAGGGGTCTGCTACCTCCCCACCTGATGGACAGACATCTGGATTTCCTCCTCTTCCACCTGTTCCGAGTGTTTCCCAGCTATGACGGAGAACCTTCTACCTCCACCGACTCCGCTTCTCGCAGGTATGCCCATTGACGGGGCACAAATATTTACCTTAATCCAGGGCATGGTAGATGCCCATAGAGTGACAGCAGAAGCTCAACGAGTTCAAGCTGAGGCTCAGAGAGTGCAGGCAGAGGCACACCAAGTACAGACTGAACTGATGAGAGAAAGCATGGAGAACGCTCACCAGATGGTACTACAGGCAGTTGAGAGAGTTGTCTAGCAGTATCCTGGCCAGCAACAACAACAGAGACCAGGCACGATAGTTGATTTCAAGAGGATGATGTCTCGAGAGTTCAAAGGCACCGAGGGGATACTCTACGCAGATGACTGGCTAGAGGATATAGAAAGGAACTTACGTTTGGCCCAGATTCCGAAGATTCTTTAGATCGAGGCCACTGGAAGTCAGATGTTTGATATTGCGCTGACGTGGTATCATACGGAACCAAGACTCACTGATGAAGGACTTACTTGAGAGACCTTCAAGGAGCTCTTCAAGGAGAAATTCTTTCCTGACGTAGCTTTGGGAGCATTGGAAAGTTAGTTCTATGACTTAGTCCAAGAAAGCATGTCAATCGACGAATACGCCGCAAAGTTTTGCCGATTGAGTCGATTTGCGCCATCGATGATTCGAGACCCAGGAGACAGAGCACAAAAATTCAGGAAGGGATTGAATAGAGAGATCAAGTCTCGTACTTCGGGACGATGCACTGCTACATTTGAGGGTATTCTGATGGATGCCCAGATTGCTGAAGATGACTTGGAACTCAGGCCCAAAAGAGGATACGACACTTCTGGAGCGATAGGTGGTAATACAGGACCGGCCAAGCGCCCACACTTTCAACAACAACAACAGAGGCCGTACAAGCAGCAGCATCAGCAACATCATGCACCAGTTCGTGTTCAGCAGGATCAACAGACTTGTCATTTTTGTAAAAAGCCAGGTCACCTTTGGGAGAGCTATAGATTGAGGCTAGGGCATTATTTGTGCTGTGGCGATGTAGGACCCCGAATGAGGGATTGTCCTCTAGTTCAGCGCGCAGCTCCAAATTATAGAGATCCAGTTAGGCCACCTGTGGAATCGTAGATTGCTCAGCACCTGCGGAGGAAGCCACCCCAGCAGAGCGGAGCATTTGCGATAAAGGTCGAGGAGACCGATACTGCAGGTGATGTGTTAGCAGGTTCTGTTCTTTCTTTCTTCTGTTTCTTTTCTGTCTGTTTGATTGATTGATTTCTTAGTATCGTAGCTTGTATCAGTGATTTTCTTCCTAGAATGTAGTTAGTAGTACACCCTGACAGAGACTACAATACCATAACAAAACAGACCATAAACCATACATATATTTTTCTAGATTGCATGTTGTATGACTGTAGGTAGGATTTTCCTATACTCTGATTGTTGGGGGTTTGATCGTACCGAAAATTAATGAAGAGGTTATGACTTGACAAAGAGAGACAAGGTGCCTTAAACTTCGAGGATAAACATTAATTTAGATAAAGAGTTAAGAATTTAATATGACAGAATTGGCGATCTTGTTAAAACATTAATTTTATGAAGATTAGGATATGATTGAAATTGTTATTTGAGGAGTTTAAGCAGATTATCATCATATTTATTGGACTGCAAGATATTAAGATATAAATTGAATATGGTATTTAAAAAGATTTTATAAGTATTACATCATCGAGTTATTATGTGGAAAAAAAGAGATCGAGGAATAAGACCACTAATGGATTAGAGTTGAATTCAAATTTTTGGGATGCGATTCAATTTTATAATATACATTGATTGGATTTAAAATTTGAGGATTGGGTATTAAATTTCGAGTATTTAATTATTAATTTTGAAGAAGATTGTAATAAGAATGGAATTTGATTTTATTTCGAGAATTTTCAGGAATATAATAATTACAGAATTTTAAAAAGTTGTGAAATAACAATATGGATTACTTCATGATTATATGGTTTGATGAATTTAAATTTTGATAGAAAATAATATAATGAGTAAATACAACTATTGAGGATCTTAAATTTCGAGGACAAAATTTTTCTAAGGAGGGTAGACTTGTCACCACCACATTCTGAAATAAGGATATTTTTGTCTTTTTATATAGTATAAGTATTGTGTGTATTTATTTATAATAATTGCATAACATTTATTTATATTTAATAGCCGTAATTTTATTTAATTGTTGCGCCTTACCGTTGCTTCGATATTTGGAGCGCTACCCTAGTTTTTGCCTTCCAACAAATTTTACATCTTTGTCCTAGACGTGCCCGCCTTTCATTCTGACCTTTGTGTAACTCATAATCATGCTCTCTTATGCTTCATTTTAGTCGCACAATATTCGTTACAAACATTTATTATTTAATTCCAATAAATTTGACTTTGTATCGTTGTGCGTTCCAATCGAAATTGGAGACATGATCTCGACCCATTTTGTGCAACCCAAATTAGGGTAATATTCTTTTCTGAGTCTTCTTTATTCATGACACTTGTGTCCCACTTAATTTTAGTCCCTTGTACTTCTAATTAATTTTAGAACACCAACTGTATTTATTTTTAATTAATTAAACCATAAATCCAACTTTATGTAATTTTCCAATTGTTGGGCACTTTTATGCAAAAGTGCATTAAGGTGTCCACCCCATTGGACACAACACGTGTATAAACCCATTTCTCCTTCATGTAAATTTTTTCGTAATTTTTGGGAGTGTGCAATGCAACATCAACCTCCTTGAACCATGGCCCTCCAAACTTTGAACCCAATGAATCCTAGCAATTTTATTTTAAATCCATTTGAATCCTAGCCCTTGAAATATATCAATGTCAAGCCATTTTCCCAAGGAATGTTGACCAAGTCAAACTATTCCTAGGTCAACCCAACCCCACATGCATATAAATATTCCTTTTCTTTGTTTTTCCTTTTTCTCTAAACCAAACCAATAACTCCCAGCTGACTATTCTTCCTCTTCCTTCCCATCTCCATATCGACCACCACCCACCGGAGTTCAACCGGATCATCCCGCCGGAGTTCACCATTGCACCCGACCCGAGTCCACCCTCCTCTCCTCCGTTCCTCCACCGGAGTCACCGCCTCAGCCTGCTGCACTAAGCCAACTCACCAGCTGTCATCCTCGACTTCGAACCCGCCTGCATGACGACCACCCGATGACGAGCATCCCGTCGACTCACCTACCCCGACTGTACTGAACAGCCCGAGCCAATTTCGGTCACCTTCCCCATATCGACACCGCTCGCTCTCGCCTAAAGCCCGCAGCCACCTGCCATCCCCCTCCTCGTTATGCCTGAGCCGCCAGTATCTCTATCCCGCTGAGCCACGGTACCCAACGCCGAGCCGACCACCCCGCTGACCCGCCGGAGCAACTGAACCACCACCCTCTCCTCTCATTCCTACCTCCTCATCTTCAACCACCACCACCATCATCATAATCACCACCACCGAGCTAACTCCGGCCATCCTCCCTCTACAACCCACCGAGCCAACTTCGGCCACTACTCCCAGCCTCATCACCATCAGCACCCCATAGAACCCGCTACACCCTGAACGCCTGCACAGAGCCGACCGGAGCAACTCGCCAACCAGCCTGAGACTCGCCGGAACACCTCATCTTCACCATCATCTTCATCATAATCATATCCATAACCACCCTCATCATCACCTACGTCATCATCATCGTCGTTATCAACATTGTCGTCATCATCTTCGTCATCAACACCATCGCCATCGTCGTCATCGTCGTCATCAATATCGTCGTCAGCGTCGTCATCGCCGATCTCGTATACGTACACGTCGAAGCCAAGGTGAGGAGCATTTCTCTTATAATTGTTGTGTACGCATGTATGCGCGTATTGTATTTTGGTATATGGGAAGTATGTATGTATGTACGTATTAGTGTTAGTATATGTATTAGTATATGTATAATATATAAATGGTATATATATACATATATATATATATATATATATATATATATAGTATATTTCTCAAATTAGTATATATATACATATGTATATGTATTGTATATGTATTCCCTAGTATACGTTTAATATGTATATATATATATATATATATATATATATATATATATATATATATATATATATATATATATAGTATAAATTCTATTAGTGTATATACATATATCTATTATATATGTGATTAATTAGTGTATATATATATATATTATGAGTATTAATGTTATTGCTAGATAATAATATGTATATTTACACTAGGTGACCCGAGTGTAACCACGGATACCCCGTAGTTACATTGACCTGTGACCATGTAACATGTTAGCAAACTGCCATATGTACACCGACGTACTGGCAAGACCCGTATCATTGACTGTCTGTTATGCACAGCAACTACAGACGTGATACCCCTAGCGTAGTCTCTGAGATCATTGTGTTTTGATTATGTGTGTTAGTGTAATGTCTGATGCAATATTGTATTATGTGATATGTTTATAGGACCATTGGATCAAAACTTCAGGAGCAGGATATTGGTATTGTCAGCTAAGGACCCCAGGCGAGTACATTCTCTGATAGTTTCTTATTTATGATATCCTCTATGTTCATTGTATCTAGTGTAAATATCTATATTTTTTGACACGATGGTTACACGGATTGGTATATCCGGATCTCGTCATAAGATGTTATTCCTTGTATATGGTGTATCTTGTACAAGTCTTGTTTCATTGATTATCTTGTGCATGTACAGACACTGATTCTCGGGGAGACTTCCTACCTTCCTAGAGAAACCCGTGCCATAGCGTACCATGGTTGGATCTACTATACCAGTCGGGGTAGGAAGTATTTTAGTGTAGATATATAATCATACCCTTCATGTACAAGTCTTGTTCACATGTTAGTGTTGGTCATATACCGCACATATGACTAGCCAGGCCATTATTCCTTTACAAGTTTCCAAGCCGATCACATGTTAAAGCTAGTACTCGCACACTTAGTCATTAGTATTCTTGTTCATTGACATATTGTTAATTCTTGTATTTATTTCTACTATTTTCTTTATTGTGTATCTCTTGTACATATATATGCATCTTGTATATTTCCATCTATTTACTGCTACATAGTTTATATCATTGATGTAGAACTGCTGTTAGAGATGTACTTTGCTCTATCCTGACTAGAAATTTTTTTCCAGACTGCGACTTAGAGGACTGGTGTCCGACACCTTATGGACCAGGTATAGATGCAGACTACACACCAGAGATCTTAGAGGAGACACTACCTGCAGCTGTTTAGACAATATTTATTTTATGCACTGAGACATATTTGAGGTTTATTTCAGTTTATGTTTAGACTTATTCTTAGTTATGTTGAGACTTGTGGAGAATTTATGTTGGACAGCTAGACTATGATTTATCTTTATTTTGAGACATTGTGTTTTACTATTTCATTCTTATCTTTTATCGTGCCTTTATACTCTTATAGTTGTTGTGATTGAGTTTACATTATGAGCTATTATGAGATGTATATTGTCCTCCTTATGGAGTTGATATCATTGACAGGTTGTGAGTTATGTTAGTTAGTACATTATTGTGACCTAGACATCGTTCTACTGTCGATGCTGTGGCGTAGGCTGGACGTACCCACGCACTCGTGCCCCTATACCGGGTGTGGGTCGTGACAACTGGTGTGCACAAGCACTAGCGCATTTGCTTGCACTTGTGTTCTAAGTGACAGTAGATTAGGTGGAGTTTGTTTTAGTGATCATGAGTTCACTGTATTAACAGTGAACTCAAGAAGAAGGTATTAGCATATTGATGTAAGATATTGATGTAGTAGCAGTCATATGAAAATGGGTGTATACCTTCAGTTGGTGCACAACTCTATTGCATTGGTGGTAGTGTGATGCTAAGGTGTATCAAGCATTATAGTGATATGAGTATCTGTGTAGGTAGTATTTTGTGGATGTCAAGTTAGTGGTTAATTTCATACTTGGGCTAGGCATGTGTTGTTGTTGGAGTAAAGGTTTGAGCATTTTAGTTGTATGGCAGTGGGGTAGAGTTGAGGTACTAAACTAGAGGTAAGCGAAGTATTCAGTTATTTTAAGATGTAGGCCTCAGTTAATATAGGTTCAGTTATCAGTTAGTAATGAGATGAGTATATGTGTTAACATGTTAAGTATCAGTTAGAGAGTAGGTTAGTAAGTATCAGTCATTAGTATACCAGCTAGCATAGGTATTGTAGTAAGTATTAGTTAGTTCAGTGGTAGAACGTGATATCAGTTAAGTGTATAACAGTTAGTTAGTAATATAAATTAATGTACTCTAGATATAGAGTATCACTATGTACTATATATATATAGTAGTATATATATGTGAGTTAGTATATATATATACGTAGAGTATCTTATTATATAGATATTAGTGTTAAACTAATATAGCTAGTATTGGCTTGTAATAGCTAGTTAATAGCTCATATGAGTCTAATTGCCTTAGTGTGGACCTAAAAACTTGTGTATGACCTAAGTTTGACTAATTTGACCCTAAAAGTCAACTTTTGACCTAGTTTGACCTAGTTTGACTATAATGACCTAGTTTTGACCTAGAAATTCCCTATTTACTTAATTAAGCTCGTCTATCATTTCCTACACCAAATGATATGATATTTTATATATAGGTCGGTGTGACACCAGTTCGAATACCGTTTTGTATCATTTGCTCAGGAACTCAGGCAAGTACATTCTATGTTAGTTTTCAGTACTTGAGAGTGCATATATCACATATTCTAGAATTGTATTACTTGATTCTGATACGATGTCACATGGGTTGGTATTGTATGGATCAAATTAAGAGATGTTATTTATTGACGGGTACATCGGATATTCCTTGTACTTGTTTCTTATCGTGCGCATCGTGTGTTCCTTATGCTCGTATCTATTCTTGGACCTCGTGTGCTCACACTATATTCGTATACTCCGTGTGCTCATAACATATTTGTGTGCATATCGTGTCATGATTGGATCTAAGAATATTAGTCGGGGAGGGAGAGTTGGACGATTATGTGATTACACCCTTTAGCGTATTCATGTGCATGCTAATTATAAAAGACATGTATAATTGATTTACCTTAGTATATTCGTGTGCAACCCAAACCGATCAGATAATGAACTTGTACTATAAAATACTTAGTAGTATCATCAGTTCCCTTATTTTACAGTTATCTTATTTACAGTTCATACCATGATGCTTGTATCTACTTTTTCAGTTATCCTTGTGTTTATATGCCTAGTTCAGCTGTATTTTCATTCCTGTGTAACGTGCATCTTGTATTCTTTTATATTGTCGTTATATATTTTCTACCATGTATATGAAACTGCTTTCAGAGTTTCTACTTTGCTCCAATACTGACTATATATATTTTTAGACGACTATTTAGAGGACTGGTGTCCTACATACTATGGACCACAGAACGGAGAGCCAGCTGAGGTAGCACCTGTAGGCCAGGATGATCTGGTACCAGCTATCGAGAAGACACATATAGCTATAGCTGACCCTTAGCTAGTATCTAGTATTGTACTGGATATGTCTCCAACATTAGACTATGGCATATTATTTACATTTGAGACCATTTGTCGTTATTGCTAGACTCTAGACTTAGATATTATTGTGACTTGTTATTTCCTATTCTTTTTATGATAGTATGGCATTATCTATCTCTAGTTTGGTGATTAAGTATATATTATTGTATGAGTTTGTTAGATTATGTTGAGGACCTTTACAGCGTTCTTCCGTCGATGCTGCGGGCATAGGCTGGACGTACCCACGACTCATATCCAATTTTTGGCTATGGGTCGTGACAACAAGGTATCTTAGGATTCTTACACCCTATACTTGATACCTCAACTAGTATCTAATATCTTATATATAACTAATACCTTAATCAATAACCCTACCTTATAATTTAAGCTAATGCATAACTAGTGACCCACATTGGTACATGGAACCACCCTCAAGTAACCCATGATGTTAACCTATAATCAAACCCTATGCACCTGTGTCCATATTTATACATGTAAGACACTGATTACTTATCTACACTTGTCTATCCTCAATATCTATTCCTGCAAACACCCACCACAACACTTACCTGTTTGGTATCCCATCCTAGCATATTTTAGTCCCCACTTAGCTACTGCTCCTACCTGTCCACCCCCAAACTGCACATCAAAACCATAATACCGCTGATCAGACTTGCTCCTTCCACTGTACTGGAGGCTGCCTGCAAGCATGGCCTGCACACATGATATCTGCAGAGCATTGCAAACTAACTCTTTTACCAATATGTGTATATGTACAACAGTACCCTGGATTGCTGGTACACTGCCCCCCCAAAACTCTTAACACTCAATCTAATACACTCCTTCCCCATGAGTACATCATCTGATACTCAATATCCCCATACTGACCTAAAACATCTCGAGGCTAAACCCTTGTTTTATTGTGCACAGATGTACCATGCATATCTCAGTGCAATACTCACATTACCCGAGCTCTATCCTAATTGATCCAGTACTCACCTCCACTCTCTGGCTTGTACACTGCCCTGGTTATATTGCTGCTGATGCTTCCTTCCTAAGTGTTCAGCTGAACACATCAACTGCACAGCAATTACCCTACTGCCTGTTGTAGCTGATGCACCCAATACTTGCTGCAATATTTTTGGTACTTTTGTTGCTAGTGATTCCTGCTCTACTAGCAGTATGTATAGGAATCTTTATGTATAACCCAATGCATACTTCATAAATCCCCATACACTCATACCTGTCAATACACCATCCAAATACACTCCCTATTGAGACACAGGTTCCACACTGCACACAAAATTGCAATATATTGCCCTAACTCCTCTAAGACAAATGATACACCACTTAAATAGGTACACACTTAATACAGAGCTGCCACTACACTACCCAACATCCAAATCCAATTTTCTATATAAATACCCTTAAACACCTTTATGCACAAACACATGTGCACACACCACAATGATACACCAATCCGAACACTAATTCTAACATAATGAACATATTAAGGCAAGCTCCTACAACTCTCATACAAGCTATCACACACATACTCACTACACAATATGCAATTTATCAAACACTACATGGGCACCACTAAGGTACTCATGATATACTTGTGATACTCACTCTCAAACTTGATACCACCTTTCCTAATACTTAGAAAACAACTAAAATACCAACTACGATATGAATGATATGTCAAATATTTATTCTATGCAAGGTGGAGAAATTGACATGCTAGAACCTAATATGCATGAAAGACCCCTCCCACGATTCCGTATCATGGCGTATCATGATACGCTCTTCCTGTATCCAATTATGGACACATACATCCTTCTGAATCATGAATCATATTCTAAAATCACCTAAGAAATATTCCATCAAACAAATAATGATCCAATCTCAAATTTCGTCCAAATTAGTCACAAAAGTCAATGTAAAAGTCACAATAGGGATTGTTAGAAGTCAAAATTTCTTCCTATGGGTAGCCCTAATGTATGGGTGTGTTTCTAATGATTAAATACAATAATTAGAACCTAATTAGAGAAGAAATTTTAGAATTTATCTATTGGGAGATGGATTCCCAATCTAAAGTCAAATGGACACGATTTGGACACAACTTCTTGTCTAAAGCCTTTTCTCTCCAAGTGCTCTTGCCAATCTCAAGCTTCTAGTCTCCTTTGATGGTGAGGATTAGTGAATTTGAGAGATATTTGGGAAGAATTTGATGGAGGGATGAACTATTTGGGAAAGAATACTAATTAGGAAACTATGGAATAAATAAATGAGAGGAGAGAGAGAATCTCTCCCCACAAATAAGGCCGGCCACACCTATCCCCTCTCCCAAGTAATATAATTTTTCCAGAATACCCCTTATAGGGTTGTCATAAAGAAATAATTAGGGAGGAAGCTTCTCTTCCTAATGAAGGTTAAGTCTAATCTTTAATTAAAGAGAAAGGTTAACTAGTTAGGCCTAAATGGACAAGTCTAACTAATTGGTTAAGTTATCATGTCAAGTTGGTTAGGTCCACTAGAGTCATGTCTAATTAAATAGTCCAATCTACCAAGCAATAGTAAAAATATTCATAATATATAATATGCACATTTATATAAATAAAATTTATATAACATATTATTTATAATAATTCTAAATGATAAAATTATCCCTATTCTAGAAATGTGGTAGTGACAATCCTACCCCCCTTAGAAAAAATTTGTCCTTGAAATTAAGGATAGTCGTACTCCTCCTAGGTCAAACCCCCAGCAATTATGGTCCAATAAAGTCCTATCTAAAATCACACAATGTATATTGCTATAAAAAAGAATAACATGCATAGTTATGGTCTTACTTGTCATGATATTTCAGTCTCTATCAAAGGTATTCCACTAACTATACTAACTATATAACATAAGAAACTATAAGGTACTCATGAATCAGTCAATAGATGGAAAAATAATAGGAAGAAAGAATGGAACTTGCTAATCCATCAATTGTAGCATTAGCCTCCTCGACCGTTATCACAAATATTCCACTCTGTCAGTATGGCTCCCTCTGTGGGTGCTGAGCAATCTGCAGTGCCACAGGTAACCTAACTCCACCTCTTTGATCTGGTACTACATACAGAACTGGACGGGCTAGGGGACAATCCCTCACTCGATGTCCAGTAACTCCACAACTCAAACATACTCCGAGTCTTTTTCTACAAATCTCCCATGTATGCCCAGACTTCCTGCAGAAGGCACATGTAGGGGTCCGCTAATTCTGTCTTTGAGGCTCCCTCTGAGACTGCTGTTGATCCTACTATATAGGAGCTCGAACTGGAGCACGAACTGGTTCCTGAATCTGTTGTTGCTGCTGGATATATGGACGCTTAGCCGGTCCCACACTATTGTCAGCTTCTCCCGATACATCTCTCATCCTCTTGGACTTGAGCTCCAAGTCATCCTCTACCCTTTGGGCATCCTCCAGAATCTTCTCGAATGTCACAGTGCGGTGACCCTTTGTGTACAATTTGATCTCCCTGATCAAACTCTTCCGAAACATCCTCGTTCTCCCTAAGGGGTTCTATCCCTCCACGTATTTGTCGAATCGACAAAACTCGATAGCGTACTCGTTCACCGACATACACCCTTGGACGAGATCCTAGAACTGGCTCTCCAGGACACTCATAGCCACATTCAGAAAGAACTTTTCCTTGAAAAACTCCTTAAAATCTTTCTAGTTCAATCTAGGCACCACAATCCTCGGATCTGTACGAAACCATGTTAGGGCGATGTCGAACATCTAGTTGTCGGCCGCCTTTATTCGTAGACTCTTTGGGATCTACGCCAATCGTGAGAACCTCTCAATATCCTCTATCCAATCATCGGCGTACAGTATCCCCTCCGTGCCCTTGGAGTCCTTGGGCAGCATCTTCTTGAAATCAATAATGGAACCTGGCCTCAGCTGATGCAAGATGGGATGAGATGGTACAACCTGTGGCTAAACTAGTGCAACTATCTTCATGTTTGCAAGTGCTAACTTATGGACGTTCTCTATCCCTTACCTCATCACATATCACTAGCGATGTTAGGCCACCGCATGGGCCCTCTGGGCCTCTATTATCTTCCAAAAAGTGCAAACTTTTAGGCGGCATCTACTGGTGCTGGAGGTGGTGGAAGAACCTCCGAAGCGGCTGGGACGGCCCTCTGAACTGGTAGATGAGGGATCCCGAAATTAGTTGAGGCCCCCACCTAAACCGACGAGATAACCCTCTAAGCTGAAAGATGTGGTACAATATCAGTTGCTGCCCACGCTATAAGTGGAGAAGTCGCTGACCACCCAAAAGCTGCTCTAGAACGCTGTGATCTAGCCTTCGGCGGCATCTTGAAGACAATTGAAGCAAGAGGAGTCAATAAGGCACAAGATATAATATCATTAATGTCACCCTCACTTTTCCAGATAAGGGTAATTTAGTAATTGGCACAGTTATTTTATTTTAGAGTTTATATTTAATATGAGTGATATATATAGTATTTGCGTATTATATTATTTATTTGTAGTAGTGGGCTAGCCTATTATTTAGACTTGACACTAGTGAACCCAATTAGACTTGTCATGACAATATTTGAGCCCAACATGGACTAGGCCCAATTAGACCCATTTTTCTCCAGTTAATTAAAATGATTAGCCTAATTTGTATTAGTATAGAGACTTCCCATTATACCATCCTTAATTATTCCTCATAATTAATCATTAGAGGAAAATTAGACATTGACAATTGCTTAGAGAGGGAAAAAGCTGGGGCCGGCCACATAAAGCCTCTACTCTCTCTTTTCTCTCCATTTGTTCATTCATTTTGAGATCCCCAATTTCTAGATCCCTAATTCCCTTCACCCCTCCATTAATTCATTCTCATTCCCTCACAACTTCATCTAGCAAGGAGCATTGAAGCTTGGTTTGGCAAGGAGCACTAGGAAGAGGAGCTTATGGCAAGGGATCGTGTCCGGATCGTGTTCATTGTGCATTTTATTAGGAATCCATCTTCCAATAGGTATAGATCTGAATTTTCCTTTATTCTAGCTTCTAAATCATGCATTTGACTCTTAGAAATATCCCAATGATATAGGACTACCTATAGGAAGAAGTTATAGGCTAAATTATTGTGTATTATGATTTCTACATAGGTTTTTATATGTATTTGGGGAAATTACGAGATTGACACATCAAGTGTATGTCATGAGACTAATTTAGGCCCATTGGACTTAGATCGGGGTTGTAACACTAGCTACGTGTCCACAATTGAATACGAGTAGGCCGTATCGCGATACAGTCTGATACCGTACGATACGGGGCTCATTTTATGTGTTTTTGTGCAATTCTCTTTAATTTCTATTGTAGCTAGTTCTAATAGTTATTATTATATGTAATATATGTGTGAAAATAATTAATAGTAGTAAAATTTTATTTTGGACACCTCATTGGGTATGTACCATAGTGTATTATATTTTGTGCACCACAAGTGCTTGACTAAATGCTTAAGTGGTTCATTTTAGATTTGGTTACCAGTTTTATACATACATATGTATATATGTTAGCATATATTTTATTTTTATTTGACTATGTGAGTGTATCTTTATATTGTACTTAGTATGGGGGGGTGTGTCCTGATATCTAGAGTGTTCAGTGTGTGAGATGGAGGGGAAATCATACCTACCTGTGCATCTATGTGAATATGTCAAGGGGTAGTAATGCACTCAATGAGGAAGGGGTTTTAGATATGAGTATTGGTAGGGGGTTCAGATATTAGAATTGGGGCCAGTGCTTGGTGCACTGGCCTGTGACTGCACAAGAGTTCATCAATATTGAGGGTTATACAGGCAGTGACAGCAACTATAACTGCTGCAGGTGGGGCATAGTGATGTGTGTGTCATTTATGAGTGTGAGAAGGTGACACACACAATTATTCATGAATTTGGGTGTTGATATCT